>JAHRHZ010000071.1:19448596-19469649 GCA_024137785.1 Ginglymostoma cirratum
CTTGACGTTTCGGGCCTAAACCCTTCATCAGAAACGTCAAGTTTTCCTGCTCCTATGATGCTGCTTGACCTGCTGTGTTCATCCAGCCCCATGCTTGTTATCTCGGATTCTCCAGCATCTGCAGTACCTTTTATCTCTGTATGAGTGTGTGACAGAATAACTGCAGCTCAATGTGGAAACCCTGCTGGTGTTTCAGATTCCTGCGTCTCTGTGTGATCGTGCTGGGCATGAGAACGTGGCAGCAGCTGAGAGCCGACGAGAAAACTGTGCTGGACTATGAAGTGTCTCGATGCCACGCGCTTCATGTTTTGTATTCTTGGATACAGGGGTATCTTTTGAGATGAAAACAGTACAACACCACGGAATTGCTTTGCTTTTGGGGCAAAATTCCAGTTGCTTGCAATGTTCAATTGATGCCAGTTGTTCATGATGGATTTGTTAAATGGTTGGGGGCGTTGGGGGGCCAGTTAGGATTTCTTGTAGAAATTTCTGGCTTGCAAGGCAGATCTTGTACTGTACTAACAACACATCTTGCTTTGTGGCAGACAGCCACACAGTCTCTTCAATAAAGCTGGTTTTGAAGGACTGAAGTACTTTATGTCGAAGCGTCTGCTTGAAGATCAAGATGCTTAAACTCTTCAAACCTGTTCAAATCATATAGTGCAGAAGGAGGCCGTTCAGCTGATGGTGTCCATGTTGGTTCCTTTCGGGATAAGTTGCAATACCCCACCCCCCACTTTTGAGATGTGCCCCTGTGATTTTAGATGACCCCCACTTTCCAGCCTTTATCCAGTTCCCTTTTGATTATAAGGATTGATTCTGTCTCCGTAACTCTTACAGCCAGTGCATGAGAGAGGTGATCGTAGGGCAGAAGCCATTGTCTATGTTGAATGGGTGGCAAGGTTCGTCTGTAATACAGTTTAACTTTGAGGCCTTTCCTTTTATTAAATCCCTAGAAAGTCTTCACGTGATGTTGCCATTGGTCAGCAAAAGAGGATGTCTGACTCTGCAATACAGTCATGCAGCACAGAAACAGACCCTTCGGTCCAACTTTCCCGTGCTGTCCAGGTTTCCTAAACTAAACTTTTCCCATTTGCCTGCATTTGGCCCATATCCCTCCAAACATTTCCCAACCATGTACCTGTCCAAATGCCTTTTAAATGTTGTAACGGTACCTGCATCTACCACTTCCTGTGGCAGTTCATTCCATATACAAACCACTCTCTGTGTGAAAAAGTTTCCCCTCCAGGTCCCTTTTTAAATCTTTCTGTCACTTTAAAATTATGCCCTAGGCAAAAGACCTTTGCTATTCACCTTGTTTATGCCCCCCATGATTTTAGGTCACTCCTCAGCCTCCTATGCTCCAGTGAAACAAGGTCCTAGCCTATCCAGCTTCTTTTTATTACTCAAAGCCTCCAGCCCTGGTAGCATTCTGGTAAATCTTTTCTGCACCCTTTTCAACAGAATAATATCATTCTCATAGGGGGTGACTAGAACAGAACTGTTCTCCCTCCATGCGCACACTTCCTGCTGCTCCATACCCAGCTCGCTTGGCAGGATGTGCTCAGATCATAGGTAAGGGTGCGCTCATTCATAGATTCCCAAGTTGAAATTTTAAGCTGGAACTCGAGAGTCTATGTCTCCAAGTCTATCAGTACCAAGATGTGCTTACTTTCAATCTGGTGCTGTTAAACTCCTCCAATTCTCTGGTTGCTATAATGAGATTTGAACTCCACTTCTCTAGCTCATTAGTCCAGGCTATGTTTCCACAACAGTGAGCACGAACAAGACCTTTAGAAAGGGGATAAAAGGGTAGTGTGTCTGTGTGGATGTGCATTTGTATGTGGACAGGAGTGACTCTCTGCGTGAGCTTCACATTCTACGAATAAAGAATGCCCTCAGTATCTCCCTTTCACTTTTCTCCATTGGCATTGAATTTTTAAAGGCTTCAGACAATCCTCCAATAAAAGCACCATGAATTGGTCTCCAGGCTGCTGTAGAGATTTGCTGGTTTTACGTCAGCCGTTTCATATTTCCTTTTCATTCACTGACTGGTGCAGCAACTGATTTTACAGGCACCTAGAAACCAGGCAGGGACCATTGCAAAGTTCATGGCGTTTTGGCTTGACAGCTTCCTTTTCAGTGACTGCAGAGACAACTTGACACTTGGGACTGCATGCCACGTAAGGTCTGGCGCCACAGTGGCTCAGTGATTAGCCCTGCTGCCACATTAGACTGATGAATGGACTCTCTAACTTCCAATAATGCTGATCTTGTTAATGTTGATCTTGCCTTGCGTTCGACCTGTCCTGTATAACCTGTATGCCTTACTCTGTCCAACGTTTTTCACCCTATGATCTGTATGTCCTAGCTTACTGCCTACATTGCTCGCAAACAAAGTTTTTCACTGTACGTAGGTACACATGACGATAAATCAAATCACAGCGCCAGGGACACTGGTTCAATTCCACTCTTGAGTGACTGTCTGTGTGGAGTTTGCACATTCTCCCCGTGTCTGCGTGGGTTTCCTCCAGGTGCTCCGGTTTCCTCCCACAGTCCAAAGATGTGCAGGCTAGGGTGGATTGGCCATGCTAAATTGTACATGGTGTCTGGGGATGTGTAGTCGAGATGGATTAGCAGAAGGAAATTCAGGGTTACAGGGATAGGGTAGGGTGGTGGGTGTGGGTGGGATGCCCTTCGGAGGGTTAGTGTGTGAACCCGATGGGCCGAATGACCAGCATCCACATTGTAGGGATTCTGTGATTCTGCGCTCAGTTCTAATTGTGTTCAAACTGTTGGAAATGTTGCTGATGCAGGAAGAGGATTTGAAAGGGAGAAGTGGGAATGTGTTTCAGTCTTGAAGGTGTTGACATTGCGTTTATTTGAAGTTGGGTGGACAGGCAGGTAGTACGGAGGAGGTGGGGAGGCTGCAGAATGATTTAGACAGTTTAGGAGAGTGGTCCAGGAAATGGCTGCTGAAATTCAACGTGAGCAAATGTGAGGTCTTGCACCTTGGAAAAAAGAATACAGGCATGGACTATTTTCTGAACGGTGAGAAAATTCATAAAGCCGAAGTACAAAGGGATCTGGGAGTGCTAGTACAGGATTCTCTAAAGGTTAACTTGCAGGTTGAGTCTGTGATTAAGAAAGCGAATGGAATGTTGTCATTTATCTCAAGAGGGTTGGAATATAAAAGCAGCGATGTGCTTCTGAGACTTTATAAAGCTCTAGTTAGGCCCCATTTAGAATACTGTGTCCAATTTTGGGCCCCACACCTCAGGAAGGACATACTGGCACTGGAGCGTGTCCAGTGGAGAGTCCACGTATCCTCGGCCCTCACATTCTTCTGAGGTTTTATGGATGATTTAAAATGTTGCTGAAAATTCAATAATTATTCTTCATTTTTAATCAATCAAGGTCTTCCAAGAGTTTGTGAAAGTTTGCCCGCAAGGCAAAATTTTTGATTTTTAAAGCTTGACATTATTTCAAGTATGGATGTGACGAATGAGTCTGAATTTGTAACAACTGAGTTAGCCTCTAGCAGCTGGAGAGGCTGGAGCATTTGTCTGCCATGAGAACGAAGAGAGTTTATTGCAAACTCTTCAGAAGTGAATGCAAGAACTGGGTGTTTTCACGATTGTCGTTGGATTATAGTGAGATCTCTCCCTCACAGTGGATCACCCTGGTGTCATTACAGAGATGGCACCGAATGAAAAAGCAGTCGCTCGAATTTTTCCCAATTTCGGCAGTGCAAACATTTCCCTAACGAGACCCTTTTTAAAGCTACAATTATGTCAGTATCTGTGTGGTTTCTTTTTAATTTAAGTAGTCGTTTCTTCCATCGACAGGCACTTGAGTGCTGGTGGGTTGTCTTGAACAATGTTTTAAAATATACAAATTTTGATGGGGCATTTGTTTCTGTGTGGTTCGGTTAAATACGAGAGTGTAGAGTGGGAGTAGGCTGAAACATGACATGACTGCGGGAATGTTGGGATGGTATCTGAATGACTGCAAAGTAATTCATCACAGTTACACAACTAAAACCTTTAACACAAAACAAACAATTTGAGAAGGAAAGGCACTAGTTTATTGGAGCAAATTACTGCAGATGCTGGAATCTGTACAGAAAACCAAGTCTACACTTGAAACATTCAGTTGCTCTCTTTCTACGGATGCTGCCAGATCTGTAGTGATTTCCAGCATGTTTTGTTTTCACTAGCTTATTGCAGCTGCAGGTCTATTTTCACTATGAGCCAAGTGCTCCCTGACTGACTTGTGTTCAGAACAAAAATATGAATCTCTTTTTGCACTTGGAAGTTGTTTTCTGAACCTTTTAGTCATGTCCCTAGAGAGTTTGAGACTGTACATGTATTTCTACTCTAAATTGGAGACTTCTGATGTTAGGAAGAGTGTGGCAACTAAAGTCAGAAAGCACCTGACCAGAAATTTCTGTTACTGGCTGTATTGATTTGCCAGGGTTTGGGGAGATAGTTAATTGAGAACGATTGTACTTCAAAGAGTTCAAAGGGGCAACTTTTTCATGCAGACGGTGGTGCGTGTGTGGAATGACCTGCCAGAGGAAGTGGTGGAGGCTGGTACAATTACAACATTTTAAAAGGCATCTGGATGAGTATGTGAATAGCAAGGGTTTAGAGAGATATGGGCCAAATGCTGGTAAATAGGACTTGATTAATTTAGGATATCTGGTCAGCATTGACTGTATATCGCTATCACTCTAAAGACATTATTACACACAAAAACAGAAATTGATGGAGAAACTTTAGCAGATCTGGCAACATCTGTGGAGAGAGAAGCAGAAACATGACTGAAGAAGAGCCAAAAACAGAACTTGCTGGAGAAGCTCAGCATGTCTGGCAGCACCTGTGAAGAAAAAAATCGTAATTAACATTTCGGGGAAGGGTCGCTGGACCTGAAACTGGACTCAAAATGTTAACTCTGCTTTCTCTCCATAGATGGTGTCAGACCTGCTGAATTTCTCCAGCAATTTCTGTTTTTGTTTCATATCTCCAGCATCCACAGTTCTTTGTTTTATTTTGTGTTTTGTGCAGCAGGTTGGACTTGA
Source organism: Ginglymostoma cirratum (assembly GCA_024137785.1). Lineage (NCBI taxonomy): Eukaryota > Metazoa > Chordata > Chondrichthyes > Orectolobiformes > Ginglymostomatidae > Ginglymostoma > Ginglymostoma cirratum. Next base: position 19,453,680 of record JAHRHZ010000071.1, read on the forward strand.
ACCTCGGCCTCCTGGTTCAGGTAAAGGGGCACTACCACTGCACCTTGAAAGCCCTTGGCCATCCTTTATAGTCCTGTACTTCACCTCATCTAAATAACCTCTGTGTGATGTAGCCAAGTGAGATTCTGTGCCAGGTTATCAGAAAACTGGCCCCAGATAATAGGGAAAGTGTATTTTTGGTGGGGGTAGGGTGAGGAAGGCATGGAATTATTAACATTACTTAGGATTCCAGTTTGTGCATTCTCTGTGAAACTGAGTAATGAATTACTGTGTAACTAGCCAAAATGTAAAGAGATCTGCGCATTTCTCAGTGCTATTGATGCACGATATGAAATTGGATTGTTCGGCATTAAGAATTGAAACTCCGGTTGGTAAGTGAAGCCATCAATAAATAACTGGTACTTAATTTTATAAAGGAGTTTTTTTTTCTCTCCCATTTCCTGATTACTGTCAATGATGGACACTACTGAAAGGAGACTTGTCTTACAAAGCAGGAATGAACAGTATAGATTTACTATTGAGACTGAAGGCAGAGTGGGGACAAAATTCCTCCCATTTAATTAATTACTCTCTTAAGCAGTGCGCAATGTACTCTGTACTCTGTTAGAATTGGATGAATTTTCCTACAATGAGTAGAATTTTATGGGGCTTTTTAAGTGGATTTCCAGTACAGAAATGCTACTTTTTGAAGCGTTGTTCTACTTGGAAAACATGTTCTTGTTTTTGATTGAAAAAGCATACAAAAAGCTTCTAAAAATGATGTGAATTTCTCTTTCCTCATTTTGATGAGGATATATTAATTATTTAATATATGATACCCAGTGCTGCATCTTCTCATCAATCTTGTCTGCTATGTAACCTCTGTATGCTATAAATTAGACGTTTAACCTAAATATGCATATCACTGAGGTGCCTGTGACTTCTGGAGACTTGACTCAAGGACCATTTAACTGTGGGGTTTGGCCAACTCTATTTCCCTAAATTTCATCTCTCCGAGAAGTGATGGAATACGTTTATTTCTCCAGTACTAAATTCTCATTCCACTTTCTGCTGATTTTCGCAGGGAGCTCGAGTCAAGCCCATTTAGCCAAGTGTGTTTGACTTTTTAACCATACTTCAATGTTGCTTCATGCTACAGTTGTTGTAACTGCTCCACAATTCATTAGGCAGTAAATGCTTGACCCCACCTCCTCTTCCTGTGATTTCTGATAAATTTTCTAGCAGCAGCTATTGACTTCCATGAATTCTGAATTCGAAGTGGCAAGACTGACACAGAAAAATGGATTTGTTTCTCTTCTTAGTGTCCCAAATTGGCATCGCACTTGTCTGCTGCTCTTGGTTTCATGTGGTTTCGTACAGAATAGTGCTCTCTGTCTCCTCCTGCAATAAAAGGAATACACTTCTCCCCCCAAAGAGATTGGAAGTGGTTTTTTTGAGATTTGAAATGATAAGGTATTTGTGCCAGAAGGTCTGTTGGCATTTGCTCTTTTAACATCCTTTTGAAGAGCAGGACAAAAGCTGTGCCAGAAGGAAGAATGTCAATCAAAGGAGACTTCATAGACGATGAAGCTCTTTCTAGGTATCTGTGCTCCAAGATGTTATCTCAGCCCTGGATAGCAGGTGAGACAGCCTGTTTGTTCTTGTTTAATTTGGAGCAGACATAAAATTTCTCCTTCTAAGAATGATGCTCTACTTTTCAAAGAGTCAGCTCAGGCATTTACGGCTGGGTCTAGTTGCCTTCGCCCTGTCTCTGCTGTCAGCTGTCGGTCAGTCGGCATCTTTCTGGCCTCAGATTCGGGACATTGTGAGCTCCTGTCATACAGATACGGAGCATTATCTGTGTTGTCAGTGGACTGCTTTTGCTGTTGGAGGCGCTGTCTTTCAAATGGTTAACTGAGACTCGTTCTGTCAAATTGTATTAGGATTGCTGGCTTCTCTTCAAAAAGAATTTTCTTGCATTACTGTTTGTGATAACCTTCATGGTGTGTTTTCCCTATTAAGAGTGGGAATGCATTTTGCAAAGGACTCCATCACCAAGCCCTTTGGAATGTCCTCAGGTGGTGATAGGCACTATATAAATGCTATTATTTTCGTTCCACCCCGTTGACATTGCTGGCAATGGTTTCACAAAGCATTCCAACTCATTCATGTCTTGCTCTTTCCTGGAGATTATCTGTTCAGCTTTGACTAGTGCACCACATTTAAGAGGGACGCCCATTCTCAGATGACCATCTCTTCGTGTTGTGACCAAAAGCGAAGCAGCACCACAATCCCCAAAACATTTTCAAAACAGATCTCGAAAATGTTATGTGTGTCTGTTTCAAAAACGTTGCCCCACTATCACTTGCAAGTTCCCCTCCAAGTCACTCATCATCCTGACTTGGAAATATATCGCTGTTCTGTCACTGTTGCTGGGCCAAGCTCCTGGAATTCCCTCCCTAATGGCACTGTGGGTCACTGCAGCGGATCAAGAAAGCAGTTCACCACCTCCTTCTTCAGGGTAACGAGGGACAGGTAATAAATGCTGGCCCAGTCAGTGGCACCCACAATCCACAAATGAATTTTAAAAGATCATAAACCTACTTTACTGTTCACCCAGAATAAGCCAATCTTCCTGAGACATTGTGCTGGCATCCATCTCTATTAGGAAATCCGTAACAAGAATAATGCAAGTGAAAAGGAATAATGGTGGCAAATCCAGCCAAGATATTGCAAGACAAATCCAGGATTATAAGATGGTGATAGCAATGAGGTCTTGCCCAACCCATGAGATGAGGCCTGTGACCTGTGGTGTTCCACAGCGATCAGTACTGGGCCCACTTTTGTTTGTTATTTATATAAATAAATTGGATGAGAATATAGGAGGTGTAGTTAGTAAATTTGTGGATGACACCAAGATTGGTATAGAATAAAACCCGAAAGAACTGCGGATGCTGTAAATCAGGAAACCAAACAGAAATTGCTGGAAAAGCTCAGCAGGTCTGGTAGCATCTGTGAAGGGAAAAACAGAGTTAACGTTTCGGGTCCGGTGACCCTTCCTGAGAACGTGTTCTGAGGAAGGGTCACCAGATCTGAAACATTCACACCAAAATTGGTATAGTGGACAATGCAGAAGGTTATCTAAGATTACGTAGAGTTTTTGATCAATTAGGTCAATGGGCTGAGGAGTGGCAGATGGAATTTAATTTGGATAAATGCGCAGTATTGCATTTTGGAAAAACAAACAAGGGCAGGATTTATACAATTAATGGTAGGGCCCTGGGTAATGTTGTAGAACAGAGAGACCTAAGGGTTCAGGTCCATAATTCTTTGAAATTTGTGTCACAGGTAGGATGGTTAAGATGGCGTTTGGCATGTTTGCCTTCATTCCTCAGACCTTTGCGGGTATGAGCTGGAACATCATGTTGAGATTGTACAGGATGTTGGTGAGACCTCTTCTGGAGTATTGTGTGCAGTTCTGGTAGGAAGGATATAATTAAATTGGAGCGGGTTCACGAAAGATTTACCAGGATATTGCCGGGAATGGAGAGTTTGAGTTATAAGGAGAGGCTGGAACTTTTTTCACTGGAGCATAAGAGGTTGAGGGGTGACCTTCTAGAAGTTTATAAAATCGTTAGGGGCATGGATAAAGTAATTAGCAAGAGTTTGTTTTTCCCTTGGGCAGTGGAGTTCAAAACTAGGGGGCATTTTTTTAAGGTGAGAGAAAAAAATTTTCCAAAGGACATGACAGGCAATTTATTTTACGGAGTGGTTCGTGTGTGGAATGAACTGTTAGAGGAAATGGTAGGTCAAGTACAATTACAACATTTAAAAGCCATCTGGATAGGTACATGAATAGGGAGGGTTTGGAGGGATATGGGCCAAACACAGGCAATCGGGAGTAGTTTAGTTTGGGGAGCGTGGACTAGTTGGACCAAAAGGTCTGTTTCCATGCTGTATGACTGAGCTTTTTTTGATTTGTAACATTTGAATGTATGTTAATGATACAGATATTTTGTTCCCTGATCTGACCTCGATTGAAAATGATGCTGTGTAAGATGGCATGTGCAGCATTGGCCAATCATTCATAGAATGCATTCCGTGTAACTTGCAGGATTCATCTTGCTGAAGGTTGGCATGGAATGATTTACTGCTCTCTCAATGTTTGATTCCTGCAGATTTGGAACCACCTTGATTTCCTGGAAGGTCCTGCTTGTCTCTGTGTTGGCCAAAACAGACAAAAGACGTATTGAAATCTGAGCCTCAAAGTTAGTTTGTGGTTCTCTGTTAATGCGGTTTTTTGACGTGTGTTGGTTTTATGCTCAGCAGACTTGAGATGATGGGGAAAACCAGTGTTTCGACTCTTGCCTGGCACTTAGAAGAACACTGTATACATCCTAATCAGATGCTCGTGGTTGTTTTTACTGCATTAAGGATCGTCATGTGTTTTGTGAATCTTGCTGCAGGAAATGCCTGCGGTAGAAGTTGTCAGTAGATAGAAACTCAGGATAAAATGTTGCTAATTCAGTTTCCAACTGAGTTTCCTCCCAAGCTTGGTGGCAAATGTGTTATGTTTGATTTTGCAAAATACTCACTGGTAGTCTCCTGCTGGTGTCAATACCCCATCGAGAACAACTGACAACATTTAAAAGCAAAATGGTGCGAGGACAGGATTATTTCAGAAAATGGCTTTTAAGATGTGGTTTTTATGGCCTTGGTTTCTTTCCCCGAAGGCTGAACGAGTTTAGCTTGCTGGAGGCATCAACTCATTGGACACTTGGTATTGTTGACCACAGTGTGTGAGCGAGAGTGTTGTATCATGAGGAATAATGACAAAATTTTGAAAAGAATTCAAGAGTTGGAGTCAGAAATGACCCGTTCCATATTATTGGTACATCTAGAAGAATCAAGTCCAGGATACAAGTAATTTCGGTTTCAGAAAAATGTACCTCAGCTATTTGCTCTTGTGCCATCTATTCAGTTCCTTGATATTTCCATAGAACATACAGAGCAGAGCCAAGTCATTTGGCCCATGCCTCCTCCGTCCCTCTTCATCAAAACCCATTAGCACAAGCTGTTTTATTGGTGATGTGTGTTGAAGAACAGTTTCTAAGACTGCCAGGATAAAATAAAGAATTCTGGATGCCCAAAATTTTTTATTTTAATGGAATCCCTACAGTGTGGAAACAGGTCCTTCGGCCAGTAAGTCCACACCGAACCACAAAGCATCCCACCCAGACCTACCCCACCTAAGCTACACATCCCTGAACACCATGGGCAATTTAGCACGGCCAATCCACTTAACCTTCACATCTTTGGACTCTGGGAGGAAACCGGAGCACCTGGAGGAAACTCGCGGGGAGAATGTGCAAACTCCGCACAGACAGTCGCCCGAGGGTGGAATCAAACCTGGGGTCCCTGACGCTGTGAGGCAGCAGTGCTCACCACTGAACAGAGAGTGCTGGAGAATCTCAGCAGGTCTGGCAGCATCTGTGGGGAGAGAAGCAGAGTTAACGTTTCGAGTCCAGTGTTCCGTTCTGACAAAGCGTCATTGGACTCGCCGTTAATTCTGTTTCTCTCTCCACAGACGTTGCCAGACCTGCTGAGTTTCTCCAGCGCTTCGTTTGTGTTTAAGAGCTGCCATTTCCATAGCCCCCTTCACAGCCCTGGGACATTACAAGGCCTTTCATAACCAAAAAAGTACTTTTGTTTGGTTGACTGATAAATGTAGACCAAGACACTAGGTGAGAGCTCCCATGCTCTTCAGAAGAATGCTGTGATTTATTTTGCATTTACCCAAGAGCTCATATGGAGTTTTTAGTTTAATCCTTAATCTGAAAGGAGGACACGCTGATGATGTGGCACTCCCTCAGTATTGTCTGTGTCTCAGTCGAGATTTTGTGCTGAAGCTTCTGGTGTAGGACTCGAGTACACAGCCTTTTGACTGAGATGAGTCTGAACCAAGCCTGATACCTCCTAAATCCAGTTGAACTTTGCAGTAACTAAATTTGACACTATCCAAGACAAAGTAGCCCGCTCGATCGATTGGCATTACGTCCACCACCGACACTCAGTAGCAGCAGTGTGTACTATCTACAAGATGCACTGCAGAAATTCACCAAAGATCCTCTGACAGCACCTTTCAAATGCACGACTGCGTCCATTTAGAAGGACAAGAGCAGCTGATATATGGGACCACTACCACCTCCAAGTTCCCTTCAGTGCTACTCACCATCCTGACTTGGAAATATATCCCTGTTCCCTAACTGTCACTCTGCCAAATTCCTGAAAGACCCTCACTAATGGCATTACAGGGTCAATCAACAGCAGGTGGCTGCAGTGGTTCAAGAAGGCAGCTCACCATCAGCCTTTCGAAGGCAACTAGGGACAGGCTATAAATGCAGGCCCAAACAGCGATGTTGCATCCCACAAATTAATTTTTAAAAATTATATAATGTGTTTTGCTCAATGTTAATTTCCCCTGTCACAGGTCAACTTGTAAACAATGTCATAATGAGGACCTACATGGACTTAAGGTCACTCCGTAGATCAATAGCAAAAGTCTGTCTTCAGTTCTCTTTCTGGATCTCAAAAAAAAAAATTGGAAAGTGTTTTGACCTCCCCAAGACCCCTCAGTCATGTTCTGAAAAGAGTAAAGACGTTGACTGCTAAAGTTTGAGTCTTGGCAGTTATTTAAAAAAAAAGTTCACATGCCAGAAACTGCAGTGATTTGAGCCAGAGACAGTAGGAACTGCAGATGCAGGAGAATCTGAGATAACAAGGTGTAGAGCTGGATGAACACAGCAGGCCAAGCAGCATCGGAGGAGCAGGAAGGCTAACGTTTTGGGCCTAGACCCTTCTTCAGACAATCCATTTGAGAGAAAGAGCTTTTATGTCTCTCCAGATTCATCGATCTGGAAAGCTTGTGAGAAATTATCTAATTCCTCAGGCCATTGGTTAAATTTGATTGGCCAAGTTTGAATTTGGATTATTACATGGAATGTTGCGAATTTTGATTTTTGCAGATGTTCTGATAACATCCTGTGGAGAGGTACATTTACTTGTGAAAACTGAATCTCGGTGCATCTTTGTTCTCTTACTCCCTTTACACCCCTTCCTTTCCTTTCCCCATGTTTTCGTTCTTCTCCTCCTATTCCCTCCACTTGTAGTTTGCATCTTTGCAGCTACTTCTAATTCGCGTGTTTTGTACTGACAGAAAAGTTTAAATTTACACAAAACAGTAATCGTGGCCACGGAGGGGAATATGTTTAACAATTTTTCGAATTCAATTTATTCACTTTATTGCCTTCATTTTTTTTCTCTCTATTCTTTTCTCTCTATCCTTTCCCACTCCCTTCCCATGCTGAGGTTCCTGATACTATAGCATGCAGTGCACCTTGCACAGCCGAGGCAGGAAGGATGCAGGTTTGATTTTGGAGTTGTCCTCTTCTTTGGTGAGCTTCCGAGCAGACTGAAGACCCTTGCCTATCCTTGACATTGCCCTCCAGTTCATTGGCTCCTGCACTCCTAGCTGGTCAACCCATAGCTTGGGGTTTGGAAATAAGAGTTCCCTTTTTCAAGAGAGTGCTTCCAAAACTACTTCCTGCTTCTTCCAACCCTTTTATCAAGGCTTAAAAAAATTGCCACGGCACCCCTATGCAAAACATCAGATCAGGGTATTGTGTCTTTACTTGAGCGCAGGGGTCTGTTAGAGTGGGGACATAGCTGTTACACCTTGATCAGAGATCTGGACTTTGGTCAGAGATGTAGAGCAGCCATTGCTGCCTCATTGCCTCAAAGGCCCCAAAATTTCAGCTCATGAATCCACTGGAGGCCCCGACTCTCCCTCACCCCAGCTGTGGGCAGGCGACTCCTTCAGAGACTGTAAGTTAGAATCACTATGATGCGAAAAGAAACCATTTGGCCCATTGAGTCTGCACAAACCCCTCCAAAAAACGTCCCCAACACATCCCAGCCCCCTATCCCTGTAACCCTGCATTTCCCATGGCTAACCCACTTAGCCAGCACATCCCTGGACTCACCAGGCAATTTAGCATGGCCAATCCACCCTAACCTGCCCATCTTTGGGCTGTGGGAGGAAACCAGAGCACCTGGAGGAAACCCATGGTGGAACAGGGAGATCGTGCAAACTCCACATGGACCTTCACCTGAGGGTGGAATCGAACCCAGGTCCCTGGAGGCTATGAGGCAGCTGTGCTAACCACTGAGCTACCATGCCACCGTTACAAATTAAGGCCAACGAATAGGGTGATGGTCATGTTCCTGCATCCGGAAGACTCAGCTAATGGTTCAGGCATTGTGATTCACCAGAGGTCAAGATGACAGTGCAACTGTGTTGGAAGTTCAGGATCTGATTGGCCGAGGTTAGTTGTTTGCACTTTGAGGGCTCTTTTACATGGGTGCTGTGTTGCCTCAGGGGTTCCCCGATTTTAATGTGAAATTGCACATGAAATTGAATTGATTCTTTTGCTTTTCTCCTGAAGTTGGAATTTTAGGTTCTTGGTTGAATTAGGAAGAAGTAATGGAGCATGTTTGAAATTGAATGGCTCGGTTATATTTAATCAATGGCTTCATTATGACGCACTGCTGTCATAACCTTGATCCATCCAGACTGGAAACTGTTTCCCCCTCCCCTGGTTAAATGAGGTGGCTCAGCTCTCTTGTCTCAGGAGCAAGGGATGGGTAATAAATGCTGGCCTTACCAGTGATGCCCACATTCTGAAAATAAACAGTGGAAAGTGGTGGAGAAGTTTGGAGATGAGGTTCCAGAGAGTAGACTGAACCAGTGAGGTTTGCACAGGAGTGTTTGTCCTTCTCTCTCTTGGAGGAACAAACCTGTTGGTTAAATTTGGGTGTGCAAGGAAGAAACTATGGCTCACCAATGGCACAAGAATGCCAGTGCTGCCTATAATTGTCCCTTGATTTAGTTTTCCACATGAAGTCTGTTAGTGTTGGCCTAGCGCATTTTAATTGTTGTGTGTGTCATTATAAGAAGCTGGACAGGGACATGAGCCCTGGTTCTTGTTGGATGCTGGGTCTTGCTCACTGTTAGTGATCCAGTTCACGGCAGCTCCATTTTATTTTTGTTCAGTTGGATTCAGTGATATCATGTGCAGTGACAAGGCTGTGAGTGCACTCATCCTGTTTACGCACAGCATATAAATTGCAGCAACGTTCCTTAGTTTGCTGTCAAACCTAGCATGCTGCAGTTTGCTGTGTATTGAGTAGGTGACATTTGGTGCTGATTCACTGATCGAGCAGGATTGAGTTGCACCGTTAACGTAAGAAAGGTTAATGACTGCATGTAATGCACCAGCCTCCTCTTAGAGAAGACAAAACAAATGTGTCTGCATCTGCTTCAAAGCAGGATGTCTGTTTCAAGAATGATCATTGTGAGGGTCTTATTAAGATTCAGATAAAAGGGGCCCATTAACATTCACATCTTGCAGTTCTGGAAGCCAGCGTTGAAATCAAAAGGGAGAAACTCTTCCTTTAGCTCCTGCGGCCTTGAACATTTCTAATTAGCTGTGTAAATGTTACTTGGTGTCCCCAGTAGTGCTAATCCAGACTTGAATCATTTAATTCACTGATGTCCTTTAGAAACTGCCTTCCTTACCTGGGCTGGCCAACATGTGACTCCAGACCCACAGCAATGTGGTTGACTCTCAACTGCCCTCTGGGCAATTAGAGATGGGCAATAAATGCTGGCCTAGCCAGCGATGCCCTTATCCTGTGAATGAATAAAAAAGAAAAAAACATTGCACAGTGGCTCGATGGTTAGCACTGCCGCCTCACAGCACCAAGGACCCGGGTTCCATTCCACCCTCGGGCGACTGTCTGTGTAGAGTTTGCACATTTTCCCCGTGTCTGTGTGGGTTTGCTGCGGTTTCCTTCCACAGCCCAAAGATGTGCAGGTTACGGCGGGTTGGCCATGGGAAATTGCCCGTAGTGTCCAGGGTGTACAGGCTGTGTGGGTTAGCCATGGAAAATGCAGGGTTACGGATATAGTACGTAACCTGGGTGTGGGTGGGACGCTGTTCGGAGGGGTGGTGTGGGTGCGTGGACCAAACGGCCTGCTTCCATACTGTAGGGATCCTATGATTCTATTCTATGAATTCACTTTCAATTTGGAAAATGTGATCATTACAAACAAGGCGAATTCGAATGGTGACCATAACGTGAGTGCAGTTCAGTAGAATTTTCTCGGCCCCACTCCATTCCCCTGTTGTCTATTCAGACCAGTCACACAAGTAGTGCGCATTTGTCTTGATCGTCCAAATGCGAATGGTCTCAAAGTGCAAAAGCTGTCTGTTACTTGCCGGGTCCATCTCTGTGCGTGTTGCATTGGTTGAAAGTTGTAACTTGACTATGATTCTGCCAGGCAGCTGTGTCACCTTCTCCGGAGCTGACGACACACCGGTGGTGAGCCAAGCAGGAGTGAGAAAAGGGACAGATGGTGGTGCTACAGTGACTTCCCTTCCTGAGATTTTACATGTAGCTTTCCCTGCAGCCCCCGGCACTTTGGGTCAACAGTATATTTCGGTCTTAAGAATGTTCTCCGTTGCCAGTGCATGGTGGTTCTGCCCTTCTAACTGCACCGTTGCTTTGAATGAGATATTTCTTTGGCACCTTTTTGTCTACCTGTTCAGATGGATGTAAAAGATCATATGTCTAAATTTCAGGAAGAATCAAAGAGCGATCATAGAATCCCTACAGTGTGGAAACATGCCCTTCGGCCCAACAAGTCCACACCGACCTTCAGAGCGCTCCACCCAGCCCCATCCCCCTATAACCCACCTAATCTGCACATTCCTGAACACTACGGGCAATTTCGCATGGCTGATCCACCTAGCCTGCACATCTTTGGACTGTGGGAGGAAACCAGAGGAAACCCAAGCAGACACTGGGAGAATGTGCAAACTCCACACAGACGGTCACCCGAGGGTGGAAGCGTACCCAGGTCCCTGGTGCTGTGAGGCAGCAGTGCTAACCACTGAGCCACCGTTGACCCTTATATATTTACTTCCTGACTGACATCACCAGAACCAAACAAAATTCCATTTTTGTTATGTGCCTGTCACAAGTGAAATACACGTCAAAAGTAATTGATTGCTCTGCAGTAATTTGGGATCACCTCAGGATGGGAACAAAATATGTAAATACCGGTTCATTCTTATACAGGACATTGTATCCCTGAGCACATCACATACAGTTATATCCTTGAGCACATTACACACAGAAATTCAGCAGCTATTGTGGACAGCTATTGTAACAATGCATGTTTCCACTGTTGGAAAGGAGGCACACAATGACTGAATACTGTTTAAAGAGTCTCCTCCAGATTCACTGTAATAGTTTGATAAATATTGATGAACAAATGATTATTAGTTGTCCAGGCGTAGATGGAAATACAGTAGTCCAGGTGGAAGGGTAGGTATAAAAATGGTTAAAAAATTCCTACTGTAATGACTTCTTGCCTACTTAGTTTATGGGATAACATCAACATTAGAAATAAGCTATTGGAGTTGGGGGTAAACATGTTGCATAGTCATACTGGGAATGGCATTACAGAAATGTAACAATGATTGAAAGATGAACGAGGTCCTGCTAAGGTGCTATAGAACACGAAGTGAAGATTATCCTACGACGATGCACAAAGGAGAACTTCTATTAACAACGAATCTCCCAGTGGCTTTTCCAAGAATGGACACAAGTAGTGAAGGTAACACTCTATAGGACAAACATATTTACTGCTGGAGAAACTCAGCAGGTCTGGCGGCATCTGTGGAGACAGAAGCCGATCTGACAAGTTGAATCAGGTGTCATACTAGACTCAATGTCAACTCTGTTTCTGTCTTCACAAGACACTGGAGCTGCTGAAAGTTTCTCCGGCATCCTCTATTTAAGGTAACTTTCAGAATTTGGACAGAATTCAGTCATATGGGATTTGAGTATTTGACTTAATGACGACACTGCTATCACTGAGCCACAGTGGGCACCTATATCGAGGTATTTTGATTTATTTTCTTGTTCCTTCCTTTTCTTCTACGAAGCGAGTAGAGCTGTTGAGGGTTAGACAGTCTCTGTCCTGTTATTGAGAGTGCTGACAGTGAGGCACAGCTGATACTGCACAGTGGAGACAAAACCCTGCCGTCAGTTATGAAATGATTGTTTTCTACAATGGCCAGATGTCAGGATATCTCAAGCTGGATCAATTAAGATGGGGGAAATGACGATGCTTGTCAGTAATTACCTTGTGAATCAAACAGACTCATTAACCGGGAATGCTATTGTTTCGAATGATTAACATGTCTGTTTGTCATTAGTGCTCAGTGTCAAAGATTAAAGGGGGACATAAGCAGTGTGTTTAGGATAATTAAAGGATTTGGCAGGGTAGATAGAGAGAAAACTGTTGCCTCTGGCAAGGAATTCAGATAAAGAAGGCAGCACTTTATAAGATTAGAGCCAGGTCATTCAGGGGTGATGTCAGGAAGCACTTTGTCGTAGCAAGGCCACTGGAAATCTGGAACATACTTTCCCCCAGAAAGCTGTCGCGGCTGGGAGGGTGAGTTGAAAATTGCAAATTAGCTTCACAGTTTTTAATTAGGTAAGGAAATTTAAAAACTAAAGCTGGAGTTGAGATGCCGATAAGCCACGATCTGATTGATTTATTTGCAGGACAGGTTTGAACAGCTGGATGTCCTGCTATTGATCCACTGTCCACTGGGAGCTTTTCAAAGTGGGACAGTGAATGTGTGAAATTCTTGCTCTATCAACTTTGAAAAGAAACCGCAAAGCATTCTGATTTTATTCTTGCAAATTTGGTGTTCTACTTGGAGAAACTGTTTTGAATCTGTGTGTAATGGGGAGTGATGGAATAATGTTAAGCACTAGGATTCTCTCCCAATTTTTAACCTTGTTTCACAGAATCATATTCTTACAGTGTAAAAGCAGGCCATTTGGCCCATCAAGGCCATACCAACCCTCTGAAGAGCATCCCACCAAGATCCACCCCACCTTCTCTCCCACAATCCCTGTAACCCTGCATTTCCCAAGGCTAATCCATCGAGCCTGCACATCCCTGGACACTATGGGGCAATTTCACATGGCCAATCCACCCTAACCTGCGCATCTTTGGACTGTGGGTGGAAAGCCATGCACACGTAGGGAGAATGTACAAAAACAGTCACCTGAGACTGGAATCGAACGTGGGTCCCTGGCACTGTGCTAACCGCTGAGTCCCTGTTTCACCCCAAGTTTACTGGAACCAGTACGCGAAACAAAAATGGAGAGAGCTGAAAGAACACAGCGGGTCTGACTGCATCTGTGGAGAGAGAAAGAGTTAATATTTCGAACCCAGTTACCCATCTTCTGAACAAGTCTAGTGAGATAGCCGTTTACAAATTACCACAGAGCTACATTATTATGCCTTTTGTCCCTTTCTTGACTGTGTGCACCGCACCAATCAAGCTATTCATTCTCCCAGGCTGACCTTCTGCAAGTCTTTATCTGTCCAACTGTTTTTCTCTCACTTTGGGCTTGGTGTCTGCCTGTCGTTTACTTCCACTTCCTCTGCTCCACCCATCTTAGAATAATATCAACCTTTTCCTAGGTACCATCAGTTCCAAGGACGGGTGACTGGACCTGAAGCATTAACTCTGCTTTCTGTCCACGGATACTGCAAGACTGCTGAGCTTTTCCAGCAATTTCTGATCTTATTACCAATCAATTGTTGCCTTCCAGCCAACGCACTTTAGATGTGGTGGTGATCCGGCAATACCAGGACTCTCTACAAAATTAATTATAGACTCTCACGTTTACAGCACAGAAAGACACAAGCCGCCTTGCTGTTTTGCACCTTGTATGATGGTGTTCCGTGTCCATCTGTAATTAAATAGTCCTTTAATTTGCTTTCCTCTCAACCAGAGTCTCTTGAATCCAATGTGGCATAAAACCACGCGATAGAATAATTATTAATAATGTGATATACTTCACATCTGTACACAGAGCTGAACAATCTTCATCAGAAAATAGTTTTCCATGGTCCCTTGACCTTTTCACTTGATGTCTTATTGGCCTTTGGGATGCAGAACCTTGTGCGTTATTTGGGAATCCAAAAGAGGATAGTGTGGTCAGTAGACATTCATCATATACCGCTTGCTGCATTTCAGATGGAAGGGTCTGCACTATTTCACTCTGCATTCATTTCTTTTTCTATTCATTTTGTGGGATGTGGGTGTCACTGGCTGGGCCAGTATTTATTGCCTGTCCCTAGTTGCCCTTGAGAAGGTGGTGGTGAGCTGCCTTCTTGAACCGCTGCAGTCCTCCTGCTGTGGGTTGACCCACAACGCCATTAGAGAGGAAATTCCAGGATTTTGACCCGGCGACACTGAAGGAATGGCGATTATATTTCCAAGTCAGGATGGTGAGTGACTTGGAGGGGAACTCCTAAGTGGTGGTGTTCCCTATGTCTGATGCCCTGGTCCTTCTAGATGGAAGTGGTCGTGGGTTTGGAAGGTGCTGTCTGAAGATCTTTGGTGAATTTCTGCAATGCCTCTTGTAGATAGTACACACTGCTGCTACTGAGCATCGGTGGTGGAGGGAGTGAATGCTTATGGATATAGTGCCAATCAAGTGGGCTGCTTTTTCCTGATTTTTCTCGACTACTTCATTAATATGCTGCTTCAAGGTTGGGTTTGATGTCTATTAACAGCATACTGAGGGAGGCAAGGGAGGACATTACTGGACCTTGACAGAGATCATTGTATCTTCTTTAGCTGCAAGAACGGACCTAGAACTCCAGAAAATAGCTAGTATTGTTCCTCTGTTTGAGAAGGGCAACAGGGATAATCCAGAAAATTATAGGCCAGTAAGCCTTACATCAGTGGTAGGGAAATTATTGGAGAAGGCTCTTAGACAGAGGATTTACTCTTATTTGGAAAATAATGGGCTTTATTAAGGTTGGTCAGCATGGCTTTGTGCGAGGGAGGTCTTGTGTCAAAAATTTGATTTAGTTTTTTGGTGAATGGGAAAGATGATTGCGTGTAGGACAGTGGATGTTGTCTACAAGGACTTTGCTAAAGAATTTTACAAGGACCCTCAGAGTATGCTGGTTCAGAAGATTTAAGTCACGTAGGATCCAAAGTGAGTTGGTCAGTTGGATACAAAATTGGCCTGGTTTTAGAACACTGTTGTTTTTGTGGAGGGGCGTTTGTCTCACTGGAGGTCTGTGATCAGTGCTGGGACCTTCCTTGTTTGTAAACTTATATAAAAGATTTGGTTGAAATGTAGCTATCTGATTATTGTTTGCAGATGACACAAAAAATTGGTGGAGGTGTGGATAGTGAGGAATGTTGTGAAAGGATACAGCAAGATATTGATCAGTTGGAAAGTTGGGAGAAATGGCAGATGGAGTTTAATCTGGACAAGTTGGGAGTGGTGCATTTGGGGAGGTCAAATGCAAGAAGAAATTATACAGTAAGTGGAAATGATAGTCTAGAGGTATTATCGCTGGACTACTAATCCAGAGATCCTGGTAATGATCTGGGGACCTCAGATAGTGGAAGTTGAAATCAATGAAAATCTGCTTTTAATGATGACCCCAAAAAACACTGTCAGTTGTCAGGGGGGAAAAAAAAAAATCTGGTTCACTAATGTCCTTTAGTGACTTCAGACCCACAGCAATGTGTTTGGCTCTTAACTGGCCTCTGGGCAATCAAGGATGGGCAACAAATGTTTTTATTTATTGTCGTGTGTATCTAAGTATAGTGAAGAGTTTTGTTTTCGAGCAGTACAGGTTGATCACAGTAAGCGAGGACATAAAGATCACAGGGTGAAAAAAATACTTGGACAGAGCCAGAGATAGTAGGAACTGCAGATGCTGGAGAATCTGAGATAACAAGGTGTAGAGCTGAATGAACACGGCAGGCCCAGCAGCATCAGGGGAGCAGGAAGGCTGACGTTTCGGGCC
>JAHRHZ010000071.1:19470049-19485904 GCA_024137785.1 Ginglymostoma cirratum
GTGTAGAGCTGAATGAAACTTTTCTGAAGGAGGGTCTAGGCCCGAAACGTCAGCCTTCCTGCTCCTCTGATGCTGCTTGGCCTGCTGTGTTCATCCAGCTCCACACCTTGTTATCTTAGAGCCATACAGGTTGCAAGGGACAGGACATATGCTAGGCAAGATCAACATTAACAAGATCAGCATTATTTGAAGTTAGAGAGCCCATTCACCAGTGTAATAACGGCAGGGAAGCTGTTCTTGAACCTGCTGGTGCATGTGTTCAAGCTTCTGTATCTTCTGCCTGACAGAAGAGGTTGTAGGAGAGAAATACCAGGTGGGAGGGGCATTGCTGGTGTTGGCCGCCTTTCTATAACAACGAGCTGTGTAAATGGAGTCTGTGGATGGAAGGTTGGCTTCTGTGATGGTTTGGGCTGTGCACACCACCTTCTGTAGTTTCTCACGGTCCTGGGCAGAGCAGTTGCCATACCAGGCCGTTATGCACCCAGACAGTATGCTTTCAATGGTGCATCTGTAAAAGTTGGTGAGGGACCTTATGGACAAGGCAAATTTTCTGAGCCTTCTGAGGAAGAAGAGGCGTTGTTGTGCCTCCTTGATCATCGCATCTACTTGGGAAGTCCAGGATAGATTGTCAGTTATCATCACTCTGAGAAACTTGACGCTGTTCACCCTTTCAACCTCAGTTCCATTGATATAGATGGGGGCATGTCCTCCTCCTTTCTTTCTGAAGTCATTGATCAGTTCTTTAGTTTTGCTGACATTATCATTGCATCATGGCACCAAACTTTCTATCTCCTTTTTGTATTCTGCCTCATTATTGTTTGAAATCCATACTACCATGGTGGTGTCATCAGCAAACTTGTAGATGGCATTCATTCAGAATTTAGCTACACAGTCATATGTATACAGGGAGTACAGGAAGTACAGTAGGGGGCTGAGGACACATCCTTGGGGGGGCTCCAGTGTTGAGTGTTATTGTGGAGGAGGTGCCGTTCCCTATCCTCACTGATTGCGGTCTGTGGGTCAGAAAGCTGAGGATCCAGTTGCAGAGGGTGGAGCCAAGACCTAAGCCTCGGAGTTTTGAGATCAGTCTGGGGGGCGCTAATGGTGTTGAAGGTGGAGCTATAGTTGATGAGCAGGAGTCTAATGTAGGAGTGCTTGTTGTCCAGATGTTTTAGGGATGAGTCCAGGTTTGGGGAAGTGGCATCCGCTGTGGACCAGTTGCATTAGTTGGCAAATCGTAGGGGATCAAGGCAGGCTGGGAGAGTGGAGTTGATGTGGGCCGTGACCAGCCTCTCAAAGCACTTCGTGGTTACTGAAGTCCGAGCCACTGGGCGGTAGTCATCAAGGCACGTTGTGTGTGCTTTCCTGGGTACGCGGATGATGGTGGTCTTCTTGAAGCAGTGAGGACTTTGGCCTGTAGGAGGGAGAGGTTGAAGATGTCAGCGAATACTCCGCCAGTTGGTCCACACAGGCTCTGAGTGCCTCGGCCAGGAACTCTGTCTGGGCCCATCGCTTTCCTTGGGTTGTCTTGCCAGAAGACTGATCCGACGTGTGCAGTGGTGACAGGGGGTACAGATGATAGCTGGCTGAGCCAGTGACCCCCTCATCCCGTGAATGAATTAAAAAAAAAGGCAGGATCCTTAGGAACGTTGATATACAGAGGGATCTTGGGGTGCAAGTTCATAGCTCCTTGAAAGTGGCAGCACAAGTGGATATGGTGGTAAAGAAGCTGTACGGCATACTTGCCTTTATTAATTGGGGCATTGAGTATGGAAGTTGGCCAGTCATGTTGCAGCTGTATAAAACTTTAGTTTGGCTGCATTTGGAGTGTTGTGTGCTGTTCTATAAGGAGGAAGTTACAGCGTTTGGAGAGGGTGCAAAAAAATGTTTCCCAGGAAGTTTCCAGTAACTTCTGTTTTTGTTCCTGACTAACAGCATCCGCGGTTCTTTTGGTTTTCCCAGGAAGTTGCCCGGTTTAGAGTGTATTAGCTATAAGCAGCGGCCGGACATACTTGGAGAGTTGGAAGCTGAGGGGTGACCTGATAGAAGGATGTAAAATTATGAGAGGCATGGATAGGGTGGATAGTTGGAGTCTTTTTTTTCCTCTAGATTGGAAATGTCAAGTATCAGGGAGTGTGGGTCTAAGGTGAGGGGGAATAGTTTTGAAGGAGATGTGCGAGGATGGTGGGTGCTGCCGGGGAAGGTAGTAGAAGCAGATACGATAGCAATATTTAAGACGCGGTTAGACAGACACATGACAGGCAGGGAATAGAGGGATACAGACCAGGTACAGGCCGATGGAATTAGTTTAGAATAGCATCGTGGTCGGCACAGACATGATGGACAAAGGGCCTGTTCCTGTGCTTCTCTATGTTCTATTGATCCAGTGTAAATCAGTTCCATGTGGAACATTATCTAGCTTCAGCTGAAGAAATGTTCAAGTATGAGACATGACGTTGAGAGATGTGATTTATTTAAACCAATAATCAGATACCTGTTTGAAGTAATAGGACAGCAGAAATTATTTCATGTCCTATAACCAATAGTAGTTGTTTCATACTGAGCCGAGGATCTTCGATCAAACTTTTTTAAAGATCATTTGGAAAGGATATTGCTTGTCGAAGAGATTGGCGATATTTAATAGCTCATATGAATGTAGATTAGCATTAAAATGTATTGTCAGTCTAATTTCAAGCATGTACTTTTTGTAACTCTCTGTTAATTCATGTAAATCCGTATCACGTTAGTCTTAGCAGTCCTGTCCTTATAGAGTGTTCTCTCCAACCCAATAAGGCCAATGCTGTAGATTTACCAGTGATGTGTAATGATGGAGATCGGCTACGGATGGAGGTTGAGAGGGTGCACGTTTGTAAGATATGTTGGCAGGTCAAAACATAGTTCATTAATGTTTAATGCTGATTTGTATTTTTGTCTTCGAGTACATACTCTCTTGCACGTGGTCTAATAGTGGACCTGCCTGTGATTATATGCTGCTTAACAATGTATATCCACTCCTCTAAAATCTGCTCCCTCTCCGAAACCCGTCATTGTGTCAGAACATGTGAAAGCTTTAACCAGAACGTTGACCCAATCAAACCAATTTCCTTGCGCTTGAGCATCATAATGGACATGTTGCTCTCTCTTGATGGAAGTCAAAGGAAGTAATCATCATTTAGAAAATTTGGAAGACTTGTGCCCTAGGCTTTTAGTTTAAGCTGGTTCAATTATTTTTGATTGGTTTGAATACAAAAAAGGCCCTAGGAAAGCTGATGTGGTTGGTGTCATGTCATCCGGTGTTTGCGTCTTTTTTTTAAACAGTCTGGTTAAGAAGTAGAAGTCCGCAAAAGTTTCTGAATCAACACTGTCTAGTAGATAGCTGGCATTTTGAGTGGTAGAAATAACATTTTTAAGTTTAGCCAGCTAAGAATGTAAGAAATAAGAGCAGGAGTAGGCCATCCGATCCATCAAGCCTGCTGCCCCCCCCCCCCCACGCAAATTCTGTAAGATCATGGTTGATCTGCCTCAAGCCTCAACTCCTCTCCTTTCATGCCAACTCCTTGTATCCCTCAACTGCCTGTTATTTTGAAAATTGATCTACCTCCTCTTTAAATACTTCCAGTGAGCCAGCTTCTATTACTCTCTGGGTTAAAAATTTCCAGGTGTTTTCTACCCTCTGGGAGAAGAAATACGTACGCATCTCAGTTTAGAATGAGTATCCTCTTCTTCTGTACCTATGTCCCTTAGTTTGAGATTCCGTCACGAGTGGAAACATCTTCTCAACATCTACCCTGTCAAGCCCCCCAAGAATCACATATGTTTCAATAAGATCACCCCTCAATCTTCTAAACTCTCATGGATAAATGCCTAACCTGTTTAGCCATTCTTGATAAGTGAACCCCTACGGCCCAGGAATCAGCTTAATGAACCTCTTTTGAACTGTCTCCAGTTCCAATGTATACTGAATTGTATATGGAGACCATAGCTACGGCTATGCATTTCTTCACTCAGAGGGTTGTGAACCTGTAGAATTCTATATCTCAGAAAGCTGTTGGGGCCAGTTTGTTAGATCTATTCAAGAGGGAGCTGAGCGTGGCCCTTGCGGCTGAAGGGATCAAGGGTATGGAGAAAAGCAGGAGTGGGATTCTGAAATTGCATGATCAGCCATGATATTGAATGGTGGTGCAGGCCCAAAGGGCCGAATGGCCTGCTCCTGCACCAATTTTCTATGTTTCTTGATATGTGGAATCAAGTTGATCTGAGAGAGGAGGAGAGATGGGAGCAGATGGACAAAGCTGGAATGTAGGATGGTGGAAACAGCAGAATGCAACACACAGTTGGAGGGTGGGGGAACGGTAACATGGACAAAATTGACCAGCTGAAGGTTGATGGATGAGGAGAGGGGAAGGGATAATGAATCGCAGTAACTGGGTGGGAAATAGAGAATGAATGGAAGTGAGGAAATTGGCTCAAGGCTATGGAGGAAAGGTGCTTTCTTCCTCTCCCTAGTTCAGTTAAAACGACAGATGAAGCATGAGTTAGCAGAGGCCCAGCTAGGTAAAACCTTTTATCCTGCTGTGTGCGCTAGCTGCAACCATTCATTTTCTGTGCAATTAGTCACAAGAACAGTGACACAGACAGACAATAGCCTCCGGAAACAAAGGTCAACATCAATTGAAGGTTGATGTTTTGCAGGCTCAGACATTTTGTTAGCCCAATTCCATTCAGGTATTTTTCTTACCCATTCAAGAGTATGGCCTTGACCAGCTGGGCCAGCAGTTTATTGCTCATCCCTAATTGCCCCCGAGAAGCTGGTGCTGAGCTGCCGCCTTGAACCAATTCAGTTCCTTTTGGGCAGTGATGACCACAGCATTAATCAGGGAGCGAGTTTGTGCGTTTTAATCCTGCGACAGTGAAGGAACAGTGATACATTTCCAAGTCAGGGTGCTGTGTGACCTCAGCAACAACTTGCACACGGTGACATTCCCATGCATCTGCTGTTCTTGCCCTCCGAGATGGTACGCATCAGCGTTGCGGGTATTGCCCTGCAAGTTCTTGACTTGAGAGATTTCTGGAATGAGATGACTTTGACTACACTGTTTGCAAACGTAGCTTCACCTCTGGTGGATCAACGTGTGAACTTATTAACCTTTAGATTCAACAATTGCCTGAGTGCCAAGGCTGGAGTTAGAATCTCTACAGTGTAGATGCAGACCATTCAACTCAGACCAACCCGCCAAAGAGCATTCCACCCAGACCCACCCTATAACCTTGTATTTCCCATGGCTAATCCACCGAGCCTGCACATCTTTGGACTGTGGAAAGAAACCGGAGCAACTGGAGGAAACCCACGCAGACACGGGGAGAATGTGCAAATTCAGACAGTCACCAGAGGCTGGAATCGAACCGAGGTCCCTGGTGCTGTGAGGTAGTGGTACTGACCACTGAACCACCGTGCAGCTGTGAATGCATTGATGTCAACCTCCTGAATCTCTAGGCCTGCCTTTTAAAGTTGCCTTTCAGACGATGAAATTATTCCCTGGAGTGGACAACTGAATAAGAAACGGTTTCACAAATATTTATGCAAGTGTAGCAACTGGAATTAAAATCTTGTGGAACTCCTGATGTGGCGTGCTGCAATTGTCCTCGATTTCTATAAGCAGTTAGCTGATTGCTGCTGGTGGGATTTTGCTGTGCGCAAAATAATCTCGAGACGGCAATGTGTTGAATGATGAGTTGCACGGTTTTCACCGTTGGGGGTCAAACTGTTGTTCTGGATTCTGTGTGAGAATCATTTACTGCTTTTTGAATAGTCTCATAATACCTTTGACATCCACATTTTGAGTGGGGGTGTGGTGGAAGTGGAGATGGAGTTGGGGGTTGGAGTATGTGAGAGACAGATCTAGAGTCATCCGTGATGTAGAGAGAAGATCAAAAGAAACCTTTGACATCTAAAGGTACAGGTTCACTTCATCGAGGTGTTGTAGATCATCAATGTCACATCACACCTGCATTGAGACTATCGGGTTACAGCACAGCAAGGCCATTCAGTCTGCTGTGTCCATGCTGGGCAGTTCTGCTGGCCCCACTGCCCGCCCTTGTCCCGTAGCCCTGTCATTGCTTTCCCTTCAGAAATTTGCATTTGAAAGCCACAATTGAACCTGTGCCCACCACACTCTCAGACAGCGCATTCCGATCAAAATCCCCCTGTTGATCAAGAAGACTTGCTTTTTCATGTTTGGCTGTTTATCCAGTCACTTTAAATCATGTCCTTGGGTGCCAAATCCTTCTGTCAATGGAAATGGTTTCTCTGTCCAGTCTCCTCATGGTTTTTAAACATTTCCTTCATCTCTTCTCTTAACTTTTGCTGCTCTAACCTTCGCCAGTCTATCCAGCTAACTGAGGTCCCACATTCCTGGTATGATTCTTGTACATCTTTTCTGCACCTTCTGGAGGCTGCGTATTTCACTAGTTCTGAGCATCTGCGAATGCAGCAGTTCGCTGTCCTCTCTCTCAGATTCAAGTCCCGCTGAGTAACTGCAGCACTACCTGAAAGTTACTTGGTGATTGAGCCAGGAATCCATGTATCAGCTGAGGTCTAAAGTCCATCTTGGAATCCATCCCCATCCCAACAGCACAGAGTGTGACGAATGAGAGTGGACGGATAGAAACTATAGGTGGTACCTACTGAAATCCGTGTGATTTGGCCGCGGGTTCCACGTTATTAACTTCAGGATGACTTAGAAAAGCAACAAGCCCATGCAAAACTGAGTTTGGTGGAAGAACGGCAAAATGAGATGGGTTAGTGATTGATTATAATGGTGGGATCATGCTTTCTAATAGATTGTACCATTCTTCAGATGCATTGTGGTGGACAGCACCTCTCTGCTTTTAAAGAAGCACACTATTTCGCTGTAAATCACCGCAGCATATTTGGGAATACTCCATCATCAAGCAAATGGAAGATATCTCATACAACTCCATTTCGCATGCCTAAATGGAAGGAAATAATCGGTATTTAATTCTGGCCGTTTAATGGGTTTTGTTAGCAAATGTAGCTTGATTATAAATCTACGCAGCACTTCAGTTATGTTGTGCAGCCTTTCAATCTTGAAAGGTTAATAGTCTCTATACAGTTCCTAGAAAAACAAATTGATTTTCCTTTGTATGATTTATTCATCTTTCCTGAAAAATTGCTTTCATCTGAATAAGTTGGAGAAATAGAATTTTTTTTCCTCATCCTGTTCTATTCCCCTGTGTCTGTCTTGGGCTTCACTGAATGTTGTGTGTTTCACAACAGTTACACCCTTAATGAACTTGTGTGGTAATTTGGAATATAAGTTGTGTATTTTCCCAGGAATGGAACTAGCTTGGCCAAATGGAGACTGCTGTTAGAGGAGAGACATTGTGATCGTCCGTGCACCATCTTGCAAGGGAGTATTGTTGCGGAGGACAATGTAAATCTGAAGGATTTCCACTCCTGTACCGCCACTCCTGTGGAGGGCCAAGAGATTAGTGAAGGAAGTGATCGCCTAGTGGTATTATTGCAAGACTATTAACCCAAAGACCGAGATAATGTTCATAGAATCCCTACAATGTGGGGCCCGACCATTCGGCTCATCGAATCTACACCAACCCGCCAAAGACTATCCCACCCAGACCCATCCCCCTACCCTATCCCCGTAATCCTGCATTGCCATGGCTGACCCACCTAGACTGCACATCTCCAGGGGGCAATTTAGTGTGGCCTGTCCGCCTAACCTGCACATTTAAGGTGCTTGAGTAGATGAGTAGATTTGTAGCTTGGTGTGTGGATACTGTTTTTGGTCGGCTAGCCGAGCTGGTGCGTTAGATCGTAGACATTTCATTACCCTACTGGGTAACACCGTCAGTGCAGCTCCGATGAAGCGTTGATGTGTTTTCCTGCCTGTTATTTAAACTCTGGGGTCCGTTGGAGTTGATTAACTCATTTCCGGTTTTTCTTCTCAGTGGTGTATATATAGGGTCCAATTCGACGTGTTTGTTGATGGCCTGGTGGAAAACCAGGCCTCTAGAAATTGCTGTGCTTGCCTCTGTTTGCCTGTCCTAGAATCCTGGTGTCAGGCAGGAAATCTACCATTGGTAGTGCCCCTTCCTCTGGACGGGAAGGCTTAGGTTCAAGTCCCACCTACTCTAGAGGTGTGTAGCAACATCTCTGAACAGGTTAATTAGAAAAATAGGTTAAGTAATATCTTTGTAAAAATTAATAGTTGGCTGCTGGAATGTCACTTTCTGAGCATGAGTGTACTTTCTACAAATAATGTGCAGGATACAAGTGCAGAAAATCTCAGGTAAATGGAGACCAGTTGCTTATTCCTGATGGTGTATTTTACCCAGGTGAGTGTGCAAGCCACCCACTCCCTTCCTCCTGTTTGTTCCATTTGCCTGAAGGACCAGTATTGTATGAGGTAGTTCCTTTCCTCTCCTGAGCTGTTTGAACCCGGTCCATCTCGTCCTGTCAACGCAGCTGTCGCCTGGGAGGGAAGAGCAGCTGGTTGCATGTGTGGAGCTCGGGCCTGGTCACTAAAGTATCCCTACCCTGTGTTTAATCAGCTTGATGCTGAAATGTTGTGGCTGGGTTGTGAAGGTCCATTATTAACAGGTGTAGCAGCTCAGTTGTACATTTGTTGCCTTGATTGCAGAGCCGAAACAATTGTTCATTGCAGATATTTCATTGTTCCTTGAATCCTTAGTAACTAATATGTCATTTGGAATGCAATGCCTGAGCCTAAAGTGGACGCAAAGTCAATCAAGAGGGCATTATTTGGATAGAAATGGTGTGCAGGGATATGGGTTAAAGGCAGGAGACTGACATCAGGTAATAGAACTGGAGCATCTTGGACTGAATGGCCTCCTGAACTGTACAATTCTTGGAAAATAATGCTATTTCTGGAGAATGTTTCACAACAGCATTGAACTTCTTGACAGGTTGGACTGATCTAGCAGAAATCTACAGACAGTCTTGGCTCATAAACACAGAATGATCATTCCCAAGTATTCCCGGTCCATTTTTCTATTCCACAAAATTTCTCGAGGCAAATTTCTAGTCAATATGCATGTGAGCAGTGGCACTAACTAGCAGACCATGAGTGAGCGCAACTCCGGACTGCTTGCTGCAAAGCCAATGCAGTTCACCGCGTGGAATTTCAACACCCAGATCTATATTTGCGTTGAAGGGTATTGGAGTGGTTTTACATGCGGAGATGATACTGCAGGTAACCTTTTTTTTTTGGTGGGCAGGAGTGGGGGTGATGGGGTGGTGGGGAGGGTAGGTAGGAGCAACAGCCTTGAAGGACAATGGGAGAGTTCATCAAAATAACCTTCGCAGGAAAGAACTGCCATTTTTGTAAAGCATCTTTCACCATCTTGCGATGGCCAAGTGCACTTCAGAGCCAATGAAGGACTGTTCAAGTGTAGCCACTTTTGGAGACGGCAGCCATTTTGTGTACAGCAATCTCACACGTGCAGCAAAGTTGTATTAGCCGATAGCTTGCAATGTTTTCCTGATTGTTAGCTGAATGATAAATATCAACAGGACCCCTGATAAAATATCCCCTTGGTAATGAGATGTTTTGTGCCTACCTGAGAGGGCAGACGTAACGGATCTGGCTTAATGCCTCACAGCTCTGGCAATGGTCAAACATTACCTCAGTAATTCTGCACAGCTTGATCTTTTTTACTCAAGTTGGACTTGATCCTCATGACCCACTGAAATACATCAAGGCAATGTGGTAATCTTCACCTCCTGTGTGTGTCGTTTGAGACAGCGTTGATTTTATGACTGTTCATCCCAAAGACTTCTCTGCATTCCCTGACTTGTAAATCTTCAGTCAGGCTCACTGATTGATCAAGAGTTGACCAGCTCCACATGTATCCTCAGGCCCTTTTTGAGCAACAGCAAAATTACAGACACAAGTAAACCTGGGTCAGCAAGTGTCTCCTGGGCTCATCGGAAACTGGGTTCTGAATACTTTGTAACCTTTATCACCTCTGAACTGCTAAGGGGACAGATCATTGAGTTAAATGAGTTGACAATTAATGGTTTGCCCTGACTTTTTAAAAAATTCATTTGCGGGATGAGGGCGTCGCTGGCTATGTCAGCATTTATTGCCCATCCCTAATTGCCCAGAGGGCAGTTAAGAGTCAACTACATTGCTGTGGCTCTGGAGTCACATGTACGCCGGACCTGGTAAGGATGGCAGTTTCCTTCCCTAAAGGACATTAGTGAACCGGATGGGTTTTTCTGACAATTGACAAAAGATTCATGGTCTTCATTAGACTCTGAATTCAAGAGTTTCATAGAATTTCTATAGTGTAGAAACAGGCCCTTAGTCCCAACAAGTCCACACCAGTCCTCAGAGCATCCCACCAAACCTACACATCCCTGAACACTATGGGCAATTTAGCTATGGCCAATCCACCTAGCCTGCACATCTTTGGACTGTGGTAGGAAACCCACGCAGACATGGGGAGAATGTGCAAACTCCACACAGACAGTCGCCCAAGGTTGGAATCGAACCCGGGTCCCTGGCGCTGTGAGGCAGCAGTGCCATCCACTGAGCTGCCGTGCCGCCCTTTCTTGTTGATTCAAAGTCTACCGTGGCTGGATTTGAACCCAGGTCCCCATGACTTGCATGCCTACTGCAGGTTGCTACATGAGGGGAAATTGAATGGTTACCAATGTGAATTACTGCAGACCTGCCCTGGCACACTTGTGGAGTCAGGACAGCTGAGTGTCCCATGAGAGTCACAGCTTGCTCATTGGGAATCGATGTATCTAACAGTGATGGAGACCGTTGGCGCTCACGCTGACTTCTCAGTAACCTTGTGGCTTGTTGGCGTTGCTTGGTTCAATCTGTTTTTCAATTCGGTTAAGTAAAATTTTAGGCAGTGATTGTGAGAAAATCCAAATATTAAGCAGCTGAGATGATAAAATGCTTGAGCAGTTTAGTCCTGATCTTGTTTTTGTATTTCCCATTCTTGTGAAGGTAGTGCATTGGGGTGCATTTATGTATTGTGTACACAAGCCTTCATCCAAATCATAATTTTTCACTTTACTGCAGACATTGGCAAACTACTCGACTATAGGAGGATTTTTAGCCAACTCTAATAAATTCAAGCAGGCATTGTCTGGCAGGGTTTTTTTATTGAATAGCCTTCAGTTGGAAGTCTGGCTGATTTCACTCCAAAGACAGGAGTGTTGCGATTAATCAAAGGGTCCATATGCCTAGAATAAAAGCAAAATACTATGGATGCTGGAAATCTGAAGCAAACAGAGGGAATGCTGGAGAAACGTAGCAGGTCTGGCAGCACCTGTGTAGTGAGAGAGAGCGAGAACTGAGGAAAAGTGGTACTAGACTCTTAAAGATGTGCCATTTAGGTGGATTGGCCATGCTAAATTGCCCAAAGTGTCTAGTAATGTGCGGGTTAGCTGGATTAGCCATGGTAAGTGTAGGATTACAGAGGTAGGATGGGGCCTGGGTGGGCTGCTCTTCAGAGGGTGGGTGCAGTCTTGATAGGCTGAATGGCCTCTATCTGCACTGTAGGGATTCTATGACTCAAACTGTTAACTGTTTTTCTCTCCACAGATGCTGCCAGACCTGCTGAGTTTCTCCAGCATGCTCTGTGTTTGGCCCATACTCTTGGCTAAGCTAAAGACAGCAGAGATTGTATATTGCAAAGACCAGGCCCCTCCCAAACTCCCCCCCCCCCCCACCCCCGGCCCTCCAACCGCTGCCAACCTTTTTCTTGTCATTATTGTGGGATGCTGCTCCGAATGGCGTTTTAACCTCAGTAGGCATGCCTCGTGATAAATGCTGATGTGTTCTCAAACTTCTAGACATTGGTAATGCACAGTTCATAAAGGGTCTGCTTCATTAATCGAGTCTTGGGTGCCTAATTTCTAGAGGTGAAGTGGTTATGAAAGATGTGAGGTATACCAGACTCTTGGATTGGGATGAAATCAAAATCCTTACTGAGTCAGAAACTTATCCATTTTATGTGAATATTTCAATATTTTGTCAACTTGCCAGCTCTAGGGGCAAACATTACGAACAAAAAACTAGCATTCATATATAATCTTTTAATGTAGCTTTAAAAAAAAATCCCTGGCGATCATTAAGACTAAATTTGATGCTGAAGATGTGCAGATGTTGGATAGGTGACTAAAAAATTGGTCAAATGACCAACTGTGGAGACTTGGGAGAATGGACAGGACTGTGAAGGTTTTTCTTCTATTCATTCACAGCATGAGAGAGTCTCTGGCTGGACCAGCATTTATTACCCTCCCTAATTGCCTAGAGGGCAGTTCAGAGTCAACCACATTGCTGTGGGTCTGGAGTCACTCGTAGGTCAGACAGCTAAGAGATGGTAGATTTCATTCCCTAAAGGACATTGGTAAACCAGACAGGTTTTTCCATCAATCGGCAATGGTTTCAAACAACAAAGTCAGGAATGAACTGCTCAAGTGTTTCATCTCCTCGGACTCTTAATTCCGGATTTTTAGAATTGAGTTCTGCCATCTGCCGCGGTGGGATTCAGAGCTAGGTCCCCAGAACGTTACCCAGGTCACTGGATTAATAGTCTAGCGATAAATCCACCAGGTCATTACCTCCCACAAGATTATGTCAGCATGATACCAGTGGTGAAGTGATTGAGATCTGAGCAGAGCTGGGTGCAGAATTACACATCCCAGCTTGAGTATTTCTGGAGCTACTGTAAGATTTCTGCTCACCTGGGACCCCATTTTATTCTGAGGAAGGTTCTTTTGACCCGAAACGTTAACTCTGATTTCTCTCCACAGATGCTGCCAGACCTGCTGAGCTTTTCCAGCAACTTCTGTCTTTGTTTCTGATCCACAGCATCTGCAGTTTTTACCCTGTTTTATTTGTGGAAGGATTCGGGATTGTTCAAAGAGCAAATTGAATCTTTAAAATAAGCCTCAAATTAAAGAAATATCAAATTAGATGTTCACATTGTATTCTACATTTGTGGGTCTCATCTACACAGTGCTGTGTTTAATGGTGCAGCAAGAGTTATGAGAATCCACAAGTTAGTTCAGTTGAAAAACCTTTCACAAAGTGTGTGCCTGTGAAGATGTAGCACAGAGATTGTAGATTGCTTTGGAAATGGAAATCATTATTACTCAATAGAACCAAAATGAGCTATTGTACAATTTGCAATGACACTTTTTTTTTTCATACTTGAATACTGCTTGCCACTGTAGACAATTTAAAGAATAGGTGCGTGTAATTGGTTTCAGAGATGGGATCTGCAGTTGTTCACCGAGAGTGCTCCTGCTGTTTCAGTTTCGATCCAAGTGGTGTCGCTTTGCTAAGGCCCTGGGTGAAGCTGCCTTGTGTTTCGAGCATCGCTTTCTGATGCTTGGCCTCAATGAAATGAGGCTGCTTTAGCCCCAAGGGTTGTTCATGGTTGCACAAGTCAGGAGTTGTTAGCACAAAGAGCAGCGCCAAACAAGCTGTGATCAAATTTCTACTTTAGGCTTGAAGAAAGAAAGTAACTCCTGTTGGTCCAGTCTGTCCCAGTAGTTACAGAGATGCTTTACTTTCATATTATTCAAGCCATTTAATGTGAAATCTTTCTCCATTGTGATTAGTTCTAACATTTGCAACTAACTCAATGCTGTTGGACTGGGGTGGACAAAGTCAGAAGTCACATGACTTTACCTGACGAAGAAGCAGTGCTACGAAAGCTTGTGATTTCAAAATAAACTTGTTGGACTATAACCTGGTGTCGTGTGAAACTTGAAAGGGTTCAGAAAAGATTTACAAGGATGTCGCCAGGGTTGGACGGTTTGTACGAATAGGGAAAGGCTGGATATATAAGTGTCGGAGGCCGAGAGGTGACCTTACAGAGGTTTACAAAATCATGAGGGAAACAGATAAGGTGAATAGACTAGGTCTTTTCCTCGAGGTGGCGGAGTCCAAACCTAGATCTAAAGGTGAGAGGGAAATGATTTAAAAGGGACCTGAGGGGCAACTTTTTCATGCAGAGGGTGGTGCGTGTGTGGAACAAGCTGCCAGAGGAAGTGGTGGAGGCTGGTACAATTATAACATTTACAAGGCATCTGGATGGGTATATGAATAGGAAGGGTTTAGAGGGATATGGGCCAAATGCTGGCAAATGGGACTAGATTAACTTGGGTTATCTGGTCAGCGTGGATGAGTTGGACTGAAGGGTCTGTTTCTGTGCTGCACATCTCTATGACTTCTGACAGAAAGCAGAAGTTCATTGCTATTGATTTAATTGCCGTGTTAAATTCTGCCGTGTCACTGGTCTTGCAACGTTGATGAGTGAGGGAGTGTCTCTGTTAGCCTTGTGTTTTTCAAATCCAAATGTAGAAAACAAAACTCAATGTGTTTTCATCACTATTTCACTTGCCTTAAATGAACAAGAACTGCTGGGGAATGTGACAGTCACTTGGTGTAGTTTCTCACGGTGTGAGGAAGAGAGGTTAGAAGCAGACACATCCAGTAACATTGGATGTTTCCGTGTGTTAGCTCAAATGTGCATGTTTAGTCATCTCCTGTGCGCAGTTCCAAATGAGCTGAGGTATTTAGCAGTTCAGCATAAACATCCGAAGATACACTATAATAGAGGGCTTGCTGTGCCAATGCAATGATTCATGTTGAAACAGGTACGCATAGTTACTGAAAAGAAAGATGTATTTTCATGTTAGATCATCTCATCATAGATAAATTAAAGACAGTACTTGGAGAAATGAATATGTTTGTGATAATACCTGTGCCAGTAACGTTGTTGATGTTGTATGTTTACCCTTGAATATGGTTTAGAGTCATAGAGATATACAGCATAGAAACAGACCGTTCAGTGCAGCTCTTCCATGCCGACCAGGTAACCTAAATTAATCTAGTTCCATTTGCCACCATTTGGCTCATATCCCTCTAAACCCATCCAGGTGCCTTTGAAATGTTGTAATTGTACCCTTCTCCACCACTTCCTCTGGCAGCTCATTCCCTACACACACCACCCTCTGCATGAAAAAGTTGCTCCTTAGGTCACTTCTAAAATTTCCTCTCACCTTAAGCCTATGTCCTTTAGTTTTGGACTCCCCTACCTTTTAGTCCTTGTCTATTCACCTTATCCGTGCCCCTCATGATTTTATAAACCTCTATAAGGTCACTCCTCAGCTTCCGATGCTCCAGGGAAAATAGCTCTAGCCTATTCAGCCTCTCCCTATGGCTCAAACCCTCCAACCCTGGTAACATCCTTATAGATCATTTCTGAGCCCTTTCAAGTTTCACTTCCTATAGCAGAGAGACCAGAATTGCACACAGTATTCCAATAGTGGCCTAACCAATGTCTTGTACACTTTTGACATGACCTCCCAACTCATGTACTCAATGCACTGACCAATAAAGGCAAGTGTACTAAACACCGCCTTCACTATCCTGTCTACCTCGAAGACGAGAGCTTCCACTGTTGATCAAAACAAGAAAATGGCTGGACAGTTAGATGCTGAGGCCTATTCAATCAAGATATTTTCTTAATATACTCATTGCTGTTCCAAAATAAATATTATTCACAAAGTTTGTGCAACTGCTTCTGACAGCAAATACCTTGTTATGTATAGGTGCTCTACAAATGAGAGTTGTTGAGAGTTGACACTGCTGTTATATGACAACTAAATGATCGCCATGATTTGGAGGTGCTGGTGTTGGACTGGGCTGGACAAAGTCAGAAGTCACCTGATGAAAAAGCAGCACTCCAAAAGTTTGTGGTTTCGGATAAACCTATTGGACAATAACCCGGTATAATACAGTGTGGAGCTGGAGGAAC
>JAHRHZ010000071.1:19486304-19516942 GCA_024137785.1 Ginglymostoma cirratum
TCTTCAGAAACATCAGCTTTCCTGCTCCTCTGATGCTGCCTGGCCTGCTGTGTTCCTCCAGCTCCACACTGTGTTCTCTCTGACTCCAGCATCTGCAGTTCTTACTATCTGTGGACGAAAACCTGGTGTTGTGTGACTTCTGACTAAATGATATGAATTGAAATAGAGCTAGCAATGCTACCAATAGCATATGGAGTTTATGTTTCAGCTATGCAGGGCATCGGTGAGGCCACACCTCAAATATTATGTGCAGCTTTGATTCCTTACTTAAGGAAATATGTTAATTGGAGACAGTTCGTTGGAGGTTCACTTGATCAAAATTTGCAAAGAGTGGGTTGTCTTACGAGGGGAAGTTGGACAGACTGGGCTTAGTTCCACTGCAGTTTGTAACAGAACGGTGGTGACTTGATGGAAGTAAAAACAAAAATTGCTGGAAAAGCTCAGCAGGTATGGTGGTATCTGTGGAGGGAAATTAGAGTTAATGTTTCGGATCCAGTGACCCTTGCTTAGAACTGATGTTAGCTGGGAAAAGGTTGATTTTTATGCAGGTGATAGGGTTGGGGAAGGGGTTAAGGAGTAAACGATAGGTGGAGATAGAACCCAAAGAGAGAGAGAACAGTTAGACAGACAAAGAAGTGGATAACAATCAGCCTGGGAGAATGGTTTGCAACTAACGGGGACAAATTAGTGGCTAACAAGGGGTTGTGTGTAATAATAAACAATGTGATAACATAATAATGTGTGGGGGTTGTGGTAAGGACGTGGGAGAAGGCGCCTCAAGCCATAAAATTGTTGAACTCGACATTGAGTCCCAGAAGGCTGTAGAGTTTCCAAGCAGAAAATGAGGGGCTGTTCTTCTAGCTTGGTGCTGAGCCTCACGAGGGAACTGCAGTAAGCCTGAGACAGTGATGTTGGCCAGGGAACATGGTGGTGTGCTGACATGGCATGAAAGTGTTTGAGATTCTGAATGGTCTTGATAATGTGGATGTGCAAAGGACGGTTCTTTTTGCTACTAGTCCAGAATTAGTGGGGCACTGTTTCAAAATTAGGGGTCACCCATTCAGGACAGAGGTTAAGATGTTTTTTCCTCCCGGGGTGGTGTGATTTGGAGCACTCTGCCTTGGAAGGTGGTGGAGACGTGATGAATGAATATATCGAAGGCAGAGGAGGACAGATTCTTAAGCAGAGGAACCAAAGCTTATTGGGTATTGATAGGAATGTGGAATTCGAAACACAAACTTATCAGTCATGATCTTATTGAATGGTGCAATATTCTCCAGGATGTGAAGGATCTACTCTTGCCCTTATTTTGTATGCACATCACCTTTTGCATTTGAAGTAATGTTTCAGTTTTAATGGATTTCAAGGGACTCTTGCTTTGAAAGTGGGGTAAAGGTTTGCAGTGCTCACTGCCTGTTATGCCTTTGTCTCATGTGTCTTGTAGATCGTTGCAAGGTCACGGTGACCCATTTGTAACTTACTCTATTATAAAAGTTTGTTTCACAGTGGTGGTGTCCCTACCTCTGGGCCAGAAGTTTGAGTCTGGAGGTGAGTCATACGCGCCTAAACAGGTTGATTAAAATGTCTGTGGTCAGGTGTTTGCAGGAACCTGGTTTGTAGGATTCCTTTGCTTCACCTCTGATAACGGTTGAGTTGGATTTCTTTATTCCTTCTCCAGTCTCAAGCCAGTTGATGCTGATGGAGGTGATCAGTGGGGACACTGTCATAGGGAGGAAGACATGGGAAGAGAGACACGTGCGTGAGACAGAGGAGGATAGGTCAGAGTGGGTTCAGGAGCCTGTTTAAATACCTGGAGGCTAGTGGCAACATTCTGGGATCACAGGAAGAATTCATAGACCCATATTGCACAGCCATTAAATTCATTAGACCTCTTCAGCTCCCTGCAAAAGGATCAGCCAATCAATAAACCCCTCTCCATACACAGACACTCTCTCTCCCTCTCGCACTTTCAAACTGTCTCTCCTTTCTCTTCCCTATAGTCCTGCAGATTTCTCCTTTTGCCTGGAATTTCTCCAGCTCCCTTCAAGAAGTTACAGCTGATTATGTTTGTCCCAGCCTGGGAAGCGGTGCGTGGCAGATTTTACCAGCTTGCTGCTTTTCACACAATCCTCCTCTCTCCTCGAATCCCCTTCAAATCCGTGTTCTTGGCTCCCAGCCGCCAGTAGGGAAGCAGTTTATCCCTGGTTTCTCGACCAAAACCCAAAATTTCCAACAGCAAACAAGGCACTTTCTTTTCCCAGTTATTAATAAGGTGACACGCTGTGACAAGCCCAGTCATTGAAAGCCTCCTCCCCCCAACTTGATTCTGTACTGGGGAATTGATTTATCTTAATTCACTAACTCTGATTTAATGATGACACAGGCGGAATCTTTCATGCCATTGATTTTCTGTGTATATCTAGTTCATGGGCAGAATGACATTACTTACAAAAGGCCCTTTCTCACACAGCCCAAGTTTGTCCATTCTTTTGGAAGGAGGCTGCTAAGTCATGCAGAACAAATCCCCCCCAACGCCTTTCCTCCAACAGAGCTGCCTTCGCATTGCAGCCCCTGTAATCAGAAGAGGAGATATTGTGTGCGCCTGTTCATTTACATATTCAGATGCTAATGATGTATCAGGCCTCCATATTCACTTGGGGATGTGGGGTGAGAAGCAGAGCAAAGCCCTGCCCTCTTCAGTCAGGGGGCATTATGGACACTGTGGGTGACATTCACCAACCTTTACATTCTGAGAATGTTCAATTGTGAGAGCCAGGCAACGGAGGATTTTGCTTTTGCTTTTCAAATGGTTCCTTCCTCATCCTCTGAGGCTTGACACCAGTTTACAGAAGTGGAAACGGCTCTTCTGCAAACAGTGCTGAGTTTTTTTTTCATTCTAATTGGAGTGAAATTTCCCTTCCTTATGCCAGCTCTGGGAGGGCCTTCAGCTCCCAGGAATAATGAGCAATTGAATGTGAGGGAGGAGGCGTCCTGCAGTGAGGAGTTTGAGAGCTGGGTCCATGATTTGCTGCAAAGTGCTCCCACTTTGATGAATCATTGAATTCTTGGCACCACTTGTCTCGGAGACATTGGAATGAGATTTATTTACTTCCCCTCCCCCTTTACAATTCTCTGTCGCCATCATCCCCACCCCCAACACTAGCTGTGCTGTTTCGGGCTTTGGGAAAGCACCTCTTTCTACTGAACAGTACATTGTTTCTCTCGGGATCTGTCTGTTTGCGTGAAGCGACAATATAGCCTTTGTTATAAACAGTGCTTTTTAAAAATAAACCTCTTCTCTTGCCATCAAAAACAGGCATGTCCTCGCCCCTCTCTCCTTCAGTCACCCAATCATAGAAGCATAGATGGAGGCCATTCAGCCCATCGAGTCTGCACTGACCCTCCAAAGAACATTCCACCCAGATCTACCCTATCCCTGCAACCCTGCATTTCCCATGGCTAACCCGACCACCCTACACATCCCTGAACACTATGCCCGATTTGGCATGGCCAATCCACCTTGGTGGGAGGAAACCGGAGCATCCAGAGGAAGATACAGGGAGAATGTGCAAACTCCACACAGATAGCTGCCCCAGGCTGGAATCGAATCCAGGTCCCTGGCACTGTGAGGCAGCAGTGCTAACCACTGAGCCACCGTACCACCCAAGTCCTGCATCCCTCAGAAATACCCACAGTTCTCTAGCTTTGTCCTCTCTGCAAACCCCACTCCCCAAATTCCTTGCAGCCCACCTCAGGATCCTAAGTTAGGGTTTCGCAAAGTGGGGTCTGTAGTTGAAACTCTGAGGTCACGGGCCCGACAGAAGCAATGGTCAATTCTCCAGCCCCACCCCAAGAGGAAAAATCTCC
The DNA here is from genome assembly GCA_024137785.1 of Ginglymostoma cirratum. NCBI lineage: Eukaryota > Metazoa > Chordata > Chondrichthyes > Orectolobiformes > Ginglymostomatidae > Ginglymostoma > Ginglymostoma cirratum. Next base: position 19,490,172 of record JAHRHZ010000071.1, read on the forward strand.
TCTATACCTCTGTTTTCAATGAGACCCTGTAATATGAAACTGTGCTCGCTAGTTGCACATACACCCACAATAGAAAATATCTGTAGCAGAAATTGCTGGAGAAACTCAGCAGGTCTGGCAGCATTTGTGGAGAGAAAGCAGGGGAAATGTTTTCAGTCCAGTGGCCCTTATTTCTTTTTCTTTCTCTCCACAGACCCACTGGGTTTCTCCAGCAATTTCTGCTTGTGTTTCAGATTTCCAGCATGTGAAGTTAGTGTTTTATTTACTGAAGATATCTTCTCAGCTCATACCCTGCCAAGCCCCAGCAGAACCTTTACAAGCTTCATTTTATTCTTTGTAGAGCACACAACCATCCTGACGTGGAACGGGATCTCCGTTCCCTCACCTATTGCTGGGTTAAAATCCTGGAAGTCCGTCCCTGTGACAGCATTGTGAGTGTACAGACTTGCCAAAGACTCCAATATTTCAAGAAGGTATTTCATCGTCATCTTCTGAAGGTCAGTTGAGGATGGGCACCAAATACCAGCCTTGACCATGACATCCACATCCCACGGAAGAACCAAACAAAAACTTCCAAACTTCAGCCTCTGTGTGTAGAAATATTATCAAGCCTGCCCTGACCTGATTATACTCTTGCTGACATTTGGTTTTCTCGAGTGGAGAGTATTTAGCTGTTTCCCAGCACTGATGGGACAACCTTCACATTAATGAGTGTAACACTGACCTTCACTTTGGCGGGACACTGTTCGGTCTTGGCACAAAGCCAAGGTTATGCCTCAGCTCATTCGCTTGCTCAGCATTTGAAACAGTGGGCGCAACATTTTACAACTAGCATTGTATGCAGGCTCATGCGCAAACCTTTAACAAAGTCACAATGCTCCAAATCTAAAGGTGTAGCTCCCTTTAAATCCTTGTCTGTTAGTAAGCATCTGGGGAGGAATATTTATACATTGGCAGGCAACCCAGATGGAGCCGTGCTTCTTTAGTTTTGTATGGTATAGCAGTCAAGGACATACCGTCACCAGATTGTCACACAGTGAACTTGCAATACTACTGAATAAAAGTATTAGCTTCCTCCGAAATAAGTGATACTTGGGGCATTGTTGGCCATTTTTAACCTGCTGTAATGTTGTAAATTGAATTGTGTATAATTTTCTTTGGCATGGTTATGGACGCTTGTTGAGATCTCTCTATGGATGACTCATCTGAGTGGCTGCCTTTCAGATTGATTCTGATGAGTTTATTCCTGCTCCTACATTCATGGATTTGCAGTTGTTACAGTGTGGGAGGAAGCCCTTTGAATCAGTCCTGCTCTCTGCGGAGCCATTCAGTCATTCCCATCCTCCTCCTCTCTCCCGTCCCACCAGTGGGACGCCACCCATTTGCCTCTTGTCGTCGAATGAGAGCAAACTGCTGCAGATGTTCAAAATCCGAATCAAGCATCGAGGATTGCTGAGAAACTCAGCAGGTCTGGCAGCTTCTTTGGAGAGAGAGAGACAGGAGTTAGTGTTTCGAGTCCGGTATGATCCTCCTGCAGAACTGAAGTTCTCTGTCATTTTGTAATCACTTCCACCATTGTGACGGACTGCGAGTTCCAAATCATTTACACTCACTGCATGGCTCTTCCACAATCATTATAGCCTGTATGCCTATACTATCTATCTATCGATCTGGCTGTGTATATCGGTAAATATATATAAAGTATATTTGTAGAATGTGTTTTTAAATTGAGCTTTTGCATTAACTCTAGCCAGTGGTATTCTGGTCAGTAACCAGCAGACCTGAATTTAAGTTAATTGGCTAAAGAACCAGAGGATGAGATGAGGAGAAACCATCTCTTTTGATGCAGGCCGTTACGATAGGGGAACATGGAACGTTGAAGGGCAGTGGAAACAGATTTAGTTGCAACTTTCAATTTTGAACTGCTGTGTTAAATACTGGTAGGAGAGAGCATTGTGGGACCTGCAAGGAAAAGAACAGGGGAGTGGGAATAATTTGACAGTGCATTAAAGAGATAGCACGCTTGATGAACTGAATGGCCTCCTCCTGTACTGTGCTAGTCTGACTCTGAGCATGAGAGGTGCCCCGCCCAACAGCTTCATGCTTAAAATTTAAAATTAAAAATGCTTAATAAAAGAGTAAGGATTTTGATTTTGGTGGTTTGTAAATGTATTCTTAATAATTACTGTTGGGCAGATGGATTTTTTGTTTCATAGTTTCTCACTTTGCTTTTTTCCCAGGATTTACCATAGGGTTGAATCACTTTCATTCTCCTGCTTCGAAAAGGGTAAGTTCATTTGTTTTGGGGAGCACTTCAAAGGAGGTAGGGTGGAAGTTGTCTTTGAGGAACAGTGCTTTGAGGGAAAAGGCCGTGGGGATCCTAAACAAAAACTTGTGGAGTGGTACAGTTTCAATGTGCAATGTATTCTCCATCTAATCTGAACTGTGGGGCTCTGGGATAATTCTGTTGTCAGGTCTGACTCAATGAGTCACACTCTGTCTCGTAAGTCAGAAGCTTGTGGCTTCGAATCCCGCTCCAGGACTGAGGGAGCACTGCAGTGTCAGGTGTTACATCTTATTGGACAGGGCTATAATGGTCCTATCAGGCGGATACTTAACATTCTGAAGCTGTATGTTGAGGAAGAGCAAGAGTTTAAATATCACTGATGTTTATCCTCCAGTCTGTATCTATTTCTTTAAAAAAGCACAGATAATTTGGTCATTGTCACACTAATGTTTCGTGGGACCTTACTGTGTGCCTGCAGCTATCATGTTTCCTAGATTACAATAGTGAATTCTCTTTGTTTTTGGCATTGCTGTAAAGTGCTTTGGGTTGTCAAGAGCCCTTTACAAATATAAACTCTCTGATTTCTCTAGGTCTGTGCCTGCGCCAGTTTTCATTGCATCTGGTTGTGAAGTAACTGGTGACAAATCTGAGATTGCACAAGTTGTGTGCCGTGTGTAACTGCCAACACCTTCAGAGAAAGGTCAAATCGCAACCTATTTTTGAAAAGTCATATCGGAGAAATGGTATCAACTGCTGTCTGACTCTTGTGCGTGCAGCATGCTTCACTTGCTCCCTCCCGCGCTCACTCTCTCACTCCAATTCTTCCCAGGCTCCACACTCACTCAGTCCAGTCATTTCAACAGTTTTCCCATCCTGATCGTACACAACCTCCAAATAGTCCACATACTTTACTGCTAAAGCTTTCTGAAGCATGGTCACTACCAGGTTGTAGGGAAACGTGGGAACCAATTTGTGCACAGCAATTTTCGGTAAGGACAGCGACATGATGACTCAATCATCTATGTAAATGACGTTGGTTGAGGGGGTGAATATTGGCTCGAACTGTGGGGAATTTTGAGTTGTGTGAGGTTGGATAAAGCCTCAGTTTAATGTTTCACCCCAGGGCCCACACCTTCAGTGACACAGTGTTTCCTGTATGGTAAAAACAACAAATGCTGGAGATCACAGCGGGTCAGGCAGCATACATGGAAGGAGAGCAAGCTAGCGTTTCGAGTCTACATTATCCTTTATCAGAGCTCTTTTGATGAGTCACCTAGACACTAAACATAAGCTTTCCCTCTCTCCATGTGTGCTGCCTGACCGGCTGTGATCTCCAGCATTTGTTGTTTTTACCGTACAGGAAACGCTACATCACTGTTGTTTGCCTGACATATTCCAGCATTTACAGTAACTTGCTCCTAATTCCCATGTAGTGCACTGTATAACTGATGTGCTCAGGTCAGTGTGAATCTATGAAACTATTAGGTGTCTGAACAGAATGCAGGGCTGTGTTCAACTCGTATATGAATGAGTGGGGATTGCGGGGATGGTGGCTGGCAGAGGCTCTGATTTCACCACTCGTACCTAGTTTTGCCTCGGGCTTTTCATGGAACAGAAGAATTTGGGAACATGGACTCAAATTGATTTGTCAATGAGCAGACTAGGATTAGTTTGGCATTCGTTTACACTGGTTGTAGAGACACACAGTTCACTGAATAAGACTGAAATGTATTGTCGGCCTTGAGCTATTAGTTTGGCTTCCTTTCTCTCTTGTTATTTTGAAGTGGTGGAGTTTTCTTCTCCGATTTATCCCACAGTGTTTCCCTGTTTCAGTAAATGTGCCTAAATGCTTCACAGTGACACAGAATTGTATGACTTGAAGGTTTTAAATAGATTGGGCACTTCTAAGCTAGAGCCAATCTTATCCCTCCAAAGACACCATTCTTTGTGCCCCCTTGTTTCTACCTGCACTCTAATCTTGATGCCAAAATGCCTGTGGTACCAGGTGCTGTCATGTTTGCAATGAGCCCGCCTCAGTTGGCTGCTTCTCTACATCATGGTGTGTTGCAGCAGTGAAGTTACAGGAGTTTCCTGTTCTCCAGGGTAAGAGCAGCTTTGCCAAGACTCGTGTTAACTGCCCATTCTCCATTCTCCCTCAGAGCATAGTACTGAGCTCCTACATAAACTGCTGCAGCCATGTGTAGCTGGTTTGAGATGGCACCCCATGGTTTTGACCCGCAAGCAGTGAAGGAACCTGTCTGTTGGGATGGTGTGTGACTTGGGGTTTGATGCCTCTGAAACAATTGCATTTCTGAGTTATTTGGCTAGTTCCTGCCCTTGCTGTTATTTCTGTGGGAGGTGTGAGTCCAACTTAATGTGACAATGCAAATGTTATCATTCATTACATAAACTGCCTTGGATGCCGTGATATTGATGAATCCAACAAGATGTTTATTATAGTTAACGATTACATACAAAGGTTACATTTTTCAAGTACGTAAACATTTGGGCTAATATTAAGCGAATAGATTACAACAGATGAGCTTGCTTCTGGTGTAGTATCTTGCTTCAAGTGATCGGAGATAAAAATGGAGTTCAAAACCTTCATATTGTCTGCACGTGTGCAGTGATAGAGTGACGACATCACGAGTATGTCTCTTAAATGTGCACTGACATCCCAATGGTGAGATCTAACACAACGAGAGTTACCTAATGCCATCTCCTTTGAATTTCATACAGGGATGGCTCAGGACTGTGTTAATATTTGCAGGGTTGGGGGTATGTGTGGGGCGATGGAATCCGTGTCTTGAGAATTTGGAGGTTGGCCTTTCTAGATTGAGAGAGTTTTTGAGCCCGTGTCTTTGCTTTCTCTTTGAGATGGCATAAAGGATCTTCAACATGAAATCCTTTTTCCTCTTCAGTTGTGGTCTGAGAGTGTATTGGACTGACACGCCAGAAGCAGAGAGCTCAACCAACAAGTTGTAAAATTGAATACAGTAAAGTTCGTGATTTCTGAAGCTAACCCTCCAATCACCACAGAAATAACGCAACGAAGCATTATAATATCAAAATTTAAAATCCAAATGATGTTGTTTATGGAGTGGAGCCCTTCCTGGTCTGGGTAAATGTGTTCTTGTTTTAATATTTTATTCTTTCACCTCAGTAATTGCTGTTCAGCTGAGCGACTGGCTAGACTACGTCAGAGGGCAGCTGCTGTGGTGAACTTGTGCCCCCCCGCCGAGGATTAGCTGCATCTGTGGAATAACTAATCCACTGATGTTACCACTGCGTCACTATCTCCCCAAAGGACGTGACACCAGCCTGCAGCAAGTGACTGAACTCGAACCCTTTCTGAAAGGGCCCATTAATCCATTATATAAGTTGTACCGTGAACCGCATCAGGTCAATGCCCCCATTCTTGACACAGTCAATGTGGCCCTACCAGCATCACCTATATCTTGACAGCAAAGAAATTAAAAGTATGCCACAGGTATAACCAGTGTCTAACAGAGTTGTGCAAGTGGGCTAAATTGAAACTTTGACAGTAACTGAAAATAATGGGGCGGCACGGTGGCCCAGTGGTTAGCACTGCAGCCTCACAGCACCAGGGACCCGGGTTCGATTCCAGCCTTGGGCGACTGCCTGTGTGGAGTTTGCACATTCTCCCCGTGTCTGTGTGAGTTTCCTCCAGGTGCTCCGGTTTCCTCCCACAGTCCAAATTTGTGCAGGTTCGGTGGATTGGCCATGGGAAATTGCCCATAGTGTTCAGTGGTGTGTAGATTCAGTGGGTTATAGGGGGATGGGTCTGGGCGAGATGCTGTGACGGTCAGTGTGGACTTGTTGCCCCGAAGGGCCTGTTTCCACACTGTAGGGGTTCTATGATTCTTAAAAATAAACATTTGTGAGTCCACGGGGGAAAGATTTATGGGAGTGGGATTAACTGGATAGCTGAGTGGAAGAGCTGACAGGCACAAACATGATGGGCACAATGGCCTCCATCTGTGTTTTATCATTCTTGTCCATCTTTAAGTTAGCTGTACTGTTAATAAAATCTCAGTGCTGAGAAATCAGTCTGGCTCAATAGTATTTGGCTGGTGAACTGAGAATTTGCCTGCATGCTATAAAAACTGCCTTGTGGGTATGTGCTAGTCGTGTTTACTAAGTTTTTTTTAAAGTGGTGCAATTCTGAGATGAAACGGTGATGTTGCGACAAAGGAGAGAGTCTAGAGCTTGAGTTGTGTCCCTGCTGCGAGAAAACCGAGAAAAATGAAGTCTCTAGGAACGAACACTGATTTATTATCTGTCATGGGGATAAACAGTCCTCATTACATTAGACTCACTTCATTAGATTTAAGGAAACCTAATTAGGTTCTTCATAAGTTTGCTGCAATAATTAATCTACATAGCCTCACGTCGATTCCAAATGACTTTTTGTGCTGCACAATTGTGAGATGAACGTTGAACCTACCTGCCATTTGCCTCTTCCTAATGTAAAAATCCACCGTGCGCACTGAGGCAAGGTGCTTGGAACAAACAGTTTGATTTGGCCAAATCTTACGTTTGCAATCTAGTGATCAGTCGGCCTAGGGTGTTTTCGAACTAAAGTTTGGAACTGAGATCTTTTTCCATGATGGCTTTGTAGGGGTTGGAATGTTCCTTCAATTTTGGTGCAGACTGAGTTCATCCTCTGTAAACTGATCAAGGTTATACCGGGAGCAGCATCGCCAATGTAAGAGAGTGCAACTCAGAACAGAAAGAAGGAAAAGCAGAAGTTTCTTTTCCGGTTGACTGCATTTAGATCATGTGAGGAAACAATCTGATCAGGTGCATGAGGAGGGTGGAGGATGAATGGACGAAACTTCCAGGCTTTGATTCCGCCCTCAGGCGACTGCCTGTGTGGAGTTTGCACATTCTCGCCGTGTCTGTGTGAGTTTCCTCCAGGTGCTCCGGTTTCCTCCCACAGTCCAAAGATGTGCAGGTTAGGGTGGGTTGGCCATGCTAAATTCCCCATAGTGTTCAGGGATGAGTAGATTATGGGGAATGAGTCTGAGTGGAATGCTCTGAGGGTCGGTGTAGACTTGTTGGGCCGAAGGGCCTGTTTCCACACTGTAGGTATTCTATGAAATAATCTGGGTCCCAAAGAATATTGCAGAGTGACAGATGTCTTCATCTCTTGTCGGGAAAAGTCCATCAGGCTCACTAATGTGAGCTGAGTGACTGGTTGGACTGTGTCAGAGGGCATCTGCTGTGGTGTCAGCCATTTTGGACACGTTATGGTCCAAATCATTTTCTGTCCATTATTTCTCCTAAGTCGATCCAACCAGTGCCATGCAGTTGGAAATTGTGAGGCAGATGGAAATTATAATTAATTTGACCCCACCTGAAAATGCATGGTCTCTCAGGAGAGATAAAAACCTTGACTAGTTGGAAAAAACGAAGAACCTTCGAACTTGAATCTTGCTGAATAGAGAGATGTTGCCAAAGCTTTTCATCTTGAACTCATCAGGATAAATGCAATAGAGATAATAGGTACTGCAGATGCTGGAGAATCCGAGATAACAAAGTGTGGAGCTGGATCGTCCGAAACGTCAAGCTTTCCTACTCCTATGATGCTGCTTGGCCTGGATAAATGCTATGCCTTGGGCCAATCTGAGTCAACTTGCCGACCCTTTTCTCCTGCAGTAGAAATTGTTGTGATTGTTTGTAATTTGGCACTCCTGCGTCTGTGCTGCTGATTACAAAATGAAATGCTTCACCAACAACTTCAGTCTCACTCCAGCAAGATTCAGGTCCCGTACAACGGAGAGACTGTACACATTTAAATTTGCCTTCAGTACCCTTAGGTGATCACGAGTAGCTCAGGAGACCATGTTAGGCACTATATAGGCACCATGTAGAAAACTGGCTAAAAAGGATTGATTACTTCTTAAAACTAACTGATAAATCAAGTGCTGCCCTGCCGTCTGAACCTGTGCTCGGTCAGGTTTTTTTTTGATGCAGGTTGGAAGTGTTTTGCTTACATGTTAACAGAATGTGCGCATCATTGCCTAATCCTTTCTGATGAAGGGTCTAGGCCCGAAACGTCAAGTTTTCCTGCTCCTATGATGCTGCTTGACCTCCTGTGTTCATCCAGCCCCATGCTTGTTATATTGGCTAATCCCTAATTGCCCAGAGGGCAGTTAAAAATCAACCACCTTGCTGTGGCTCTGGGATCACATGTAGGCCAGACCAGGTAAGGATGGCAGGTTTCCTTCCCTAAAGGACATGAGTGAACCGGGTGGGTTTTTGCAACAAACCTGAGGCAGATAATTCCAAAGTCGCACAACCTCTGGGGAAAAATGAAAACAATTCACTTCATCTCTTGTTGGGAAAAGCCCATCTGACTCGCTAATGCCCTTTTAGGGAAAGAAACTGCCACCCTTACCTGGTCTGGCATACATGTGACTCCAGACCCACAGCAACATGTTTGACTCTTAATTGCCCTCAATTAGGGATGGGCAATAAATGCTGGCCTAGCCGGCGACACCCTCATCCAGTGAATGAATAAAAACAATCTCTGTTGTGAAAGGGAGACCCCTAATTTAAAAAGAATTGACAGGGGCTATTTTTACTCGATATTTATTGAATTCAAATTTCACCATCTGTCAATGTAGGATTTGCACCTGTATTCTCACAATATTTGCCTCACCTCATGGATTACTGGTCCAGTGATAACATCACTGCCTCCTCTACTGCTGTTTTGAGCGTTCGCAAAATGGTACGCACATGAATGATGTGCATTGTATCTTTTGTGTGAAACAGTCGTTATCACTTGGGGCTTATTGAATCGTAATGTTGTTTTGCTATCTAGTGTTCCCATTACAATATTCCACCTGATGTGGGAGTGCTTGAAGCAAGCCTGAGGCACAAGATTGTTCTTTTCTCTTTGCATCTCACCTTTAATGAGCATTAGCAATACAAAGCTGCAAGCAAGTCATTGAAACTCAAGAGCGCAGAGTTTTTTACAAAAAAATTGTGCTAACTCGACTGAGTCAGTAAGAACTCGCATCTTAGATCATTGCTGTCAGGCAGAGTGTGCAGAATTTTTGATCCCATCAGATTGGGTTGGAATCCAATCCAGATCCCAAGTTGATGTGCCCGCATTCAAATGAGCCATGAAATCTTTTCTGGAGAATTTGGGAGCACTTGCTAGTTCAAATGGTTTGACAGTTCATAGGAAAGATGGTTTAATGAATCATCCAAGATTGTTTTACCTCGCCTCAGCAGCATGCCATGACAGGAATAGTACTGTAGGAGAAGCTGAAGCTTTGGAACTGCAGGCGAGCCCTAGGTGGACAGAGGAAGATACTCGGTGATACCCTTGAGGCCTCACTGAGGAAGTGCGGCATTCCCACTGACACCTGGGAATCACTGGCCCAAGACAGTCCAAAGTGGGGGAGGAGCATCCGGGAAGGCATAGAGCACCTCGAGACTTGCGGTCAGGAAAAAGCGGAAGCCAGGCGAAAACCGTGAAAGGAGCGCGCTGCCACATCAATGCCCCACCCACCCCTTCCCATGACCATTTTCTGCCCCAAGTGTAACAGAGCCTGTGGTAGCCATATCAGTCTGTACAACCACCTATGGACTCACTGTGAGAGTGGGAGAGAGTCATCCTCGTCTGTGAGAGACCACCAAAGAATGAAATGGTATAAACCCAAAAGATATCAGTTTCGGAATTAAGAAATTTAAGTTATTGGAAGGAGCACATTTAACGATCATTTGGTACATTTTAAAAATTCCCATCTGTTTCCCATTTCCACTCTCTGTTCTGGACTGGGCTGGTATTCCTCGCATTATCCTGGGGCACATGGAATTTGTTGGGCAACAAATGCAGTCTAGCCAACGTTTCCAGTGAGATTTTCCTGGAAAGATGCTTGAGTTTCCTGGTGGGAGGGATTTTTATTTACCCTGCCTCTAATTAATGATATCCACACTATTCTCCTTAACCTCACACAGTGGCAAGTTTCATATTTCGAAGGTTTTATTTTCGTATCCTCTAGCTCACGCGGTTTCTCGAGAATTCAAGATTGAGATTGGTGATGGTTTCATATTAGGGACTCCAACTTTTCACTCCTTTACAAGTGTAACCAAGTCTTTGTGTCTATCCTACTACCCCTTAGCATAACCTTAATGAGAACTACTTGGGCACCTCGAGAAACAAACCCCTCCCTGTTTATCTCTTTGTGATCGGTAGAATTTCTCAGTTTGTGAACCATCCTTGCAAGTCAGTTTTGTAGCATTTGCAATGCCTTTTCACAATGTGAAGACCAGACTGTTTTAATATAAATGCAAATTGTGGTCTAACCAAGTTTAATACCAGTTTTTCGATTTTGTTTTATATATATATATGTGAAACTGTTCCGTATGGCAGGAGGAATAAAAAGGAAGAGTATTGTTTAAACTGAGATTTATCAGGCTATAGGCCAAGTGGTGGAAAATGGGATTAGAATAGTTAGGGAGTTGTTTTTGACCAGGGAGGACGTGATGGACCAAAGGGCCTTTTTCGATGCTGTTGATCCCTATGATTCCAGGGCGATGGCATGGACAATTTGGGCCAAAGGGTCTGTTTCTATGCTATATGGTTTTATCACTCTGACTGCTCATTTCCAAGATGCAGACGCATCTAGATTTTCTATTGCATGAATTGCAGGTTAGTAAACGGGTATGGCAAGTAATTAAGAAGGCTGGTGGAATGCTATTCGTTATTATAGAAAGGAACTGACATACACTTCAGTTGTACAGGCAGCGTGAGTAACTATTCAATTTAAGGCCGAACAGGATAGATTCTTGTGAGGCAGGGGAACAAAGGTTATCAGGGTTAGAAAGGAATGTGGAATTTGGAACACAAGCAGATCAGCCATGATCTAATTGAACGGCAGACACTGTGATATATGGGTACCCCAAATTAATTTTGCAGTGCATGTGTGTTTTGGGGGAATGAGGAAGGGGGGGATGGTATGTGTCAGATATGTGTGTATGGAGTCGTTGAATATTGGCTGGTGGTACAGTTTTAAAATGCCTTTTAACCAAAGTGCTCTTGGTATCCTTCATCAATTAGATTACAGTCTAATTGATTGAAGGGGTAATCTTGTAGAGTGCATTATTTTCTCCGGCGCTGAAGTGTTATACCCCTTTAATGGAGGTTTTACTCTAACTAGCCCATAAGGGATATAGCTCACCGGAACTGGTGTTCATTAATTCCAGGTTTTGTATGCTTTAGAATATAGTAAATCTCTGTTCATTCAGGCTAGCAACTTTGCATATTCCAAGCTACCCCTGCTTTTAATTGTTTGCTTGTAAATATTGCCTCTCAGGAACAATTGTTGCAATCTTTTTTCCTGATGCTTTTCTTTTCTTTATGAAAAGTGAGTCTGCATGTGGGATACAAGACATCAGGGTGCATTACGAATGGGTTCTCAAACCACCTTGTCCCTGTAGATGGGCTGAAAAGGAATTGTCTCATTTTAGCCTTAGAATCATCTCTCTATTAGCCAAACAATCCTTCATTTAATAATCATTTGTTTAACTTTAGGTTTCCCTAATGTTTCTCTTTTTTGGGGAAAGTCAATAGCAATAAAATTCTCGATGGTAATATACCATCTATGTTGTTAACAGTTGGCTAATATTTTCAACCATTGGGTTTGCGGTTTAGGTCTTGCCTGATAGTTAACTCCAATAGATGAGATTGTCCAGGATAGATATGTGCCTGTTGGTTTCCTATGTTTTTTTATTATTCTCTGTTATTGGCTTCACATTTTAATACAAAATATTCTACAGACTAGTTCCTTCCAGTTTCTTATGAATTGTAAAGGAAGAATCAATATTTGGATTTCATTTGAGATCCTTTCTCAAGGTGAGCAAAAGTAACCTTTAATGTTTGCACATTTCCAGCTTAAATCTCCTTGAGTTAAGAAAGGTCTGTAACCCTATGTTTATTGACACTGAATTGTCACTTCAACCAGTACAAGGAATGATGCTGTCCTGTTGGTAGTTGCTATAATGCAGAGTGATTCCTGAATAGACCTTCAAATTTCACGTCTCTGTCTCTTTGTCTCTGACTCTGTCTCTCCCTCTCTGTTGCTGACTCTGTCTATCTCTGTCTTTGTGTGTGTGTCTCTCTCTCTCTATAAGACTCTGTCTGTCTTTCTGTCTGTCTTTGTGTGTGTGTGCGTGTGCACATGTCTCTCTTGTTCTCCCTCGCTCTGTGTCTCTCTCTCTCTCTCTTGCTCTGTGTCTCTCTCTCTCTGTCTCTCTCTCTCGCCGTGTCTCTCTTGTTCTCTCTCTTGCTCTGTGTGTGTCTCTCTCTCGCTCTGTGTCGCTCTGAGTCTCTCTCTCGCTCTGGGTCTCTCTCTCTCTCTCGCTCTCGCTCTGGATCTCTCTCTGCCTGTCTGTCTGTCTGTCTGTCTCTGATTCCTGAAGGCTCGACTTACTGAAATAATATTCTGTTGGTGTTTGAGCCAAAGGATTAGGGACTCTGAATTCTGAATTTGGCATTGAGTCAGTAAGCGGCCGATTGGTGGGCAGGAGAGGGGACAAATGAGTCCGATCCCAGCTTTGCCCATCCTCCTCTTGGCAGCCAGCATCATGGTCAGCAGGTGGGAGAGGGTCTGCTAGCTGGATTCTCCTTCCAAACACACCACCGAGACAGAGATTCAACACAAATCAGAATAAATGATGGGCTTTCTGTCTTGCATGGCTTCGTTTCACACTGGAAATCTGCCAACAGAAGAGGGAAATCAGCTTGGTCAGTCCAGTATGGATGGGACGAATAGTCAAGGTCTTTTCCCCAGAGTGGGGGAGTTCAAAACTAGAGGGGAGAGGTGTATGTTGGGAGGGGGATGTTTTAAAAGGGACCTAATGGGCAAGTTTTTCAGGCAAAGAGTGGTGTGTGTATGAAATGAGCTGCCAGAGGAAGTGGTGGAGGCTGGTACAATTACAACATTTAAAAGGCATCTGGATGGGTACATGGATAGGAAGGGATTGGAGGGATATGAGCCAAATACTGGCAAATGGGGCTAGATTAATTTAGGATATCTGGTTGGCATGGACAAATTGGATATAAGGATCTGTTTCCGTGCAGTACACCTCTATGACTATGACTCTGTGATTTGATGTCTGTTGGGATAGGTATTGCTGCGTCAGATATGACCTGTCTGAGTGACACATTGTGCTAACTTGCCAATTTTTAACTTAAAATGTGACTTTCTAAAGGTGACACCGATTGACTGACGCGTTTGAGCCTTTGTATAGAAACTGCTGACAAATTGCAACACACAGGTGTGTTATGCTGCATTTTGTTACATGTTTCAGTCTGAATCTTTAGGTCAGTGTTTTGACAACAGAAGCAATTATCACCGATTAACAAGGTGTAGAGCTGGATGAACACAGCAGGCCCAGCAGCATCAGAGGAGCAGGAGAGCTGACGTTTCGGGCCTAGACCCTTCTTCAGAAAACTTCAGCAATTATCACCACCGTTTTATCTGATTGTGGGATCTCCCTGTGCACAGGTCAGCTGCTGCATTCCCCAATTTACCAAACGTCAGATGTATGTTGTTGTCCGTGAAGCGTCCCAAGAATGTGAAAGGTGCTAACGAAATGCAAAAGTGTTTATTATTTTAAAACTGGAAAGAATCCAGTCATTTCACTGTCAGCTGGCAGCTTCTGAATATTTGATGTTGATGGCTTTTGCAAATGAAGCCAGTTGTTCAGGTATATTACACTTTTCTCCTCAAGTTAAGTGGAAAATCTTTTCTGTAGGTTTGGCAGCGTTGGCAAACATCTGCTTTCCACATCTCGAAAGAACTGGAATACTGCACTGAAGCAAGGCCTTTGACAGCTCAAACATTTCAAACTAGCTGCTGTCCTGTTGAATAATAATTGTAGGTTATATCAGATTGTAAGGGCAGGAGCAGTACACAAGGCATTCTGTTTAGGCCTGTTTCAGTACCCGAGGAGCTGTGAACAGTGCTGAACATTGTGCAATCATCAGTGAACCTCCTCCCTTCTGACCTTATGATGGAGGGAGCATCATTATTAAACTCTCTGAAGGTAATGCCTATAGCATTACCCTGAGGAACTCCAGCAGAGATGTCCTTGAGCTGAGTTATTTCAACAACCATGACCACACTAGTGTTAGGAACGACTCCAACAAATTATTCCCATTGACTCCAATTTTGTTATGGTTCTCTGATGTTTGGTCAAATTAGGCCTTGATGTCGTGGTCAGTCATATGCACCGGATTTCAGCTTTTTTTATTACATGTTTGAATCAAGGCTTGAATGAGGTCAGGAGCTGAGTGGCCCTCATGAAAAATCCAAGGATTTGAGGATGAGTAGTGAGGTGAAAGCATGCCCCCCGACATTGCTTTCTCGATGACTGGGAGTTGATTGATGGGGTGTTAGTTAGCTGGGCTGGACTTGTTTTTTGTGGACAGGGCATACATGGACAACGTGCCATATTGCCAAATGGGTGCTGGTATTCTAGCTGTACGGGAGCAGCTTGGCTAAGGGGAAGCTAGGTTCGGAGTGCAAAGCCTTCACAGCTACTGCCAGAATGTTGTGAAGGCCCATAGCCTTGCAGTATCCAGTGCCTTCAGCCATTCATTGATGTCATACGGAGTGAATCAAATCGGCTGAAGGCTGGCATCTGTGATCCTGAGGACCAGTGAGGAACTGCGGTGGATTGTTCACCTAGCACTTCCAGCTGAAGACTGTTGTAATGCCTTGTCTTTCACATTGATAGGCTGTCGGGTCCACTGCACCCATCCCCCCCCCCCCCCCCCCACCCCCCAACCTTGTTGTTGAGAATGGGAATATTTGTGATTCCTTCTCCTTTAGTGAGTTATTTAATGAACCTCCACCATTTATACCCAGATTAGGCAGGTCTGCAGGACTCCAATCTGATCCCAAAACAGAAATTGCTGGAGAAGCACGGCCGGTCTGGCAGCATCTGTGGAGAGAGAAATCAGAGTTTCAGATCCAGTGACCCTTCCTCAGAACTGGTCAAATCTGATCCATTGGTTGTGGGGTTGCTTAGTGCCAAATATTGTATGCTGCTTCCACTAGTCATCACTTGTGTCATTTTGTAGCTTCACCATGTTGGCACATCCATTTTTTAAGTATGCCTGGCACTGCCCCAGGCATGCCCTCTTACATTCTTTGTTGAACTAACTTCCCCAGGCTCGTTGGAGTGTAGGAGTTGTGAGGTCATGTTGCGGCTGTACAGAACATTGGTTAGGCCACTTTTGGAATACCGCATTCAATTCTGGTCTCCCCGCTATAGGACAGATGTTGTGAAACTAGGGGTTCATAAAAGATTTACAAGGATGTTTCCAGAGGTTGGAGGGTTTGAGCTCAAGGGAAAGGCTAAATGGACTGGGGCTGTCTTCCCTGGAGCATCGGAGGCTGAGGGGTGACCTCATAAAGGTTTATAAACTCATGAGGAACATAGATAGGGTAAACAGCCAAGGTTTTTTCCCAGGATTGGGGATTCAACACTAGAGGGCACAGGTTTAAGATGACAGGGAAAGATTTAAAAGGGACCTAAGGGGAAACTACGCAGAGGGTGGTGCGTGTATGTAATGAGCTGCCAGAGGAAGTGGTGGAGGCTGGTACAATTACAACATTTAAAAGGCATCTGGATGGGTACATGGATAGGAAGGGTTTAGAGGGATATGGGCCAAATGCTGGCAGATAGAACTAGATTAATTTAGGATATCTGGTCGGCATGGATGAGTTGGACTGAAGGGTCTGTTTCCATTGCTGTGCGTCTCTATAACCTCAAAGCTTTCTTCTTCAAAGCTGACAGTTCAAATCAACGCTACTTGACTTCATGTTTGCTAAATTTTAACCCTGCTTTATACAATCCTGATGTGATTCTACCACACAAACATTGGGGGAATTGAATTGGTCAGTATAACATACTTGGCACAAATATTTAAAGCTTTCTCCTCCACATGTAAAACCTGAATGGCATAGCTCACTGTGACTGAAAATTTGTCCTTGAATGGAGAGTGGCTAATGTCACGGTTGTGTTTCACTTCTAAGTAAATGTGTCACTGGGATTCTCAATGTAACTTTTTAAAAAGATTTTGTATGAGTGAAAAAGACAAGTTGTTCAGTTCCTACCCCATGGTTATTAAATTTATGTTCAAACTGAAACAGGAAAGGGTAAAGCACAGTTTGGATACAGAAGTTTTTTTCCTGTATAACCTCTTTAAGCTTGGCGGCAGTATTCCTGATTTCACTTGTGCTGCAGCATCTCAGGTCTTGGGGTTTTCTTGTAGACTTAAGTTACTGCTATTAGTTGACAAAGACATCATTTCAATGAAAAGACACTGATTGAAACCATTTATTTTGTTCCAGGTGTGTAAGCACGCTCACTGACCTCAGGACAATGCTGTGAAGTGACAGGTAGGGACTGTGTACTTCATCAAATTGGACATGCTGTTCTCTTAGTCACTGAAAGTCTCAGCAAGGCTTTAGTCTCTTTGTGTCCTGTATTATTTATGCTCTCTGTCATTATGATCTAAGCCTGTTGTGGCCTATTTTACTGTAGACAATGGATCGAACTGTTTATTCGGGTTGATTTGTCCATTTGAAGTTGCTCGGTGGCTGGTGAGCGATTATTCTCTGCTTTCTCCATCCCAGATTTGCTCCGGAAATTGTCCCGGCTGTTCAATGAAAAAGTTACTGCCTAAATCCGTCAGGAATAAATGTGTAAAGAATAGCCTCAAATAATGTAACCTGCAGTGTATGCCTCTAAGACTTCTGGATCTCTACATCCTTTGCTTGCTGTGATCTGCCTGTACTGCTCGTAAACAAAAAGCTTTTCACTGTATTACGGTACACATGGCAATAAAATCAATCAATCAATCCAGAATACCTTTCTTCCCTCTTTGCTGTCGTTCCCTTTCTCCTCATTTCTCTCTTGCCCTTTCATTAAAAGCATAAAGGATTTATGTACTTTAGGTATAGTTTCATTTGCTGCCATCAGTGTAGGCTACATTGGCATACCTGTTAGCATTTTGTTCTGGTTCTTGTTTTTACCGTAGGGTGTACCACCCTGAGAGGCTGCAAAGTATATGTTCATGAGACTCTTCCCTGGGAGGAAGGAATTGTCCTAGGAGCAGTGGTTAAGGACAAGGCTGTATGCTTGAGCGTTTGTAAGAATGAGAGGTGATTTCACTGAAACATAAAAGATTCAATGCATGACGGAGTGCCTGCTGAGAAAATGTCTCCCGACACTGGGAATCTAGAACTAGTCATTGTGTCTTGATTAGGAGACAGTCATTTAGGAGCGAGATGACATTTATTTACTTCAGGGGCTGTGAATCTTCGGAATTCTGTGGTACGAGGGCTATGGGGTTCAGTCTGGAAGCTGAAGCCAAGATTTGCTGATATCTCCTTGAATGGCAGAGCAGGCTGAATGGCCACCTTCTCATAATTGCGTTCCTGAATATCTCCTTCAAGAGCAAACATATTTTCCCACCTAACAATGTATCTGTATAGGTGCCGACAATTAGTCAGCCCTTTATTGACTGAAGTATTATTTCAAGTATTATATATATGTATTTAATGTTTCTTTTGCAATACTTTTAGTTGGCTCCCATTTGGTTTTCTGAAGCAAGCTGGCCTAAAATTGAATGAATTCCCCAGAAAAGCTTTGTGTTGAAATCCAGGCGTAATTGTTCCCCACGCGAGCTTATGACACTATTTTAGTGTCGAGCAGTTTGACTGAAGCCGGGGTTTATGACGAGTGAGTTTGTTCCTTGTATCCTGTACACTCAGACTTGAATTGAATTGCTGATTGGAGTGAGCTGAATGCAATCTCGGTGAAATCACGTCAGACTGTAGTGCGGGGTTTAACAGCTCTGTTATCTCTGTCCTTTTATGCGTGACTTGCCAGCAATACTGAGAGATGAATATTTTCTAGTCTGCTTTTAGGGGACAAACTGCGCAATCGCGGATTTTGAGCCTGTGCTGCTGGATGAACTCTGACTCCTAGAGAGTAGTTGGACACTGTGGATGAGTTTGCTTATCGTGAATGATTGGACAGTTTCTCCCTAGAAACAGCCTGTGCTATCCTGCTTTATTGAATGCCTCTAGATGTGCACACTGCTAGGTGTGAATGAGACTGAATGAAACCATTTCTTTTCTATGTGGCACAATTTTTTTTTAATCCTTGCTGTCACGTACAGGACAAATTGGAAATGTTGCAAGGCTGGAGTTAAAATGAACAGATGCACTTTCCACGTACAGCGAAGAATGGGAGCAATACTCAGTTGCCTAGCTCATCGTGGGAACAGAAAGCTAAGAAGCAAATTGGCATTTTAAGTTTTGGGAAGAAGTGGAAAGAGAGGCAGCAGCTGTATCAGTCGGAAAATGTGCTAAAAGATTTGCATCGACCCAAACTGTCAGATAATGCAAAAGATCAGATTTGGGGGAAAAAATTATGACCGAGAAGCACATAAGTAATGAGGAGAGGTGCTTGAGTACTGGTTTCTCTGTTCAGTTCAGCTCAGCTCAGACCTGATCTCCTCAACTGTATTTTTGTCTACAATGTCTTGCAGCTGCCCTCACAGCAGCCAGCTTTGCTCAGAGCTGCTCTGATTTCAACCATCTAGCAGAGTCTTTCTCACATGGTTACCGAGATTTCAGACTGGTGAGAGTGGGTCCAGGGGCAGGAGAGGTGAGAGAAGCTGAAGTTTTGTCATCGTCTTTCGAGAAGAGAAGGTCGAGAAGGGATATCACAGAAGCTGTTCGCAATCAGGAGGTAGATAGGGAGAAACTGTTTCCATTGGCCAGCTGCAATCCACACAGGGCCGAATAGATTGGCAAAAGAGTCAAGGAAGACAACGAGGAAACTTTTTTTAATGTAGCATGTTGTTCTGAAATGCAAAGGTGGTGAAGGCTGATTCAATTTGAGAGGGAATTAAATAACCACCTGAGGAGGCAACACTTTGTGTTTCTACAGGGTGAAGGCATTGTACTGGGACGAGCTAAACTGTGCTGGCACAGATGGTCTGTCTTGTGGCTATTCTATGAAATCTAAATACTGGCTTATTCCCACAACATAGTGACTGAGAGGGTGTATCTACTCTCAAGCTTGTTCAGTGTGGCTCCCATAGCCTGATGATCAAGAAAGATCATTGTCATGGAGTCATATAGCATGTAAACAGACCCTTTGGTCCAACCAGTCCATGCTGACCGTAATCCCAAACTAGATTAGTCCCACCTGCCTGCTCCTGGCCCATATCCCTCCAAACCTTTCCTATTCATGTACTTATTCAAATATCTTTTAAATGTTGTAATTTTACCCATATCCAGCAATTCCTCAGGAATCTCATTCCACACGCAAACCACCCTTTGTATAAAAGAAATTGCCTCTCATGTCTTTGTTAAATCTCTCTCCTCTCGCCTTAAAAATGTGTCCCCTAGTCTTGAAGACCCCCATCCTAGGGAAAAGACAACTACCATTAACTCTGTCTGTATCTTTCATTTATTTTCTAAATTTCAATAAGGTCACCTCTCGAGCTCCTACGCTGCAGTGAAAATATTCCCAGCCTGCCCAGCCTTTCTTTTTAACTCAAACCTTCCATACCTGGCAACATCCTGGTAAATCTCTTCTGAACCCTCTTCAGCTTGATAATGTCCTTCCTATGACTGAGCGACCAGATCTGGACACATTATTCCAGAAGAGAAGCAGCACGTTGGTTGACTGGTTAGCACTATGTCTCTCAGCGTCAGGGACCCAGGTTCGATTCCAGCTTCAGGTGACTGTCTGTATGGAGTTTTCATGTGCCTGTGTGGGTTTCCTCCGGGTGCTCTGGTTTGCTTCCAAGTCCAAAGATGCACAGATTCCGTGCTACATTGTCCACAGTGTTCAGGGATGTCTAGGCTAGATGCATTAGCTAAATATAGGGATTGGGTTAGGTCTTCAGAAGGTTTGTGTGGACCTGTTGGGCCAAAAGGACTGTTTCCACACTGTGGGGATTCTATGAAGAGACCTCACCGATCAAATAGAATCATGGAATCCCTACAGTGTGGAGACAGGCCCTTCGGCCCAACAGGTCCACACCGAAGTGCAAGGCATACCACCCAGACCCATCCCCTCTCACCCACCTAATCTACACCTCCCTGAACACTACGGGCAATTTAGCATGGCCAATCCACCTAGCCTGCACACCTTTGGACTGTGGGAGGAAACCAGAGCACCCAGAGGAAACCCACGCAGATACTGGGAGAATGTGCAAACTCCACATAGACAGTCGCTTGAGGCTGGAATCGAACCCGGGTCTCTGGTGCTATGAGGCTGCAGTGCTAACCACTGAGCCACTGTGCCGCCCCGATGTCCTATACAACCTCAGCGTGACTTCCCAACTCTTTTTGCTCCAATTTTAAACTTCTCAGCAATGCTTTCAGAACCTCCCATGGCCTCACCACTGTCCCTATCTCTGTAACTATCACTGCAATTCTCCGAGATTGCTACACTTGCTCACTATTGCACAAACTTGACTTCTCATCACTCTGGCTTTGGTTGTCTTGCTGTCAGCTCACTGAAATTAATTTGTCAACCATTTGCTTCTCCTCCTCGATATTTTTAAACAACCTGTACAGACGTGTTATGACACACCTCTGAAACAGGTGGGATTTGAGCCTGAGCCTTCTGACCGTGAGGTAGGGACACTGAAACTTCTCTTCATGTAAGCTCCTTGAAACTGACCTCTTTGCCTAAGCTTTTGGTCCCAAGTCCTAATCTTCGTGTACGTGACTTTGTGTTAGATTTTCTCTGAGAATTCTCCTGCAGAACACCTGAGAAAGACACCAGGTGGGGAGTGATGCAAGGGGAAAGGCTGAAGAGTCAACAGTTCCTTAACCAAAACACAATGAAGACAATAATGCCCAAATTCCTGGAATAGGTGTCGTTGCTAACCTGGAAGCATTTTTGAAAACGTCTTCAGCCCTTCCTGTGCCTCGGATCAATCCGGACTCCCTGTCTAAATTTGTTTTGGGTGGCTCATTGGTTCCTGCCACAGTCGTCTTTGTCCCGAAGTTAGCTCTTGACCATTCAACATCCCCATTTTGGGGACATTGGGCCAGTGGTCAGCTTCATACAATTATCATAGAATCACTGCAGTGTGGAAGAAGGCCATTCAGCCCATTGAGTCCACACTGACTCTTCAAAGATTATCCCAACCAGACCCACCCCGCTACCCTATCCCTACACTCCCCATGGCTAACCCACCTAGCCTGGACGCTATGGCCAATTCAGCATGGCCAATTCACCCTAACCTGCACATCTTTGGTCGGTGGGAGGAAATCTACACGGACAGGGGGAGAATATGCAAACTGCACACAGACAGTCGCCTGAAGGTGGAATTGAACCCGTGTCCCTGGTGTTGTGTGGTGGCAGTTCTAACCACTGAGTCACTGCTCTTAGGTGTCCATTAGCCCTGCACCTCTCTCAATTGACTACTGCACGGAATTTAAGAGCATTGGTGTCTGTACAAAGTAAAGGGGTAGCCTAGCCTTTGAGCTTCTGCTTCAGAGTTGGGCTCAAAGCAACACGTTTGCCAGGGTAAACGGACGCCCCTGTTCATTTTTTTTAATTGGATTTTTGTGGAGACAGACCTGACTGGATGGGAGAAAGAAGAATTTCAATGTTCCCTTCTGAAGACTGCATAATTCCTTTCACATACATACAGGGAAAATGTTGATAGTCTCAGTAATTGGATTTTTTTATTTATTAAACTGAAAGGCTCAGAAGAGCTGCTGATGGATATGATATTAATTGCTAATTCTCAACTTTGAAGCAGCCTACATTCCTCATCACCTTTTTTTTGGTGCTTTAAACTACTGTTTCTGCCAATAAATTGTTTCTTTTGGGGAAATATATTATTCAATAATGATGCTGGAACACAAAGCATGCATGATGCTTAAACATTATTCTAGTCTTGTGCCTGCGAGTGTGGGAGACTAATTAACTGCAGGCGAATAAATAACACCTCAGAAATACACCTCGGGTCCCAAGATGTGGGGCTTTAGTGAGCCTGGAGATGTGCAGACTGTTGTGAAGCTTATTTATCAATTCTCAAGCCGTAGTGCAAGCAATAAGGTATTAAACTTCTTTCTTATTTGCTGGCAGAGTGTGGGTGTCACTGGCTGGGTCAGCATTTATTGCCCGGCCCTACTTGCCCGGCCCTACTTGCCCTTGTGAAATTGGTGGTGAGCTGCTGCTTTGTACTGCTGCAGTCCATAGGACATAGAACATGGAACAATGCAGCGCAGAACAGGCCCTTCGGCCCTCGATGTTGCGCCGCCCTGTGAACTAATCTAAGCCCATCCCCCTACACTATCCCATCATCATCCATATGCTTATCCAAGGACTGTTTAAATGCCCCTAATGTGGCTGAGTTAACTACATTGGCAGGCAGGGCATTCCACGCCCTTACCACTCTCTGAGTAAAGAACCTGCCTCTGACATCTGTCTTAAATCTATCACCCCTCAATTTGCAGCTATGCCCCCCCTTGACGTACTAGCCGATGTCATCATCCTAGAAAAAAGACTCTCACTGTCCACCCTATCTAATCCTCTGATCATCTTGTGCTGTAGGTCGACCCACAAAGCCGTTAGGGAGAGAGTTCCAGGACTTTAGCCCAGGGACACTGAAGGAACGGTGATACGTTTCCAAGTCGGGACAGTGAGTGGCTCAGAGGGAAACTTGAAAGGGGTGGTGTTCCCATGTATCAGCTCCCCTTGAAGTGGGTCTTGGATTTGGATGGTGCTGTCTAAGAATCTTTGGTGAATTTCTTCAGCACATCTTGCAGATCGGTCACACGGCTGCTGCTGCAGAGTGTCGGTGATGGTGTCAGTGGATGCTTGTGGCTGTAGTGCCAATCAAGCGGGCAGCTTTGTCCTGGGTGGTATCAAACCTTTTGAGTGTTGTTGGAGCTGCACACATCCAGGCAAGTGGGGAGTATTCCATCACACTCCTGACTTGTGCTTTGTAGATGGTGGACAGGCTTTGGGGAGTCAGGAGGTGAGTTGCTCGCCGCAGTATTCCTAGACTCTGACCTGCTCTTGTTACCACTTGGATTTTGTAACAATGAAATTATTGTTTTCTTGATGTGTTTATGCTGCCTAGAAACTCAATTTAATTTCCCTCTAAATCTCTGCTTCAATCATTTCTCTTTCAATGGTGTCATTTTTTTGAAAAAGAAAATCTCATTTTGATGTGAGTGGAGCATGTATTTGTTTGCTGTTGTCCCATGTAAAAGATGCCCAAAAGCTGTCAAGGAGGTTTAGTTGAAGATAACACGGTGAGGAGCTGGAGGAACACAGCAGGCCAGGCAGCATCAGAGGAGCAGGAAAGCTGATGTTCCTGAAGAAGGGTCCAGACCCGAAACGTCAGCTTTCCTGCCCCTCTGATGCTGCTTGGCCTGCTGCGTTCCTCCAGCTCTACACCTTGTGATCTCAGATTCTCCAGCATTGGCAGTTCCCACTATCTGTGAAAGAGGTTTAGTTTGTTGCCAGGCGTGTGTGTGTGTGTGTGTGTGTGTGTGTGTGTGTGTGTGTGTGTGTGGCCGATCTCTGCAAGCACTGTCACGGGCAGGAACGGGGCAGTTGGCAATCTGTTTGAAGGTCACTGTAAGTTAGCACATCTAGAAAGGTTGTTTTCTCAGCCAGTGAGACTATGCTTGTCTCTCCTGCCTGCCTTCCTTAGCTGGATCTCAGTCTACCTGAGTTGGAGCGACATCAATGAATCACACTGACAGCAGGAATGCAACCTTCTGATGTTGAGTCCTCATGGATTCTACCCATCATTTGGCGTGGGCATCTGGGTTTTTCCATGCTCCATAGAAGCTGCTCACTGCTGTGTAAGCTGAAGCTTAGTTATAGAGTCTTACAGCATGGAAACAGGCCCTTCGGTCCAACTTGTTCATGCCGGTTTTCCCAAACTAAAGGAGTCCCATTGGCCTGCATTTGGCCCATATCCCTCAAAACCCTTTCTATTCATGCACCCGTCCAAGTGTGTTTTATATGTTGTAACTGTAGCTGCATCTACCACTTCCTCTGGCTTTCCATTCCATGTGCGCACCATCCTTTGTATGGAAAAGTTGCCCACAGGCCCCCTTCTAAATCTTTCCCCTCTCTCCTTAAACCTATGGCCTTTAGCTTTGAACATCCCTACCGTAGGGAATAGACCTTTGCCATTCACCTTATCGATGCCCCTCATGATTATATAAACCTCTATAAGGTCACCCCTCAACCTCCTACACTCCAGGGGAAAAAAAGTCTATCCAAACACTCCATATAATTCAAACCCTCCAGTCCCAGTAGCATCCTTGCAAATTTCCTCTGTACTCTCTCCAATTTAATAATATCTTTAGTATAGCAGGACAACTAGAAACGCACACAGTGCTTCAAAAGTGGCCTCACCATCCTGTGTAACGCAACATGACATCCTAACTCCTGTAATCAGTGTTCTGAACAACGAAGGCAAGCATGCCAAACGCCACCTTCATCAACATTTGTCTCCCTGTGATGCCACTTTCAAGGAACTGTGAACTTGAACCCCCAGGGTCTCTCTGTTGACAGCACTCCCCAGGGCCCTACTGTCAAGTGTATAAGTCCTGCCTTGGTTTGCCTTATCAGAATGCAACACCTCAGATTTATCTAAATTAAACTCCCTTTGCTTATGAAAGAGCTGGTGCTTAAGTTGCATGAGGCTCCAACCAAGCTGATGATGTCACAGTCTTTAGTTGGAGATCCAGGCACTCTTGCATGAGATCCTGTTGGGATGCAGTCTAAGACTAGTTACATTGGGCTCTGGGCGATTTGAGGTTAGTGTTGCCACCGGTCCTCCTTTTTATGATTGTAAGTAAATAAAACAATTAACCAAATCTAACTAAATTAAGGTTATCAGCCCCTATGGGGCGCACTGAGTCTTAGGGTCTGTCTAATTATCAGTGATACAAGGTAGAACGCTGGAGAGTCTCAACAAAGGAGGCACTAGTCTTGTGTAAATAAAGGATGGTTCACTGCATGGCGCCTGTAGGTGCAAACTAGGTTAATCAGTTATCCCTAAATAATTATGCCTATTAGGAGCCAGGTATGTCACCGTCATCTGTTGCCCCGTACTCGCTAACCTCCATTGACTTCTGGTCCACTAATGATTCAACCTTTTTAAAATATATTTCTATAATCCTTATTTTTAACTTTCCCACCTCCTCGGCTCTCTCTATAACCTACCAGCCCTACAAACCTCTGGCCGCTTGGTTCCAGGTAAATTCTTTTGAATTGCCTTCGGAGATGGCACCTTCAGTTTTCAAAATCCTGAAATGTGTAATTCCCAGTTGGAATCTGTGTGCCTCCTGAATCTTCCTTCCTTTAAGGCACTCCATAAAAGCTTTCTTCATTGACTAATGCTTTGGTCACAGGACTAAGCTTTTAGACCTAGTGCCTTTAACTTGGCATCAATTTTTGTCTGATAACTCTCTCATGAGAATCTTGGTGTTTAATGTACTACATAAGTTCAGGCTTGTTCAAATTTCCCAGAGAACTCATTGTACAATATATGAGCTCTCATGTATTCCTGTCATTTTTATTTACGTCTGTCATGCTGAGGTGACCAGGGGCTGGTTACTATATAAATTTTGGAGCTGCATTGGCTTGGTAGACCTGAGTTATACTGCTAATTAGCGCAGAGCCAGGGAATTGCACTCGGATCCAATCACGTGTTAAATTTTGTATCTGGAAACTGCTGATAGAATCACGGCTCAATTGAAAGAAAAACAAAATGTAAATGAAAACTTTAAAGCTAATTTAATCCTGTACTGGCAATGACAAATCCTTGTTTCCAAGTTATTGACTTCATATGCAAGATTCATTGCATAATTTAAATTAAAGAACATGCATTGAATTTGTTCAATGTTGATGCAGATGGTATTGTTGATGGGGAGCCTTCTGAACGCTGGGAAGACTTTCATTTGACACAGCTTGGGCACAAAGCAAAACCATTCTGACTGTTCCTTGCTGCTGCTGCATTGATTTCACTCTGAAAACTGTCCTACTCCTGACAGGAGAGCTTGCACAGCTAGAAGAAATGAGTAGCATCCAGATTGTATTTGCTCATCACTGGCACTCACTATGGCTGCACCAAATAGGCTTTTTCTCAGAATTAGTGTTTCCTGTTGGACGTTTTGGGCCTTATTGCGAATCTACAGGCTTTGCTCCTCTTTGCGCACCAGGTCTTCTCTAGGCAGACATCAAATCTGATTGCATCATGCCTGATTCAGTTCTCAAACCAGCTGTTTGCTGGAGAGGGCGATTTGAGCACATGGTTTCTACAATTCGACTTCTTCTGGGTATGTGTCTTTGCAAGTGTTTGTATCCTTGTGCGCGTCTGTGTGTATGTGCGTGCGCGTCTGTGTGTATGTGCGTG
>JAHRHZ010000071.1:19526942-19540456 GCA_024137785.1 Ginglymostoma cirratum
GTGTGTGTGTGTGTGTGTGTGTGTCTTTGTGAACGTGTGTGTGTGTGTCTTTGTGAACGTGTGTGTGTGTGTGTGTGTGTGTGTCTTTGTGAACGTGCGTGTGTGTGTGTGTGTGTCTCTTCAGTTGAAATGTTTGAGTGTGTGTTTATTTTCTACATATGATTGTGTGTGTTTTTTCACGACTTCATGGCGATTTGCAATCCAAGTTTAGTTGACCCAGTCCCATTTCTGCTTTTACACCGTGTCCTCTATTCTTCATCAATGTTGATTCTCAACATCGGCCCAGGCACTTGAGATTACTTCCCGCCTCTTCCCAGTGTTACTATCACTTCTTTCATGTGCACCCAAAGGGGCAGACAAGTCCTCAGGTTGAGCCCTCATCCGAAAGCAATTTTCAACTGTTTTATCCCAAATTGGGATTGTGGCATTTTTAGGTTCTGTGAGGCCCCACCTCCAATGCAACAAGGGTCTTACAAAGACTCTGCCTTATACCGTGCTTTACTTTGCTTCTTCCAGGTTTTGGCTGTGTTAGACATTTCCTCTCTGTGTTCTCTCTCGCTCCCATTTGTTAGTGGAACAGGCGGATGTATCTGCTGCCATGGATGTGACTCCTGGCTGGGTTATTGCCTCTTTCGTGCCAGGGTCACAGAGTGGCTGCAAGATGTTCTTCTGGTGACTAACCAGAGCTCATGGTGCCAGCGACACAGGCGGGAAGGTGAATGTGGCCCTGCAGGCAGAATTTAGGGAGCCAGGCAGAAAAAAAGCGAGCAGAAGCTCAAAAGGAGCAATCTCCAGATTAGAGTCATCGAGTCATCGAGGCATAGAGATGTACAGCATGGAAACAGACCCTTCAGTCCAACTCATCCATGCCAACCAGACATGTTAAATAAATCTAGTCCCATATGCCAGCATTTGGCCCATATCTGTCTAAACCATTCCTATTCACGTACCCATCTAAATGCCACCTTTTCGCACAAGTGAGTACAGAAATGGAAGGGTAGAACAGATAAATATGTGACTGGAAGGATGGCACAGAAGGAGAGGGTTTTAGATTTCTGGGACTAGCTTTGGGGTAGATGGCATTTGTATGGGTTCAAATTGAAAGAGCTGAGACTGAGTTTCCTGTGGGGTGTTTGCTAACACTGTTGGGGAAAGTTTAACTAAAAATGGTGTGGGAATGAGGAGAGAATTAGGGAACTATGCCAGGGTGCACAGATACTGAGAGAGAGTTTGCACTAGAATAGAGAATGGTAGGTTAATCAGTGGAGTTGGAATCGGAGAGAAATTAGAACATTTGAAAGCAGGGTTACTGAGCTTGTGTGAATGTACAGCGTACAGTACAAGGTATTGGAGAGTTACAGGCATTAATTGTGATGTGGAATTATGATGATGTCACCATAACAGAAACCCAGTTCAGGAAAGAATAGGTCTGGGGGTTAAATAATTCTGGATACAAAGTGTTCAGGAAAGATAGGAAGAAATGTAAAGGAGGATGGTGGCTTTCGTGGTTAAAGAGTATATTGTCTTTCGCCAGCATTGCAATGTCTCAGAGCGTTCAAGTACAGAATCGATTTGGTTAGAGCTACAGGATAAATAATATGTAATTCTATTGCTCTGTATAGTTCATAGGTCACCAACTACTGTGAAGGATGTAGAGGATCGAGTCTGCAAAATAATTAGGTGCAAATATTACAGAGCCGTCATTATCAGGGACTTTAATTATTCAAATGTAAACTGGGATAGTGGTCACACGAAGAGCAAAGAGGAGCATTTGTTCCTAGATTGTGTTCAGGAGAATGTCCTACAGCAGAATGTATCCATTTCAACAAGGAAGGCATTGCTAGACCTGGCCCTTGGAAATGATCTGGGTCAAGTAGATCAAGTGACAAAGGGGGGAAGATTTGGAGGAGAGTGGTAATTTTATCATAAAATTAGGACGCTGGTGGAAAAGAACAGTGAACAATCTAAGTTCTACAGAGTCTCAGTGTGTTAGTGAAGTGTATACCAAGACCAAATGCATTGAAGGAGCTTCTTTGTTTTCTGCTTTTAGAGCTTGGTTCTCTATTCAAATACACCTCCTCTTCTTCTGGCTGGCTTTTTATGTACATGTTCATAGATAACAGGGAATAACGGTAATATCAGGGAATAGTAATCCAGACATCTAATCTAATAATCTAGACACATGGGTTCACATCCCAGTTTAGAAGCTGATAGAATTTGAATTCAGTGACTAAATCTGGATTGAAAACTGTTGTTGTAGAAATCCATCTGATTAATTTAGAATAGTATTAATAATCATATGGGCAAATTTGGGTTAATGAAGGAGATTTGATGTGGATTTCTATGGGGAAAATTCCTGGAGTTTTCAGAAGAGGTGACAGAAAAGTATAATGGGATATACATGGACAAAGGCAACAGTGTCACACAACAGATGTCAGAAATCTTACAAAGCTCATGGAATAAAAGGGACAGTAGCAACATGCATTGGCTGAGGGACGGGAAGCAGAAGGTAACAGCTCGTGGTTTTTTTTTCAGCTGAATGTAGGTTTGCAATAAAGTTCCCCAGGGGGTGATATTAAGACCTCTGCTTTTCCCAATGATATATCAATGATCCAGATCTTGAAGTGCAAGGGACAGCTTCAGTTTGTGGATGATGCCAAACTTAGAAACATTGTACGCTGTGAGGAGAGCAGTGTAGAACTTCAGAAGGACATCATCAAGTTGGTGGATGTGCAGACAGATAGCAGATGAGATTCAATATGCAGAAGAGTGAGGTGATGCATTTTCATAGGAAGACCATGGAAAGCCAATATAAAATGGGGACGATAATCATTAACGGTGTACAGGAGAAGACAGACCTATGTGATTATGTGCCTAGATCACTGAAGGTGACAGGACGATTGGAGACAGCAGTTAATGAAACATGCAATGAACTGGGCTTTGTTAACAGGAACAGAGAGCTCAAGAGCAAAGAGGTGATACCCCAATTATGTAAGACACTGGTTAGTCCTCAGCTGGAGCGTTGTGTATGTTTTGGGCACCACACTGTAGGAAAGATGTGAATGCGTTGGGAGAGAGTGCAGAAGAGGTTAGAGAATGGTTCCAGGGATGACAAGCTTTAGTTATGAGCAAAGACTGGAGAAGTTGGGGTTGGGGTCACATGTAGACCAGACTAGGTAAGGATGGCAGATTTCCTTCCTTTAACGACATTCATGAATCAGAGGATATTTTACAACAATTGACAACTGTTGCCATTAGGCTAGATATTCAAATTTCACCTTCTGTCATGGTGGTAATTCAACCCACTTCCCCAGTTTACAAGCCCAGTGAAATTACCACTTGTGTACAGCCTGCCCTCATGGAAACCAAACAATGGCAGTGTTATATAAGGGTGTTTAGGTCTGAAAGGTTTAATACTGAGGAATGCCTTGAGCACTAACCATTGTGATGATGCCAGATGACCTTGAGTGTGGAAGAGTTTAAGATCTCGGAGAAGTGATACCTAACACCTGATCTTCCTCAAAGCCTTTGCAACAGTATCTATCATACAGTGCTTACAAGCAATAACCTACATCTTGTTAAGACAATAGTTTGAGAATAGCAAATGGCTTTCCTCTGTCCCGTTAGACAAGTGGGTCTGGTGGCTCATAACTAAAAGGGGATGGTGGCAGTGAACTCGCCCGATGGGGAGTAATAGTGTAGACTGACTCTGACAACATGGCGGCCCATAGTGAGGATTGCTGGACCCACTGATTTTTTTATTTCATAAGACATGGGTGATTTTGACAAAGTCAGCGTTTGTGACTGATCCCTGATTTCCTTTGAGAAGGTGGTAAGATGCTGCTTTGAACCAATGCAGTCCATTTGGCGTAGGTAGACCCACCATGTGATTAGGGAGGGAGTTTGAAGATATTGACCCAATGACGCTGAAGGAAGGGTGATATATTTCCAAGATGATGTGTGGTTTGGAGGGGAACTTGCAGGGGGTGGTGTTGCCATGTATCTACTGCCCTTGTCCTTCCAGATGGTAGGGATTGTGAGTTTATAAAGTGCTGTCAAAGGAGCCTCGTTGAGTTAGTGCAGTTAACCTTGCAGATAATATATGCTGCTGACACTGTGCCTCAGTCATGGAAAGAGTTAACGTTGAAGGTGATGGCATTCAAGCAGACTGCTTTGTCCTGGATTGTGTCAAACATCTTGAGTGTTATTGGAACTGCCCTCGTCTAAGCTTGTGCTTTGCAGATAATGGACAGGCTTTAGGGAGTCAGAAGGTAAGTTACTGAACATGGAATGATAGAAATGATACAACCCATCTTGTCTATGCTGATCCAAAGACGCCCAAATGCCCTTTCTAATCCCATCTTACAGCACATAGCCCTGCAGCCTTCCGCACTTAAGGTAAAGATCCAGGTACTTTTTTTAAAAAAGAGTTTTAGCCTTGGATTTCCCAGCTTCTGAACTGTTCTTATAGCCACTGTATTCACATGACTGACTGACTGATTTCAATTGCTGGTTGATGGAAAGCCCCTAGGACCTTGGAATTCAGTGCTGGTAAAGTCAAGGGGTCAGGGTTAAGTTTTTATCTTGTTGGAGATGACCATTAGCTTTCATTAGCCAGTGTCAGGGAACAATTGGACAGTGAGCGAGAGCAAGGAGCATCTTGATCCATTATTTTCACTGATGTAAAGAGGCTGAGAGGGAATGATGGAGTTGCAGAAAATGTCACTGATAATTGTGGTTGGGACCACTCTGGAACCGGCCATCCAGAGAATGGTGAAGGTAAAGTAGTAAACAGCAAGAATATTTTGGGGAAGGAAATGAGGGAGATTGGAAATGGGATGATGACTGGTAAGAACAGCAAGGGTAGAAAGGCATTGAGGGAGTGGAAGGGGGGTGGGGTGGTGGAGAAGCATGAGACGGTGGCCATTTTGAAGGAGAATAGGATGGTGTCTGAAGAGTGGGGAATACATGATGATATCAGCCCCTAAGTGCAGGCCTAGAAACACAAATGTGTCCAGTTTCCTTTTCTCTTTGGATTCTGGCGGACCCTGTTTCTACGTGTAATTTATTCAGTTGATTCCTTTCTTGGTTAGCTGTTAAAACGCCTGTTTTTTGCAGTGATAGCTGTCTGATGTTGCAGGGGCTGCTTGCACTGTTAACTGGATTTAAACACGCAAGACATTTGCCATGCGCAGCGTTTGATTGAATATTTCTTCCGCTAGGCAGTTTGGTGCTGCAGAGAAGACAAATGTCTTGGATCATTTTGTGCTAACTCAGCGATCAATAACCTGAGATCTGTCTAACTGCTGTTAGTTTTGTAGGAAAAATAGCGCATAACGTCAGTTGGAAAATGGAGGAGGTCTGCAACAGCGCGGGGCACTGAGCAATTATTGTCTTTGCAGTTCACTCTCTCAAACTCTGTTTTAATCAACTGTAAGAACATTATTTTCACTGATGTGGCAAATAAACAAAACAGCTAATCAGAGCGGTTATCCCCTGCCTTTGTTTTAAAAGGAAAGTAATTTAGAATTGCTAGGTTAAAGAATGGAAGGCTGGTTTGTGTGATAGACTGAGCAGTGTTCACAACTTTGAAGTTTCTTGTGTTCTTACAAGGAGCAGCTGCCACACCAAGCTGTGACACATCCACATAGGATGCTTTCTGTGGAGCGTCTATAAAAATTGGCAGGAGTCTTGCGAAGACACACCGAAATTCCTTAGCCTCCTGAGGAAGTAGAGACAAAACTCATGCTTTTTTTCTAACAATAATCTACTGGCCATCATTCCCCTTAGCGTTCAGGGATGTGTAGCTTAGGTGGCTTATCGGGGGATGGGTCTGGGTGGGCTGCTCTGAGGGTCGGTGTGGACTTGTTGGGCCGGAGGGCCTGTCTCCACACTGCAGGGATTCTGTGATCTATGATCCATGATTACTAATGTTAGCTTTTTATATCATTCATCGAATTTAAATTCCCCAGTTGGTGTTTGAGAGCAATGTTCCCGCTAAGCCCAGCAGGGCAGCCAATGCAAGGTTCTGCACATGCCAGTCAGCTGCCATGCTGGCACATTGCAGTCTGTGCCTACAAGTCATTGCCACATACAATCTCTGAGATCCATGCAACAGAATAAAATATTAGAGGGAACGTTGATTACTCCCCGTGGTATAGCCAGTGGTGTTTTGGTTAACTGTTATCCCAGCACGCAGGTGCTCCTGAGCTGTGTCATTTTTTTAAGGTTAAGCTGTGGATATCTCCCCATGTGAAACCAACTCTGTCTTGCAACTAAAAACCGCAAGAACTGCGGATGCTGTAAATCAGGAACAAAAACAAAGTTGCTGGAAAAGCTCAGCAGGTCCGGCAGCATCTGTGAAGGAAAGAAACAGAGTTAACGTTTCGGGTCCGGTGACCCTTCCTCAGAACTGTTGTTCTCCCTTGCAACTGCTCGATCGGTCAGTTTGAATAATCTTGGAGATGGGGGTAGGCTGGGAGTGTGGATAACTGTGAGATCTGTCACACTGGTGTGCTGATCGCAATATTGGTAAATATTGAGTTTGGTTGTAATGACTGTTTATAAAATCTGATTGCGACATTGGAAAGAGATTGATAAGCTTTCGTTGAATAATTGTGTCAAGAGATATGGATCAAAGATGGAACTCTGTGCTTAAGGCACAGATCAATTTTGTAAGAAGGATGGCAGAGAAAATTAGAGAATGAGCTGTGCAGAGAATTAGTGGGACTACGCCTGGACCACTGCATACTGTTTGGCTCTCCATAAGAAGAGATTTAATTGCGTTGGAAGCAGTTCATGGAAGACTCACTTGGCTGATTCTTGGAATGAACTGATTGGCTAATGAGGAATGGTCGAACACGTTGATCTAATGCACGTTAGTGTTTGGAAGAAAGAGCAGAGATCTTACTGAAATGTATTACATCCAGAGGGAACTTGGCAGGGTTGGATGCTGAGGGAGTGTTGCCCCTTGTTGGAGAATCTAGAGCTGGCAGATGGGGGTGGAAAAGGAAGAAGAGTTTTAATTTGCTCTTGGGCGCACTTCTGAATCGGAACTTTATTTGTCTATTGGAGTCTTTCCCACTGGAGTTTATGGGGACATTGCCTAAAATTTTAAGGCCAGATCATTCAGGAGAGATGTTACGAAGCACTTTACACACAAAGGGTGGTAGAGTTCCCTTCCACAAATGGCAGTGGATGCTGGATGTGTTGTTAATTTTTAAATCTGAGGTTAATACATTTTTGTTAAGCAAAGGTATTGAGGAATGTGGGCTGAAGGTAGGCAGATGGAGTTAGATCGCACATCAGCCATTATATCGTTGAATGGTGGAGCTGAGAGATGTCCATCTTTTGAATTCCACGTCTCTAGGAGCAGTGGAGGCCGGGTCATTGAATATACTCAAGGCTGAGTTAGCACAGATTTTTGATCAGTGAGGGAGTCAAAGGTAATGATAGAAAGGCAGGGAAGTGAAAGTGAGACCACAATCCAATCAGTCATGATCTTACTGAATTGTGCAGCAGACTGAATGGGCTCCTCTTCGTCTTTCCAATGATTGACTTGAATGGAGCAGGGTGGTTTAGAGGGGTTGAATGGCCTCTGTGCTTGAACATTCATCTTGACTGTTCACGGGATGTGACGAAAATGTATCATTCCTTCATGTGTCAACTCTTCAATGCAGATTAACAAAACACTGACGGGATATATTTAATTAAACGGAAAAAAAACATAGCTTGTATATTTCAGTAGATGTTTGGATGTTTATTTGGAACACAGGCCCAGCAGTAGGCCATTCAGCCCTTCAGGCATGTTCCACCATTCAATAAAATTATGGCTGATCTGTGGCCTAACTCCATATGCCTACCTTTTGGCTCATATTCCTTAATATTTTTGCTTAACAAAAAGTAATCATTATCTCCAATTTAATATTAACAACTGATCTAGCATCTACTGCCATTTGTGGGAGAGAAGTATAAATCTATACTACCCTTTGTGTGTAGAAGTGCTTCCTCTCATCTCTCCTGAATGAAAAACGAAAGAACTGCGGATGCTGTAAATCAGGAATAAAAACAAAGTTGCTGGAAAAACTCAGCAGGTCTGGCAGCAACTGTGAAGGAAAAAACAGACTTAACATTTCGGACCCGGTGACCCTTCCTCTGAACAGTTCTGCCAGACCTGCTGAGCTTTTCAGAAACTTTGTTTTTGTTCCTGATCTCTCCTGAATGATCTGGTCATAACGGTTAGACAATGTCCCCGTAGACCACAATAGGAAAGACTTCAATGGATAAGTAAGAGATAGTAGGAACTGCCTATGCTGGAGAATCTGAGATAACAAGGTCTGGAGCTGGATGAACACAGCAGGCCAAGCAGCATCAGAGGAGCAGGAAAGCTGATGTATCGGGCCTGGACACCTCTTCAGAAGAAGGGTCCAGACCCGAAACGTCAGCTTTCCTGCTCCTCTGATGCTGCTTGGCCTGCTGTGTTCATCCAGCTCCAGACCTTGTTATCTATAATGGATAAGTGAAGTTTCCTTCAGAACAGCCCTCGAGAGCAAATTAACAGAATTACATAAGTTCAGCAATGCACCCGTGGCACCTTATTCACATTGTAGTTGTGTTCTCATTTCCATGTTTCTGGTTGTAACATTGTTTTGATCTTTTCTGCAGCTGAAACAATAAATTACCTCGAGCAGTCCTTTTGAAGTGAATCGGCTGATAGGATTAAGCTGGTGTGATTTGCCTCAGTCTTACACAAGGGAGCATTAACCCTCCAGAGGCAAACCGAACAAAATCGCAGTCAGAACAGAAACTGTCTGAAATAAACAACAGGCCAGGGAGTGTCTGTGGTGAAAGAAGCAGAGGCGATGATATGGGTTGATGACCCTTTTATCTGAGCATTGTCTCTGGCAGTGCTTTTCCATTGTTTGGAAACTGTGAACCTGCAATCTGTGCAGAAATCTTCAGCAAAATGGAGCGCCTTCTCCATCAAAACTGCCCCACACAGCATTAGTCAGTTGGAATGTCATGACCGGGCATTTGTCCCTCATTATTCCTCACCGTGCAACCTGTAGAGAAAAAGAAATGAGGAATTAAGAAGCTCCAGGACGCAGAAAACTCCATTAAATTCCTTCTGTGTCCACAGATTTGCTGAGTTTCTCCAGCACTATGAGATTTTACTAAGGCTCTGGCATTGGGATCCAACAAGTTGGTGTGGTTCGTGATTTATTGCTGCAAGAGGTATCAGCGGTTCTCGTCTTGCTGCTTTCCTTCTCTATTAAACATCTGCAATCTGTTAAACTCTCCGTGTATGTCTTGCACTCCAGTTGTCATCAGTCAGCCTTGCCCTGAGGTACTATCTTACATGGATTTTCCTCTCACAAAGTTGTGTCGTCCCACCTGTGCCAATTGATACAATGTTTCTTCACTTTTGGAAGCTGCAATTTCCCGTACGACAACAACTTGTGTTTATATAATGCCTTCGCTGCAGGAAAATGTCCCAGGATGCTTTTCCAGAAGCATCCTCAAACAAACCTTCAACATTGAACCACAGAAGAGATACTAAGGAGACACAATTGAATGAGGGCATCGCTGGCCAGGCAGCATTTATTGCCCATCCCTAACTGGCTAGAGGGCAGTTAAGAGTCAACCACATTGCTGTGGGTCTGGAGTCACATGTAGGCCAGACCAGGTAAGGATGACTGTTTCCTTCCTTAAAGGATATTAGTGAACCAGATGGGTTTTTCCCGACAATCGGCAATGGATTCGCGGTCATTATTAAGCTCTTAATTCCAGATATTTATTGAATTCACATTCTACCATCTGCCATTGCGGGATTCAAACCTGGGTCCTCAGAACATTATCTGGGTCTCTGGATTAGCAGTCCAGCGATTAATACCACTAGGCCATCGCCTCCCCCTTAGGGCTCAGGCAACTGAAGGCATAACGATTAAACTCAGTGGTCACTTAATTGTTTATAAGGCCATTCAGCCCGTTCTGTCTACTCTGGGACATGTAAGAGGTCAGAGTTAGTGGAATGCAAAGGCCTTTGAAGGTTGTGGAATGAATCATCCTAAAATGTGGAAGTAGGCCATTCAGCCCATCGAGTCCACACCAACCCTCCAAAGAACATCCCACCCAGCCCCAACCTTTGCTTATCCTGGTAACCCTACATTTCCCATGGCTAATCCACATGACTTGCACATCCCTGGACACTATGGGCAATTTAGCAAGACCAATCCACCTAACCTGCACATCTTTGGACTGTGGGAGGAAACTGGAGCATCCGGAGGCAACCCACGCAGACACGGGGAGAATGTGCAAACTCCACACAGACAGTCTCCCCAGGGTGGAGTCGAACTTGGGACCCTGGCGCTGTGAGGCA
Source organism: Ginglymostoma cirratum (assembly GCA_024137785.1). Classification (NCBI taxonomy): domain Eukaryota; kingdom Metazoa; phylum Chordata; class Chondrichthyes; order Orectolobiformes; family Ginglymostomatidae; genus Ginglymostoma; species Ginglymostoma cirratum. Next base: position 19,537,321 of record JAHRHZ010000071.1, read on the forward strand.
GCAGTGCTAACCGCTGAGCCATCATGACACCCATATTGGCAGGAGATTACAGGGGCAAGGATAAGGATTTGATGTCAAATCATTGTCCTCGTGGCTGTTGGAACTCAGCAAGAATTGGTGAACCAGGCTTAATGCGATTTAAGATCGTCATCAGTGCCATCTCTGGTAGCATCACTCTGAGGAGAATAGGTTATTTCCCTGTCTTTGAAGACATTTCCGTGACGTTCGCTCTTGAGTTGGAACTGAGCTTAGCAATGGAAAATAAACGGAAGTAAATGCAGCTACACTGACAAATGGAGAACTAGTGGCATGGTAATTTCACTGGATTAGTAGTCCATAACTCCAGGTGAGTGTTCTGCGGATGTGGGTTTGATTCTCACGAAAGGCAGGTGGTAAAATTTGAATTCAATCTCAATCTGCAATTTAAAAAGTTGACCTAATGGTGACCATGTAACCCCTGTCAATTATTGCAAAAACTCATCTACTTCACTCATGTCCTTCAGGGAAGGAAATCTGCCATCCTTATCTGGCCTGGTCTACATGTGACTCCAGACCCACAGCAAGGTGGTTAATTCTTAACTGCCCTCTGTAAGCTACTCCGTTCCAGGGCAATTAGCTTTGTCAGCAATGCCCATTTCCCATGAATGAGTAAAAGAAAAACTGCAAAGCCTCTCATTTCTTTGCATTGCTGTGTGACATTCCCTTGCTGCTGGTTTTTCTCAAGTTGCAATGTGAACCAAGTCAAGGTTGGGAAACACTGCTCATTGCAGGAAAATCTGAACTGTTAGCGATGGCAATTGTGCCCCTTTGTAAGTGAAAAATTAAATGTACTATTCGGAACTGGTATTGTAGAAAAGGGTGTAGCGTTTGGTGTAGTTATTTCGCAGCACAAGTACGGTTACAAGATAATTATGAGATTCAAGTGACTGAGGGGTAGTTGGATAAACAGAAACCACTTAAAGATAAAATGTCACAAGCTATTCCGAGAGTTCAGGAACGCTCTAGAGTGTAAAAAAAAACAATGTGAAGATGTGAAAGAATAATTTCATTGCAACAAAATTATTGCTTTAGCTGTTTCAAATCCCGTTCTGCACACGTTCGTGAGGGAAGTAAAACGTGAGGAGGAGATCATCTCATTGATGAATTGCCAGAATTGGCTTTTCAGAAGAGAATGTCTTCCCAAGAAACTCTGCAGGTTATTTGGATGTTAAACTTTTTTTTCTGCTGTACTTATGGAATTGTATGCAACTATTGTTGGGGGACATACCATGTGCAAATTGCCCTCTGAGCCACTCACCATCCTGGCTCAGAAGTATATCGCCGTTTCTTCACAGTCGCTGGGTCACAATCGTAGAAACCCCTCCCAAGCAGTATTGTGGGTCTACCTAAAGCTCGCAACTGTCTTCTCAAGGTCAACTAGGGACAGGCAATGAATGCTGGTCCAGCCAGTCATACCTGTTTTGATTTGATTTCATTTATTACTTTCACATGTACCAAAGTACAGTGAAAAGTTTTATTTTGTGTGCAGTACAGGCAGATCATACCATAGAAAGTGCATGAGGGTAATAGAACAGAGCGAGGAATGCAATGTTACAGCTGCAGAGAAGGTGCACAAAGAGCGAGATCAACTGTGTCCCAGAGTGAATAAAGAAAAAGCCTATCCCTGTATTCAGCAAGGAAAGTTTCTTTGTAACATTCACACCAATAAATTCTTCTGTTGCTCATCTGAAGGAATATTTCTGATGTTTAGAAGCTCCTTTTCTAGCCATTGTTCCAGGTGTTACCCAACATTTTACTATTTGTAAAACGTTGACTAAGAATGCACACTGACTTTCTGTGACTGCACCTCTTTATTATTTCATGAATGGGATGTGGGCAGCATTTATTGCCCATCCCTAATTGACTTGAGACAGTGATGAAAGAGTTGTCTTTGTGAATTGCAGGTGCACCCACAGGGCTGTTCACAAAGGAGTGTTAGGAATCTCACCCCACCACAGTGCAGGGCTGACTATAACATTCCCAGTCAGGACGGTGTGTGGCTTGGAGAGGAATTTGCAGGTTGTAGAGGTCCCCATGCATCTAGTGGCCTTGTCTTTCTGGTTGGTAGGAAGTGCTGGTGTTGGACAGGAGTGGTCAAACTGAAAAGTCATATGACACCAGGTTATAGTCCATCATTTGAAATCACAAGCTTTCAGCGCAATGCTCTTTCGTCAGTTGGGGCTTGTGATTCGAAATAAGCCTGTTGGATTACAACCTGATGTGTAACTTTTGACCTGGTTGTTAAAGTTTACAGGTTAGGAAGGAAACTTGATGAATTGCTGCAGTGTATCTCGTTGGTGCTAGTGTCTGCAGTCACGGTGCACCAATGGTGGAGAGAGTGAATGTTGAAGGTGCAGAGTTTTGTAAATGTTTTTAATATTCGATACATAACTCTAACCAGCAAAATGGTGTTCTGTTCTGATTTGGGGAATGTTCAATGTTTCTTTGGAGCAAGGGCACAGCATACCTGAGTAGAATAGTGAACATCTTTCGCTTGGATACAATGAAAGCCATAAATGCTGGAGATTTGGAAGAACTTTGACGAGACCAAGCGCAAACTGGGCGACTGTTTTGCTGATCACATCCGTTCTGTTTGTTTGCAAGAATAACTTCAACCTCGCCATTTTGATAAACAGTCTTTGCTAACATTTTTGTCCTGGGCATGCTGCAGTGTTCCAGTGAAGCCCAGTGAAAGCTCGAGGAACAGCACTTTTTTTATCTGCTTAAGAATTTTACAGCTTTCCAGACTCAACATTGAGTTCAACAGCTTCAGACCATGAGCTCTTGACTTCCAGTCCCATTATCCCCGTCTTGTTTGTTCTCAGTGAAGGTGCCCTATTTTCTGCTACCAAGATGCATCATTAATACCTTCACTTTGTTTGTAAAAATTCTCCACTACATTAGCATTTCCATCCTTTGTTTTGTGCTCTGAGGCATTGTTACCATCTGTCCAACTAATTGCTAACCCAGAGATAAAAGGTACTGCAGATGCTGGAGAATCCGAGATAACAAGCATGGGGCTGGATGAACACAGCAGGTCAAGCAGCATCATAGGAGCAGGAAAACTTGACGTTTCGGGCCTAAACCCTTCATCAGA
>JAHRHZ010000071.1:19550456-19562904 GCA_024137785.1 Ginglymostoma cirratum
TTAGGCCCGAAACGTCAAGTTTTCCTGCTCCTATGATGCTGCTTGACTTGCTGTGTTCATCCAGCCCCATGCTTGTTATCTCGGATTCTCCAGCATCTGCAGTACCTTTTATCTTGGATCGACTGGGTTTGTTTTCACTGGAACGCAGGAGGTTAAGGGTGACCTAATAGAAGTTTATAAGATTTTGAATGCCATGGATAGAGTGTGAAGTATGAGGCTTTTTCCCAGGGTGGAGGGATCAATTACTAGAGGCCGCAGGGTGGAGGTGGGGGAAAGTTTGTAAAAGATGTGCAGGAAAGTTTAAAAGAGATGTACGAGGCAAGTTTTTCACGTAAAGGGTGGTGAGTGTCTGGAGGGAATGTAAAATGTATCAGATTGATTCCTGGGATGGGAGAGAGAGACTGAATCACTGATGACTATACCAATGGGGGTTTAGAAGATTTGCAGGAGGGTGAGAGGCTGTCACAGAAACCTGCAAAATTCTGAGAAGACTAGGCAGGGCAAACACAGGAGGGTAAACAGAGGAAGGGTATTTCCAATGACTGAGAGTCCAGAACCAGGGCAGGGTGGTCACAGTCTAAGGATATGGAGTAGGCTGTTGAGGACTGAGGTGAGGAGAGATTTCTTCACTCGGAGAGTGGTGAAGCCTGTAGAATTTTCTGCCACAGAAAGGCCAAAACATTGAGGATTTCAAGGCAGAGTCAGATACAGTTTGTGGAGCTAAAGGGAGCAAAGGATATTGGGAGATGGGTGATCGACCATGACCACGTTGAACGATGGTGCAGGATCCCCAAAGGGCTGAATGGCCTAGTCCTGCTCCTATTTCTTTTGTTTCTATTACACATTAAAGCAACAGGGTATATTCACAATGACACTGATTGCTTCAAGGTCCTATGAACCCACTTCTGAATCAGGTGGTCAATCCATCAAGAGATCTCCTGCACAATTTCAGAGCAGCTGGCCAATTCCCTCTTCCCCAGGCTGAAGCTGCAAGTCATTTGCAATGTCCCCTTTTCTCATACCTTTTCTTCGCTGTGGCTGTGTGGTATATTAGGTAAATTTTGTTTTCAAACCATTTCACTAATTTTCTATTCCATTCTGTCTTGTTCTCAGCCTCTGGGCTTCTCTTCAAGGCTATCCTCTAATTCCCTTACCTGGATGGTTTTACACAGATGGGGGGATAGCTTCTAGTTTTGGTGTATCTTCCCATCATGCCTTCCTGTTGCCATACCCATGGTGCTGTTCTCTGGTCAGGATACCAGTTTTTTTCTTTGAAGCCAAGCCTGTGATGTGCGATGGGAGAAACCCAGCACAAAGACCACAACCAGGTTGCATTCAGCAATGGGAAGCAAATATAAGCATAGTTACAAGATTCACGGTGATTAAAGCAAAAGTAATTCACGCATTGGCTGGCAAAACTTTAGGCTGTGTGTTCGTGCATGTGTGTTGGCTAACAGTAGAAACATTCTGATGTCCTTTAGGGAAGGAAACTGTCATCCTTACCCAGTCTGGCCTAATCCACCTACAGATTCTTAACTGCCCTCCAGGCAATTAGGAATGGGTAAAAGGAAGAGACAGCACAGTGGCTCAGTGGTTAGCACTGCTTCCCCTCGTCTCCACTGAGACTGGTTCGATTCCAGCCTCAGGCAACTGTCTGTGTGGAGTTTGCACATTCTCTCCGTGTCTGTGGGGGTTTCCTTCAGGTGCTCCAGTTTCCTCCCACAGTCCAAAGATGTGCAGGTTATGTGGATTGGCCTGGGGAAATTGCCCCATATTGTCCAGGAATGTGCAGGCTTAGGTGAGTTAGCCATGGGAAATGCAAAGTTACAGGTATAGGGTAGGGGGTTGGGTCTAGGTGGGATGCTTTTCAGTGGGTTGGTGTGGACTCGATGGGTCAAATGGTCTGCTTCCACACTAAGGATTCTCTAAATTGCTGGCCTAGCCAGCAATGTCAACAACCCCGAATGAATTATAAAAATGCAAGTTTCTCTATTTTTAAAGAATGAGAGGAGAGTGGTTCACAGGGATTTTGGTATCTGTCTGAACCAACGGCCACCGCAACCTCACAGTCTCATCTGACAGATGATTGCTCAGTCAGCATTTCCCATTGTCCACACTGCCTTGAAGAATCAGCCTATTATATGCCCTCTGGTTCTGGAGTGGGACTTAAGCCCACAAACCTCTGCTTCAGACCCACCAGCCTCACTCTGATCCGAGCTGACGCAGGACCGTGTTGACTAAAATTTATTTTGAAGAGTGGAGCGTGTTCAATTCCACTCAGGGTTGGATTCACTCTCTGCAGAAAGGAGAGGAACAATACCAAATAGGTGCTTTAAACATGTTGACACAGTGCAGAGTGTAATCATTTTCACCATGTGACTCTAGAAGTAATGCGTCTTGTTTTGAATGCAGCCGGTTGGTTTTGTTTTCCAGCAGAAGGTGTTGAGCTATAAATCTTTGTCGAAACTATTACATGCACGAAAGTGGACTTTGAAAAGGTGGTTGTGTGAAGTGACACCGCATGTCTGTAATGGCCATCTACTTTTGGCTTCAACAATAAGTTAGTAGTTTGTAGCCTGTGCTCACACATGGTCGAAGATTGTTTGTCGAGAGACGACCCAGAGTCTCACGGGCAGTCATTGTGATAACCTCATTGCTCAGGGATGGCCCTTATTAAGACAATTCAATCACCTTTTGCAATCAGAACTATGATATTCATTTATAAATGATTTTTAAACTCTTGCCTTGGTGCAGAACATTTATCGTCCAGTAAAGATTACTGCAAAATAAACTTTGGTTTGATTTATTGTAGTCACATGTACCTAAGTACAGTGAAAAGTTCTGTTTTGTGAGCAGTACAGGCAGATCATAACAAACAAGAACGAACAGATCATAGGGTGCTTAGACAGAGTGAGGCATATAAGGTTACAGCTGCACAGGAGGCCCACAAATCAAGAACAGTGTTATTTGAAGTTAGGTCCATTCAGCCGTCTAACAACAACAGGAAGGAAGCTGTTCTTGATCTTCTGACAGAAGAGATTGTAGGAGAGCGTTGCTAGTGTGCGATGGGCCTTTGATGATGTTGGCAACCCTTCTGCGGCAGCGGGAAGTGTAAATGGAATCCATGGATGGGAGGTTGGTCTGGGCTTTGGTCCGAGATGGTCTGGGCTGTGCACACAACTTTCTGTAGTTTCTTACATTCCTGGGCGGAGCAGTTGCCAGACCAGGCTGTTATGCACCCAGACAGTATGCTTCAATGGTGCATCTGTAGAGGTTGGTGAGGGACCTTATGGACGTGGCAAATTTCTTGAGCCGCCTGAGGAAGAAGAGGCGTTGTTGTGCCTTCTTGGCCGTCGCATCTACATGGCAAGTCCAGGACAGATTGACAGATAGGAGCTTGACACACTCCACCATCTCCACCACAGTAAGGTTCCCTACTTTTATTCCCTTTGATGTGTCTTGATGACTTGAGAGAGAGATGTTTTACCACTAGTTATTTATTCCCACCCACAGGGGTATTCACCAACACCAAGGCAGAGAATGACATATAGAATATGCCGCGCAGGAGCATGCCGATGTTTGTATGAGCTACAATGCCCAGGTCAAACACAGAGGGTGAATACTGGAGCATAGCCATTTGATATTAGGAGGGACTGGAAACATTCAGCGGGTGAGGTAACATCTCCAGAGAGAGAGAGAGAGAGAGACACCCTTTCCCCGTCCGATAGCCATTCAACAAATTTTAACTAGCGAGAGAGAAAATCTGTAGACATTATTGTAAAGGTGGTCAAAATAGTGACTGAACTGGACCTGTGCATCCCAGTTCTAAGGCTGCCCCCCTCAATGATTACCATTGCTCTCTGAGCAACACTACAGAAGGTAAACTAGCTTTGCTTTTGCTCCCTGTCTGCCCGAGAGTTGAACAGTGGTGATTGTGAGCAGACAATGCTGTCAGTGCTGGGGGAGAGTGTAACCATGGCAGCTCATCCCTTCCATTCAGATGCAGGTGGGTTGTGTTAGTGCACATAAATTAAACGAGCTGCAGCCCAAGACTGTCGCCTCGAATAACAGTAATAATAATCCACTGGCTACTGACAGAGAGGCAAGTCTGCGAACAACAGCTATGATTGATGGCTCCATTGAGCGATGGAAGAATTGACGGAAAGAAATTGAAATGTGCTTGCAGGGGGCTTGGAGTGAAATAGCGTTTGGAATTCAGACTAGACAACCACTGGGGAATACAAGTGGCAGACATGTTATTGATATTGGTAAATCTATTACAATGACATGAATAAATGAGTATAAATATTACAGCATAGTCTGTCAGCTTTCGTATTTATATTCCTTCAAATATAGCCCAGGATGATTTCCAGGCTTTTCTTTATTGTGAAGCTGTTACCTTGCTCGCTGTCCATTAGGAAAAGGTTCTTTGCCGGAGAGAGTTGCAGTAAAATGGTTGCAAGTTGCATTCTGATAGTGCCATTTATTTTTCAATGGTTGCTTTTGGAAAGGGAGGATCATCGGGAACTGAAGAAATGACTGTTGCATCTTCAGTGTCCAGTGTTAGCATCAAGTGCTTCAATATTGAGTCTGTGCTCTAACCACTGCAGAGCATCCCTCCTGGATCGACATGAAACTTTTTTTCCATTTCTGTCCTCCACCAGCCACTTGGCCATCCCGAACTCCAGCTGTTTTGCTGTTGCTGGCAGTGCTATCATCCAGCTAAGCCCAAATTCTCTCCCTTGCCATTTCTACTACTCTACCGTTCGCGTACCCCTCCTCAACACGAGCAGTCACACCATACCAGGTTATAGTCCAACAGGTTTATTTGAAATCACAAGCTTTTGGAGCGCTGCTCCTTCATCGGGTTCACCTCCGAAAGCTTGTGATTCCAAATCAACCTGTTGGACTATAACCTGGTGTCACTTCTGAATTTGTCCACCCCAGTCCAACACCAGCACCTCCACATCATTCGTCAAAGTGTATCTCTTAGCTGAAGATATTTTTGTCCATCTTAATTCATCCAGAAGGACAAGGGCAGCAGATGCATGGGAGTACCACAACCCACAAGACCCACTCCAAACTACAGACCTTCCTGACTTGGAACAACGTAGCCATTCCCTCATTGTCGCTGGGTCGATATCCTGGAACAACTCCTCCTCTTACAATACTGTGAATCATCGAATCCCCGCAGTGTGAAAGCAGGCCATTTGGCCCATCGAGTCCACACTGATCTCTATGAAGAGCGACCCACCCCCTACCCTATCTCTGTAACTTTGCATTTCCCATTGCTAATCACCAGACCTTCACATCCCTGGACATCGTGGACAATTTAGCATGGCCAATCCATCTAACCTGCACATCTTTGGCCTGTGGGAGGAAACCGGAGCACCCGGAGGAAACCCACACAGACGCGGGGAGAATGTGCAAACTCCACACAGACAGTCACCTGAGGTGGGATTGAACCTGGGTCCCTGGTGCTGAGAGGCAGCAGTGCTAACCACTGAGCCACGCTGCTGCCCCATGGTTGTCCCTACGCTCCCAAGAACTACAATAGTTCAAGAAAGCAACCCCCCACCATCTTCACAAGGCCAAATAAGGTGGGCAAAATGTGCTGGTACAATCAGCATTACCCGCATCCCATGATGGACAACTTTTTCCACACAGAGGGTGGTGCATATATGAAACAAAATGACTGAGGAGGTGGTAGTTGCAGGTATAATTACAACATTTAAAAGACATTTGGATAGATGCATGTACAAGAAAGGTTTAGACGGATATGGGCAAAACACAGGCAAATGGGACTAGTTCAGAAAACCTGGTTGGCATGGATGAGTTGGACCAAAGAGTCTGTTTTTATCCCCCCTTTATTCATTCACGGGATGAGGGCATCACGGGCTAGGGCAGCATTTACTGCCCATCCCTAATTGCCCAGAGGGCAGTTAAGAGTCAACCACATTGTTGTGGGCCTGGAGTCACATGTAGCCCAGACCAAGTAAGGATGCAGTTTCCTTCCCTGAAGGACATTAATGAACCAGATGGGTTTTTCTGACAATCAACAATGGATTCAAAGTCATCTTTAGATTCTTAATTCCAGATATTTTATTCAAATTCCACCATCTGCCCTGGTAGGATTCAAACCCGGGTCCCCAGAATGTTTCTATGCTGTATGCCTGTAAGCCTCTATGAATGGCTTGATGTCAAATTTTACTTTATAAAACCCTCCAGAGAAGCTCTTTGGGATACTTTAGTACTGAATAATGCAAGATATTTCAACATCTGAGCGAGACATTTAGTGCCAATTAGTGAGAGTTCTTTGAAGAGCTAGGTTTTGAAAAACAGGATTGGAAATGTGCATTTTCACGTTCTCACTTTGGTCACTTTAAATATCACCTTCTCAATAGTTTGCGTCATTATATTTAATTAATAGATTGCATAATGTTAATTCGACTAATAAGTTTAATGAGGGCTCCGATTGTGCGCAAGAAGTGCACCAGTTTTGTTCAATTTTTCATCAAATGCTTGCCAAAAAGTTTTCATAATGCAGCTCTACCCTGAGCTGCAGACTGTTGGTTGAGATTTTAAACCAAAACCACTTTTGGTGAACATGAAAGATCCCATGTCATTGTTTCAAAGAAGACTGAAGTCGTCCCGGTGTTTAGATCAAAATGCAGCCCTCAACCAACATCTCTGGAACGAATTAATGGGTGATTATTTTGATACCGTTCCTGGGGGCTTGCTGTGTGTAAATTGGCAGCAATGTATTTTGGATTACAACCATTCAAAGGTGCTTGGGCAGCTCATTAGGTCTGGCAGTATCTGTGGAGTTTTGCAGAAGGGTCACTGGACTTTCTACTTCGCCTCCACAGATGTTCCCAGAGCTGCTGAGTTTCTCCAGCAATTTGTGTTTCTGTTTCAGATCTTCTATATTTACGCTCATTTAATCAAGATCCACAGTTCTTTACCTTTCCTTCAAAGCAGTTGATTGACCGTGAAACTAAATTGGGTAGGAGCATATTGTGGTCCTGAATGTTTGCTGTATTAATACAAGTTGTTATTTAATATTTAGTGGAGATAACGTTTCTCCTAATCTGTGGAGCTCATTGCTGCAGAAGGCTATGGAGGCCAAGTCATTGTGTGTATTTAAGATAGAAGCAGACATGTTCTTGATTAGTGAAGGGTCTGAGGGTAACAGAGAGAAGTCGGGAGAATGGGATTGAGAAATTCTCCAAGGAGATCAAACGTTGCCTTCAGCTGAAATTGGATTATTTAAGGAACAGCAACATTGTGTGTTTCATGAAGTTAACTGGATTTGAGTTAGGTGGATTAGGTGAGGTTATGCGCTTTGGTAGGAAGAATAAAGGTGTAGACCATTTTGTAAATAGAGAAAGGCTAAGCACAAAGGGACTTGGAAGCCCCATTTCAGGATTCTCTTAAGGTAAACTTGCAGGTTCAGTTGGCAGTCAGGAAGGCAAAGGCAATGTTAGCATTCATTTCAAGAGGGCTAGAAAACAGGAGCAGGGATGTACTGCTGAGGCAGTGTAAGGGTCTGGTCAGACTGCATTTGGAATATTGAGAATAGTTATGGCCCTGTATCTAAGGGAAGGATGTGCTGGCATTGAAGGGGTTCCAGAGCAGGTTTACAAGAATGGTCCCAGGGATGAAGGGCTTGTCATATGAGGAGCAATTAGGGATTCTGGGTCATCCTCAATGGAGTTTAGAAGGATGGATGGGTAGATCTGAATGAAACTTAGAGAGGCCTGGAAAGAACAGATGTGGAAAAGATGTTTCCATGAGTCAGAGAGACTAGGACCCAAGGGTGCAGCCTTAGGATGAAGGGACAACCCTTTAGAACTGAGATGAGGAGGCATTCCTTCAGCCAGAGGGTAGTTAATCTGTGGAACTCATTGCTGCAGAGGGTTGTGGAGTACCAAGTTGTTGAGTGTATTTAAGCCAGAGTTAGGTAGGTTCTTGATTACTCAGGAGATCAAGGGTTGCAGAGAGAAGGCAGCAGAATGGGGTTGAGAAACACAACAGCCACGATCACATGGTGGAACAGCCTTGATTGGCTGAATGGCCTAATGCTGCTCTTATATCTTATCCTCTTGTCGTTTCATGATTACAATGAGATATCAAAGCTCTGGCAAAGTGATAACTATTGTAGATACTTTCTAATTGACCTGTTGAAAGATACAAGCCTTAGGACTTGGTGCCAAGCCTCTTTGACCCAGAGGTAGTGACACTACAAGTGCACCACAAGATCCCTTGATAACCAATGTATATTAGTTTTACGAGAGTTTGCTCTAATTTGATTCATTGGTAATTTAGATTCTACTTTTGGGTTTGATCAAGAGCCTGTGAAAAGAGTCCGCATGAAGGAGTTACCATGTTAAATACAGGTTTACCAGGCATTCCTCTACCTAATGGACGACAGGGCCACAGAGACCTTGTGAGACTATTGTGGGATGTCCTCAGCCAGATTATAAGCTAAGGAAGTTGTCATTAATTATAGTTAAGAGTTCAAATTTAAAAAAAAAAGGCTTCAAGGTAATAATTCCACAGCCCCAACCCCTCACCCTGACCCTGACTCACTTTTCTTTCATAGGACGTAGAATCATAGAATGGAGGAGCAGGAGGAGGCCATTCGGCCCTTCAAGCCTGCTCTGCCATTCAGTATGATCATGGCTGATCATCCAACATTGTTTCTGCTTTCTCCTCATACCCTTTAGTCCTGAGAACATGCCCCAGCTATGTTGCCTGTATTTTCACTTTAAAATGACCTGGCCAGTGGCAAGACCAGAGGAGAGCTCACTGAATCTTTTTGTCATTTATCCTATGGATGCTGTGGTCTCGATGAAACGAGTCTCCTGACTTCATATTTGCCGAGTTTCCTAAATTGGGGAGGGCGGAAACCTATTGAGGACAAGTCTATAAGCCTCTGCCTTTGTTGTGTATTTGGAATATTATTATTCTGACTAAGATATTCATCACAAAGGTAAGTGCTCCAGAAATAAATCCTTTTCACAGCTCAGTCATGATGCAGAGTGCTGTTCAGTGGGGCTGTTTCTGATTGCTTCTGATCTCAATTTTCGTTCAGATCCTGTGGGAAGAGCTTTGGCCCAGTTACTTAAAGTACTTGAGTTGATGGCTCTTAATGTAGAAATGATGCCAAGAATAGATGTTAATATGCAACAAGCCCTTTCTCATGATTAAGGCTAAGAATTGAATTTATTTTTTGCATTGCATTCCCCCTACCTCGGACTGCAATGGATTAGTTAATTGAAATGCACGTGTCAGGAAAATTGCGCTACTGGTGAAGATACTTGTCCTACCTCTGTGTGAGTCATTGGATAAAAACAGGGAGTGACAATGGAATCTTAAGTTTGTGGTTCACCTTGATGATTCAACTCCATCTTTAATATGGACTTAATATCTGTAGCCGCTTGAAATAGTGTAGTTGTTAAAATCAATGTACCACTAAGATGCCAATCCATTTAAACTTGCACTGCGGTGAAATGACTCGGCTATTTTTGCCTTGGAGTTAACTTGGCTTAATTTGTGTTTAATAGTTGGTCTCACATATTGCAGGTTTGGTCAAAGTAGCAGAAGTGTGTCTGTGTACTTGTGACTTGTAGTGTTGCACAGTGAGATTTCAGTTCCAGAGCAATGCTATGGGACATTGTGTTCAGAACAGATCCTTCCATTTCAGAATGATTGAAAAGTAATCCTGAGCAAACCATGGAAGATTGGGGAATTATGAGCTTGGGGAAGACTTGCATACAAACTGGATGAGGGACAAGTGAGTTTGAGAGTCCCCCTATATAATGGTCAATGCTTTTCCCCCAATGAGAGTACTTGATTCATCGATATTTACAGTACAGTAGGAGGCCATTCAGCTCATCATTGCCTGTGATTATCAACAAAGATCTGATTGCACTTTTCACATTTTGGTCATAGCCCTGGAGGCCATGACGACACAAGCAAATGTCTAAATACCATTTAAATTAAATGTCATTCAGGAGGCAGTTAGATATTATAAAGGAATGTTGTGGATAAGCTGTTACAGGAGAATGGCTGCCCTTTTCTTTCCCTATTTTTGTAAGCATATCAACCGATATGATTGAGTACTGGGCACACTTGTTTTGTTGCCATTCGATTTGTAAGATTTTCTGCAGCGTTTCAGAGATTTTCTTTGCTAGCTTGCATCTTTAGCGGCCAGTGGTTTTCGCATGGTGGGGCAATTCCTATTCTGTTTTATTTCACATGATTATGGGCATTGGTCAGCATTTTAGGATCACACTCCTGGACTTAGTCCATTTCACTGGAAAGCATGGCAGGCCTGACCTATATTGCCTGCTTCTGACTTAGGAACAGAAGTAGGCCATTCAGCCCCTCGAGCCTGTTCCACTATTCAATGGCTGATCTGTGGCTAATGCCATATACCAACCTTTGGCTCATATACTGTAATACCTTTGCTGAACAAAAAAATTATCCATCTCAGATTTATAATTAACAGCTGATCTAGCATCCATGGCTGTTTGTGGAAGAGAATTCCAAACCTCTCCCACCCTTTGTGTGTTGAAGTGCTTCCTAACATCTCTCCTGAATGGTCTGGCCCTAATTCTTAGACGATGCCCCCTGGGCTGCAGTATTTGCACATTTTTCTCCATAATTTAATCATTATGACTGTGAGAAAGCATGTGATTCATGCATTTGTTGTATTTGGTCATGTTTGCCTCAGTGCCATGTGATCTGCCCTTGTTTTAGGCTTTGGAACTAACACTAGCCTCCCACTTTTTCACAGACTAGAGGTAAAGAAAATATGAAATTCTCTTTCACAGGACCCTAAGGATCACTGAAAATTCTCAAGCCTTAAACTCTATAGTTTTTTTTTCTGTTGAGGGGTATGGATGAAAGGTGGGAAAATGCTATTGAGATACAGATCAGCCGTGACCCAGTTGGTGGATAAAATAGACTTGAGGGGCTGAGTGGTAACCTCCTGTGTTTGTTTTCCATTTTTGTTCAGAGTTGCTTTTGAAAACTGCGTAGAATTTATCCAGTCTTTGTGACGTGTACTTTGTTCATGCGGTTTTGCCATCAGATGGATTGAGCTCTACTTTTATTTTATAGATAGACTCCCTACAGTATGGAAACAGGCCATTCAGCCCAACAAGTCCACACTGCCCCTCTGAAGAGCATCCCACCCAGACCCATTCCACTACCCTTGTATTTCTCACCCACCTAACCTAAACATCCCTGGGCACTATGGGCAATTTAGCATGGCCAATCCACCTAGCCTGCACATCTTTGGACTGTGGGAGGAAACCGGAGCACCCAGAGGAAGCCCACACAGACACAGGGAGAATGTGCAAACTCCACACAGACGGTCACCTGAGGTGGAATTGAACCTGGGTCCCTGGTGCTGTGAGGCAGCAGTGCTAACCACTGAGCCATCGTGCTGCCCTAAAGTATAATTTGAAGAAGAATTCCCTGCAGCCCCTCTGTAGCAGGGTCTTCAGTCATTTTAGACCCAATTGCCTGGAACTTGTCTAACTTGTACCTTTCTCTCACTGGTCCTGTTCAAAATTTCAGAGAAGTTCTATTTTGACATGTGGCTGCGTTTGTGAACTGCATCGTGAGCCTGTGACCTTTCTTGATCCGTGTCCTGTGAAGTGTCTTACGGCTGCCTATGACACTAATGGTGCTGTGGGAATGCAAAGTGTTTTTATGAAATTCAGAACTTCTTGGACAATAAGTGAATATCTTTGCTGAGGTGAGTGATGGTCGTGGGTTGAATTTTAACTTCAGCTGTTGAATTGTGTAGAGGGATGAAAGTTGTGCTTAAGGTGAGGGGAGAGAGATTTTAAAAAAATACATGGGAGAAATTTGTGTGTGGAATGAACTTCCAGAGGAAGTGGTGGATGTGGGTACAATTGCAATGTTTAAAAGGCTTTTGGATAAGTAGGTGAATAGGAATTGGAGTGATATGGTCCAGGAGCAGGCAGGTGGGACTCGTCTAGTTTGGGAGTATGTTCAGCATGGACTGGTTGGACCAAAGGGTGTGTTTCTGGGCTGTATGACTCCATGACACTCTAACAGCTCTTATGACTGATGGCCAGAGGTAGTCAAATCAAATTGATCTTTCGTATTCTTTTTAACTTAGTGATAAATGACGTTGAGGTAACGTTCAAAGTAGCATTATGTTTATCTTTGTGTAAATGTTTGCTTTGCAACATGATGTCAAGGTTCTTTGATCCTTGGGCACTGCACTGGAGTGTTAGTCTGGGTTTTGTGCTGAAGACAACTAAATTGACTACAAACACAATCATCTACTATAGCTCGAGATAACAAGCGTGGGGCTGGATGAACACAGCAGGTCAAGCAGCATCATAGGAGCAGGAAAACTTGACGTTTCGGGCCTAAACCCTTCATCAGAAGGGTTTAGGCC
>JAHRHZ010000071.1:19568268-19582255 GCA_024137785.1 Ginglymostoma cirratum
CACAACCTCGAGCCGCCGAGAGACCGGGCCTGGGCACAACCTCGAGCCGCCGAGAGACCGGGCCTGGGCACAGCCACAAGCCGCCGAGAGACCGGGCCTTGAGTGTGTGGAAGAGCAAGGGCAGCAGGGATGGGGAACAGGGTCAGGTCACGTTCCACCTTGACTGAGACGTACTGCACTGGTCCTCCATCGTCCCTGGGTAAAAATCCAGTAACGTGCTATAACAACAGCACTGCCCGAGAGCCCCCACCACAGGGGCAGTGGTGGTTAAAGAATGTGACTCATCACCACCTTCTTGAGGGCAGTTAGGGAGAGGTGCCAAATGTTGGTCTCGCCAGCCCGTGAATGACCACAGGAAAACAAAATCCTTCAGTGCACTGGTAATTAGCATTACCCTATTGGGGGCCGATTTAGCTCAGTTGGCTGTATGGTTGGTTTGCAGTACAGCATGACACCAACAATGTGGGTTCAATTCCTGTGCTGGCTGAGGTTCCACCTTCTTAACCTCCCCCCACCAATTCCCTGAAAAATGGTGACCCTAGGATTGAACCACCACCAGTCATCTCTCTCTCTAATGGGACAGCTGTCTTATGGTCCTCTGGGAATATGGTGACTTAAAACTTTTTTACCATGTACTGCAACATATCCAGCTTTGCGATGGAAATGTGTTAAAATGAGAAGGGACAAAGTACTCTAACGCTGTGTAAAGAGCAATGTCATTTACTTGGTACACATTTCATAAACGTCTTATTTTTTTGATAAAATGCTTTTGTATAATTTTGGAAAATATATTGCGGTAGATGTAGGGTGGGGCAAGGAATTTGGTTTCTGCTTCCCTTCAGGCTGTCTGAGTAAGTGGTTCCAGATGGAAAAGTTCTTACCGCAAACCTTTGCCACTAACACGAAGAGAAACATTTCTGATGGGGTTGGATGAATTCGGGTATTTTGAGACAACTTAATTGCTGCTTTAAAATCTGTTCACAGGATGTGGGCATCACTGAGTCAGCATGAAGGGTTTGGAGTCACATGTAGGCCAGACCAGGTAAGGATGGCAGATTACCTTCCCTAAAGGACATTAGTGAACCAGATGGGTTTTTATGACCATTGACAATAGTTATATGAACACAAAGAAGACTCTTACTGCTCTGACACTGACATTCAAGCAACTATTTTGAGTCAAAATATAGTCAAGGTAAAGTTGCCATTGACCTAACCAAACAGGTTTTGCTAGAGAGTGATAACTGGTGATGGCTTATCACCTGAGAATCACCACATCTCAGGCAAGGTAGAGGTTGAGAAAGACAGTTTTTATATTAACCTCAGCTGGTGTGGGAAATGAACTCATGGTGTTAGTGCTGCCCTACATTACAGACCAGTCATCCAGCCAATTGAGCTAACTGAGCCCCATTAGTTCCCATTAGACTTTTTTAAAATTCCCAAATCTAAACATTGTTTTATTGAATTCAAACTTCACCATCTATCATGGTTAGAGTCTTGATTAGTAGGGGGATCGAAGGTTATAGGAGAAGGCAAGAAAATGGGGTGGAGAAACATATCAGCCATGATGGAATGGCACAGCAGACTTGATGGGCTGAATGATCTAATTCTGCTCCCAAATCTTATGGTCTTATGGAACCCGCATCCCCCAAAAATGAACATGGGTTGCTATATTGATAGCCCAATGACATTCCCACCACACCATCACCTCTGCTGGTTTCACGTATTGAACCAGCCTGCCACATATGCCTGCCATTGGTCATTCTTACAGGTTTGCTTTCCCACCGTTTCTGGCGCAGGTTTCAACCATCAAAGAATCATTGTAGACGCTGTGTCCATATCTTTTGAGCTTCCAACTGTTCTTTCTGAACTATCAGGCCCTCTATTCCTGTAGGCCAGCTTTTTACTTTTCCTTCCCTCGTCAGGTTCCTCTCACACCTATAGCCATTTCCACCAAAAAAACATCATGTGCTCAAATTGACCTTACAACTCTCAACTCTTAGGATTCGGAGTTCAGACCCCATCCTAGAGTACTGATGTGATGGGCAGAATGGCAGGCTCCTGCCTTAAACTACTTAGCTTTGTGAATTTAAAACTTATGCATTCAATTACATCCCATTTGACGGGCAGTAGCATCGAAGTACAAAGGGATCTGGGAGTGCTAGTACAGGATTCTCTAAAGGTTAACTTGCAGGTTGAGTCTGTGATTAAGAAAGCGAATGGAATGTTGTCATTTATCTCAAGAGGGTTGGAATATAAAAGTAGCGATGTGCTTCCGAGACTTTATAAAGCTCTAGTTAGGCCCCATTTAGAATACTGTGCCCAATTTTGGGCCCCACACCTCAGGAAGGACGTGCTGGCACTGGAGCGTGTCCAGCGGAGATTCACACGGATGATCCCTGGAATGGTAGGCCTAACATACGATGAACGGCTGAGGATCCTGGGATTGTATTCATTAGAGTTTAGAAGGCTGAGGGGAGATCTAATAGAAACTTACAAGATAATGCAGGGCTTAGAAAGGGTGGTCGCTGGGAAGTTGTTTCAGTTAGGTGGGGATACTGGGACCCGTGGGCACAGCCTTAGAATTAGAGTGGGTCAATTTAGAATGGAAATGAGGAGACATTTCTTCAGCCAGAGAGCGGTGGGTCTGTGGAATTCATTGCCACGGAGCGCAGTGGAGGCCGGGACGTTGAATGTCTTCAAGGCAGAGATTGATAAGTTCTTGATCTCGCAAGGAATCAAGGGCTACGGGGAGAGTGCGGGTAAGTGGAGTTGAAATGCCCATCAGCCATGATTAAATGGCGGAGTGGACGCGATGTGCCGAATGGCCTTACTTCCACTCCTATGTCTTATGGTCTTATCATGGTAATATAATTGGACTAAAATCCAAAGGCACAGACTCATCCTGTGGCCATGAGTTCAAATCCCATCATAGTAGCTAGGGGAATTTAAATTGAATTAATTAATAAATCTGGAATGAAATACTCATCTCATCAATAATTATGAAACCACCAGTTTTTCGTAAAAGTATATCGGGTTGACTAATGTCCTTCAGGGGTGGAGATCTTGCTGACATGTGACTGCAAACCCACAAGAGGGTGGTTAGCTCTTAACTGCCCTCTGAAGTGACACAAAGCCACTCAGTTGTAATCAGCTCACTACCTGCTCATGGGCAATTAGGGCAGTAGATGCCACCCTTTCCAGCAGTGTTCAACTCTTGAGAATGAATGAAAAGTAGCTGTTGGCCAACACCAGAGATAACAAGGTGTGGAGCTGGATGAACACAGCAGGCCAAGCAACATCAGAGGAGCAGGAAAGCTGACGTTTCGGGTCGAGACCCTTCTTCAGAAAAATATTGGTGTTGGTCAACACCAATTGCTTATTTAATGAGGACACCATGAAGCTGGAGCTTCTGAAACATGTTCACTTGCCGTCCAATTGGCAGCCACTTCTCCTGTCGTAAAATTGGTGCGATGGTTAGTTTGAAATTTGGTGCTGTTGCATGTGTCTTATTGAATGCAAGATGACAAGCTGCAACATCCCTCTCTATTGAAATGTATTCTGCTGTGGTACCAAATCAGCATTTGACTCGTGAATTTACAGCAGAGAAGACCATTTGGCCCACCTTGTCACTACTGACAAAAGAGGTGCAACCCCAACCTAATCCTACTTCCATGCTCTTCATGTAATGCCTTGTATTTCAATCATAGATTCAAATACTTCCTTAAAAATGTGTTTAAGGCTCCCGTCAGCACCATCCTCTCAGGCAGTGTTCTCTGGGTGGCAGAAGTATCGCCTTAACTGACTCTAATTTTTCTATTAATTAATTTAAATCTGTTAACCCTGATTACCAACCTGCCTGCTAAGGGAGACATGGTCTTCCTCTCCAGGCTATCTAAGCCAACAGCACTTTTCCTTTTTCCATCGCAGAAGGAGCATGCAAATAGACAATTAGTCAGGGCAAGCTCTTCAGGCACAATTGGTAGGAGTGTCAATCTTGTGCAATGAGACCAGAAAAGAAGTCAGGTATTGGAAACAAAACACTTTTAATAATTTATACTTGCAGTAAATTTTATCATTTCTCTTCCAGCAATGTTAGCTTCTAATAGGAATTTATTTCAATGATAATTGGCTTCAATTTTACCCCATGCACCATTACCATAGGTTTGCATGAAGCTCAAGAGCTATTTATCTGACTATTTGAGTATAACTGCAATCAACCTATAATTTGTGGAGCTAACCAGACAGCCAGATAATTTAGAATCGGTGTTACTGATGCAGAAAAGTTTTGAGTTCTGTCAAGAGGTGAGCTCACTGTGTGAATCTCTAGACTTTAGCCTCAAGAGAACAGTTTCGTTTCTGGTATGTTATGGCAGTTACAGTGAGGAATAAATTGGGCCTGCGAATTGTAGCATACAACATCTTGGCTCGCTATAATTACAGCTCACTTAATTTCATCACTGATGAAGAGTCGTATTGGACTCAATTCTTAACTTTGCTTTCTCTCCTCAGATGCTGCCAGACCTGCTGAGTTTCTCCAGCACTTTCTATTTTCGTTTCTGATTTCAAGCGTCCCAATCAATGTTCTCCCTGTTCTCAAAGGCGATAGTTCACTGCCTTTCCACTTAGTGCAGGTAACTAAGAGAATCACAGCATCTTCGTTAAAACTGTGAACTGCCCAGCCTGACAGAGCTACCTCATCCAACCCATGTTTAAATAGTGTAAGGCGTGTCAATAAATTGAGCAGATTGATCATAGAACCCCCATTGTGTGGAAGCAGATCATTCAGCCCATCGAGCCACACTGACTCTCTGAAGCACATCCCACCCAGATCCAACCCCTGCTCTATCTCCCTAACCCCACATTTCCCCATGGCAAATTAATGAGAAAGAAACGCAGGTTATCTAAAGCTAGAGTACCCTTGATGACTAAGGATATTGATGAGAAAATGGGGACGAGAAAGGAGCCATATGATGCGTACTGGAATAATAATAGCAATAGAACTCAGGAAAAGTATCTCAAATGCAGGAAGGAGGCTGCGGCTGGAATAAAGAAGGCTTAAGAGGACATATGAGGAAAGGATGGCAGGCTGTACTAAAACAAATAATAAAATGGTCTTCAAACATATTAATAAGAAAAGTTTAGTGAAGGATAGAGTGGGACCCATAAGGAACAAGTAGGTAAGCTGGTCACTGAATCAAAGGATTTGCTGAGATAGTAAATGAATATTTTGATTCTATCTTTGCCAAATTCAAAAATGGTATCAATGAGCCACTTGAAAATGTGGGCGTTGAGCAATGGAGCAGTACAGTGATGGATAAGGAAGAGGTCCAGAAAAGGCTGGCAGCACTCCAGGTAGAGAAGTCACCAGACCCAGATGGGATGCATCCTACATTGCTGAGAGAGGTAAGGGAGCAAATTGTGGAGCCATCGACAGAAATTTTCCGGCCTGTCTGAACACCGAGATAGTCTCGGGACTGGAGGATTGCAGGTGTCACAGCATTGTTTAAGAAAGGGGTGAAGGTTAACCCAGGAAACGATAGACCTGTCAGCATAACATCAATAGTGTGACAACTGATGGCCATAATAAGGGATAAGGTAGATATGCACTTGGAGAAAAATAAGTTAAAACTAGACAGTCAGTGTGGCTTTGTTAAGGGCAAGTCATGTCTGACAATTTTAATTGAGTTCTGTAATGAGGTGACACAGGCAGTGGGCGAGGTAGGGCTGTGCATGTTGGACTTTCAGAAAGCATTTGATGTGGTTCCACGTGGATGATAGTCTTTAGCAGCATGGGTTAGAAATTGGCTAAAAGATAGAAAACAGAGGGTCGGTATAGATGGACATTTCTCAGACTGGAGATGACAAGAAAGTGGTTTTCCCCAGGGATCGGTGCTGGGATCCTTGTTTTTCTGTTTTATATAAATGATTTGGGGATGTGTGTTGAGAGGAAAATCTCTAAATTTGCAGATGATACCTAAGTTAAGAGAATAGTGAATTGTGAGGATGATGTTGATCAAAGTGTTTGGGTAGTTGTGATTGTAAATTAATTCGATTATTCTTGGTACAGCTGTACCTAAAATGCATGATGTTGGAAAACATTGAAGGTCCAGACCATTCAGTCTGTGTCTTTGCTATGACGTTTTGTTCTGCAGAGCTGAAGCCAATGAAAGGTTTCAGTAAATGTTTACAGTCTGGTCGTTATGCTCGGAGTGCAGTACATTGCACATTCATTCTGTACCAGCGAAGGTGAGATTTGCTTCAATGCACAATATTTAATGGAGTATACAGGGATTGAGAAACAGGGCAACAGTTCAGAGTTTAATCAGGGGTAATCCATGAGGAGGGCTGGCCACATCATCATGTCTTCATTTTGCACGATTGAGGTATTTAAGAGAGAATCAGCGGGGGCTTATTTTCCCTGCTTAATATTATTAATTGAAGAATCCTGATGATGATGATTGAGGCACAGAATCCAGTCCTCCATCGTAACTGTTTTTCGAGTAGGATTTGATTTGTGCAGGCTGCACGGAATGATCATTGTAGCCAAATCAGCATCTCCCAAAAGACAGGCATTGCCTGCTTGACAGCTGCCCCGAGGTACTTGTTGCTAATCTGCATCTTAAAGTGGTCAGCTCTCCCTTATCAATCATGCTGTTCTAATCTCTGCCACCGACCTGTCATTGGGTGAATGACTGTGTCTAATGGCTCCATGGATTAATTTCCCATGTGGAATTTCTGTTGCTGCCATTGCATTTTTAGCATTGCCTTCCTCTATTAATCCATCCACTGCAAATCTGTGCCACTTCTGTTCATCAACTCTAAACTTTGCATGGATTATTTTACAGAGAATGTTTGGTTGCCAGCTGTGTCTCAGTGCATGGCTGAATCGGAATAGGACACTTGTGGATGCAGTGGTAGTGTCCATACCTTGGGGACAGGTGGTCAAAGTTCATGTCCCTTCTGCCCCAGACTTGTGTTGATACATCTCTGATTTAATTCACGCTCCAGCACTTAAGGGAGTAAGGGTATTTCAAAGCAGTACTGAGGGAATGCCACATTGTTGAAAGGGCATCTTTTAGATGAAACCATCTGCCCCTTTTGGGTGCACATAAAAGATCCGATAGGTGCCTTTTTTGGAAAAGCACAGGACAGTTATCCACAGTGTCCTGGTCAACATACATCCCTCAAGTCAACGTCATAAAAGCAGATCAGCTCAACATCTCTGTGTGTAGGGACTTGTTGTGTGTAAGTTTACAATGGTGTTGAGTATGCAAAACCACTGACTACAAATATGCATCATTGGTTGAAAAACATCTTCGGACTCCTGTGGAAGACTGAGATTTCAATGTGGAATAAAAATGGTATTCTCCAATACATTAGGAGATAACAAGAACTGCAGATGCTGGAAGTCAGAGTCAATATAGTGCGGAGCTGGAGGAACACAGCAGGTCAGGCAGCATCAGAGGAACAGAAAAGTCCTAAGGAAGGGTCCTAACCCAAAACATCAGCTTTCCTGCTCCTCTGATGCTGCCTGGCCTGCTACATTCCTCCAGCTCCACACTTCTGACTTCTCCAGTACATTGTTTGGTAGTAAGGCAGTTGCCAGCTAGAAGGTCTAAAATGTTCTTTACCCTTTGAACACCTAATTAGTTCTATTTTAATTGGAAATTGAACCATTGGATCTTGTACAACTCACAATATTTCACAGAAATTGGGGCTCATGAATTGCAACATGTGCATGTGCCAATAGTGGTAGGGCAGTTACAATTTACGTACTTCTCAGCTCTGTTTTTCTTTGAGTGAATCAACCTGGTTAAATTACCTGGATCTCTGGGAAAAAATGACCCAGTAAATCTTGTATATTGTGTACAAACACTGACACTTGGCAACATATTACAAAGGAAGGGCTTGATTTGTGGGTTAGCATCTGTTGACAACTGTTCTAGCTTTGACACTGCTTTGAATGTCAACGCATCATTTTTCTTTCTTTTTATTCATTCATGGGATGTATTCCTGATCCTCGGTTGCCCTTGAGTAAGTGGTGGTTTCTTGAGCTGCTGTAGTCCATTTGTAAGTACACCGACAACGCATTTTGTCCCAGTAACACAGAGGAAACGGCAATATATTTCCAAGTCAGGAAGATGCACAGCTTGGATGGGAACTTTCAGGTGGTTGCATATCCATGATTTTGCTGCTCCTGTCCTTCGAGACGGTATTGGTCATTGGTTTGGAAGGTACAGTCTAAGGAGACATGATGAATTTGTGCAGTGCATATTGTACATGGCACATGCTGTGCATTGGTGATGGAGGTTGTGGATGTGGTGCCAGTCAATTCTGAACGGTGTCAAGCTTCTCGAGTGTTGTTGGAGCTTACCCACCCAGGCACATGGGGTGTATTCCACCACACTCCTGACTTGTGCTTTGTCAATGACAGACAGGCTTTGGGGTACCACTTATTCCTACAGTGAGATGTTCACTTGAGTATAAAGTTTATTTTATTTCACGACTTCTGGTTACTGTCCAAGTCATCTGCGCAAAGCGATGCAAACAGTGTCATTGACTACTTTCAAGGGAAGGGTAAATAGATTTTTAATTAACAATGGAGTTACGGGTTATCTGAGAAAGATCACCTTACTGAATGGAGCCAAATGGCCCACTTCTGCTCCTATTTTCTTTGTATGTAAATTCCTCGTACGTTTTGCACCGAAATTAACCAAGAAGCATAAATCCAACAGTGTCATTTGATCCTTCCTATCCCCACCAGATTTGTGTCTATTCCACAATAGCTGAGAAGAGGTAAATGGAAGAGGACTAACTTCAATGATTGCAATGGACAGATTGCAGTAATCTCAATCATATGCCCTCAGTTTAGCTCCTTCCCCCTTTACTTTGCAGTAGGAAGCTGCATCACTCTTAAGTGGAAACTTCTACAGCATACTTCAGGGTAAATTAAAACATTTGGAATTCGAACAATGGAATAAGAAACACAAGGGTTTAGTTGATACAAATCAATCTGTTTTTGTCTCATTCATTTCATCGTAACCGTTAATGGCTCCCGTTAAATCATCTTCCCCTTGCTGTCTGTCTCATTTTTATTCTGCTCCCGTCCCTGGGTGCAGTCAATAATTGTGGTTTCGCTGGAACCTGCAGCATCCGAATAAACTGACATCAGTTCTTTCTGTGTTTTGTGTCTTAATTAAAATTCTTTGAGCGGGTACGATTCTGTGGGAACATCCAATTATATCCACAAAGTTTAACTTGCTTGAGGCCGTGCAAGATGAGATGAAAGATAAACAGGGCAATTTGATGCCGTTCGCAGCCATATTATCTTCTTTTCCTCATGCACTTCTGATGCAGTTGTGGACAAGTAAAATATGAGTGGAGTGTGTCGGGATGTAGTTTTGCTTTTGCATGGTGTATGACTTTCTGCTAATGAGTTGGATGCTGGTCTTTTAGTTGCTTTACAGATAAAGGAAGCAGATTCTAGTTTCAAAGGTTTTATTCCTTTAATTAGTGCTCTCTGTCAAAGGAGCAAAGTCACAAATAAGGAATGTTGTATTGACTCTTCCGTGCAAGCATGTGCAATAGACTGGCGTTTCCCTGGTCTCCACTGCTAATTGCCCTAAATTGATCAGATCAATGCAAAATGATTGAGAGAGTTTAAGTGTCAAGTACATCAAACGCAGTTTGAGCAGCACCATAGGAGCAGGAAAGCTTGACGTTTCGGGCCTAGACCGTTCATCAGAAAATGAGAAGATTTTCTGATGAAGGGTCTAGGCCCGAAACGTCAAGCTTTCCTGCTCCTATGATGCTGCTTGGCCTGCTGTGTTCATCCAGCCCCATGCCTTGTTGTCTCAGATTCTCCAGCATCTGCAGTACCTTTTATCTCAAACGCAGTTTGAGGTTTTATTTACAACTTAAAATGTTGCTGAACTGCCGCTTTGCCTCCAACAACTGTTTTGTGCCCAGCTGTTCCCAGCTCCTGTAATGTACAAACCGGACATGGGTAAATTGGTAATGAAAGATTCAATACACATTTATTACAGCTCCTTAAGTATGCACACATGTTACCGTCCCTTCACTGTCTTCACTTCAGAGTCTGGCTATTACTAAGCTTCTCAGTTGCTAGCAGTCGCATGGTTCCATCTACATGTCATGCTTCTTGTGACCCCAGTTGTGATGGAGTCGGAGACCTTTATAGCCTCAACACGTGCCACACGGCAGCGATGATTTTAGGAATTAGCCACTTCAAGCTATACTGACAATCTAACTCTCAGACATAATGCAGCAGTTGTGTGGATGCAGGCACTGCATGTAGAGTTGACAGTGTCCCTCAGTTAAAAGTGCACATGTGTGAGGAGTGCACCCTCTGACCTTTCTGGGGCACCAATCTCAGCTTTCCATTGGTCAGTTTGTTTGCAAGAGGCTCCTGAATTAACCTTTTTATTTAGATGTCACAACACAAATTGTTTGGTTAGCTTGGTTGGCTAGTTTGTGATGCAGAGTCATGCTTACTTCTACGGGTTCAATTCCCACACTGACCGAGTTTACCATGAAGGGCTCTCCCCTTGTTTGAGATGTGATGACCCTTGGGTTAAACCATCACGGTCACGTCTTTCTAATGAAGGAGCAGCCTCATGGTCTGTCAAGACAATGGCAAGTTAAATACTTTACCTGTAAAGAAACTTTTACCAAGCAACCATCAATATAATTGAAGTAAATCGATCACATTTTAATTTAGAGATAGTAAGAACTGCCGATGCTGGAGTCTGAGATAACACCGTGTGGAGCTGGATGAGCACAGCAGGCCAGGCAGCATCAGAGGAGCAGGAAAGCTGATGTTTTGGGTCAGGACCCTTCTTCAGACCCTCAGAGCATCCCACCCAGACACATCCCCCTATAACCCACCTAATCTACACATCCCTGAACACTATAGGCAATTTAGCATGGCCAATTCACCTAACCTGCACATCTTTGGACTGTGGGAGGAAACCGGAGCATCCGGAGGAAACCCACGCAGACACAGGGAGAATGTGCAAACTCCACACAGACAGTCGCCCGAGGGTGGGATCGAACCTGGGTCTCTGGTGCTGCGAGGCAGCAGTGCTAACCATCGAGCCACCATAACGCCTTTTGAGAATCATGATTCTGGATGCAAAAGTTAAGAATTTCTAGCACCTTTTTTGGACTGAGCTACTTGCTGTATCCTCTTCGACTCAGTGCACACGTCTGCTCCTTTATTCCATTTTTAACCTTAAAAGTATATGTTACACTTACATTTCTTATTTTCACTCCTGGAATGTAGGCTCACAGATAAGAATTATGTAAAACAATGGAAAACACTCAAACTTCAAGATTATTTGCATCAAAATATGCTATTTGAACCTGTGTTGTACCAAATAGGTGACTATTTTGCCATCTAGTGACATGTTTTGAAGCAAGCAAATGTATTTAGTAGCACCAGTGAATGGTCAATGATGTACTAATTATTGTTCTCTCATGACTGACCATGTCACTTTCTCCCTATGAAAGCAACACCAGCTTCTTGCATGCTGTTCATCGTAGGGAGAGGTAAACGTGTAGATATTTTCTAATCAACCTGTTCAGAGATGCGATGACACCCCTCTGGAGAATGGGTCTTGAGCCCAGGCCTCCAAGCTCCTAAGTGGGGACACTACCACTGCACTATAAGAGCCCTGAGCCAAGCGTGCTTACCTGCAGTTAATTGTCACTCAATTGTTCATTGTCTGAGGCCAAAGTATCCTATCCTGTGTTGAGCCCTTGGTTTGAAAAAGCCCACTCTGGTTGTGTTAATCTTCAAACCTCCTTCAGTCAGTGCTCATCAGTTTGGGGGCAGTTTAGATCTTCAGTAGAACCCACTGTGTGGATCTTGTTTCTGAGTGGCTGATCCCCTTTGTGACTGCATCACAGTTTGATATGTTTTCTTCCCATTTGGTGTGGTTGGCAAACTTACTTGTTTCTTAAGAGTAGACCTTGATGGATACAGCCCTAAATGATATTTGCAGTGTTGATTAAGAAAGGGTAAAGGGATTTTCATCTTTTAGCTAATTGCCACTGTTGTTCTTAGGCGGCTATCAGGGCAGCTCAAACCTGATCATACATCGGGTAAATTCTATGCACTGGTGATTTTAAAATACACCATTTTTTCTCTTTCTTTCAAATGGGATATTCGTGTCACTGTTAAGGCTCACATTTGTTGTCCTTGTCCTTGAAATGATCAGCTTGCTTGACAATTTTAGACAGCGTTTGAGAGTTGACCCTATTGCTGTGGGCCTGGAGTCACTTGTAGGCCAGACCCGGCAGATATTCTTCTCTGGGACTTTGATTTTGACTTTATTGTCACATGTACCAAAATACAGTGAAAAGCTTTGTTTACGAGCAGTACAGGCAGAACGCAGCAAGCAAAGGATGTACAGGTCAAAAAGCCTTAGAGGCGTACAGGTTACATTATTTGAGGCTAGAGTCCATTCAACAGTGTGATAACGGCCAGAAAGAAGCTGTTCCTAAACCTACTGGTGCGTGTGTTCAGGCTTCTGTCTCTTCTGCCTGACGGAAGAGGTTGTAGGAGATCGTCGGACGTCATTACCAGGGTGCGATGGGTCTTTGATGATGTTGGCCGTCTTTCCGCGGCAGCGAGCCGTGTAAATGGAGTCCGTGGATGGAGGGTTAACTTCCCTGATGGTCTGGGCTGTGCACACCACCCTCTGTAGTTTCTTACGGTCCTGGGCAGAGGAGTTGCCGTACCAGGCCGTTATGCACCCAGACAGTATGCTTTCAGTCGTGCATCTGTAGAAGTTGGTGAGGGACCTTATGGACATGGCAAATTTCCTGAGCCGCCTGAGGAAGAAGAGGCATTGTTGTGCCTTCTTGACCATCGCAATGACATGAGCGAGGCAGATGGGTTGTTAACAACAGTCAATGATTGTTGTCATGGTCGCCGTTACTGAGTTTAGCTTTAAATATTCTGGATTTATGACTTGACCTGCAGTGATTGTATTTGACTCCATGTCTCCAGTGTACTAGCCCAGGCGACTGAATGAAGAGCCTAGTGACACTGCCACATGGCCATTGTTAGCCCCAAAGAAACTACAGAACAGAAATGGGCTGCTCAATCCAGCTGGGCTACGTCTGTATTTAGTACTCAATGTAGACAACTTCACATCTTATATAACCCTATTGGCACATCCTGTTTCTTCATTTGCCCTGGAAGGTTTTCCTTAAATGCATGTTATTTATCTCAACTGCCCTCTGTGGTGGTGAGATCCCCATTCAAATCAGCCCCCAGGTAAACAGGTTTTACCTAAACTCCTCATTGAATTTACCTGTGACTCTTGTCTTTTTACCTCAATTTGATACTACCCTTGCCCAGAGGTGGGAACATTGTTTTCCGTCTGATCAGTTTAGATGCTGAAGACTATATGGGCAAGTCTCAAAGCACAAGGCTGCTGTAAAATACCATTCTTTCCAATTACAAGTTCTCTCATAAGTAGTTTAACAGTAACATAAAGTGGAAAAGAAAACTGACTGTGAAACTAAATTTTTCATATTCTGTACCTTTGTAAAAGTTTTGTTTATTCATCTGTGGGATGTGGGCATTACTGACTGGGCCAGCATTTATTGACCATCCCTAGTTGCCCCTTGAGAAGGTGGTGGTGAGCTGCCTTCTTGAACTGCTGCAGTCCACTTGCTGTAGGTAGACCCACAATGCCCTTAGAAGGGAATTCCAGGATTTTGATCTGGTGACAGTGAAGGAACGCTAATGTACTTCCAAGTCCGGATGGTGAGAGGCTTGGAGAGGAACTTGAAGATGGTGGTGTTCCCATCCATCTGCTGCCCTTGTCCTCCTTGATAGAAGTGGTCATAGGTTTGGAAGGTAACAAGGTGTAGAGCTGGATGAACACAGCGGGCCAAGCAGCATCAGAGGAGCAGGAAAGCTGACATTTCGGGTCTGGACCCTTCTTCAGAA
>JAHRHZ010000071.1:19582655-19663703 GCA_024137785.1 Ginglymostoma cirratum
GTGCCAATCAAGCGGGCAGCTTTGTCCTGGACAGTGCCAAGCTTCTTAAGTGTTGTTGGAGCTGCACTCGTCCAGGCAAGTGGGGAGTATTCCATCACACTCCTGACTTGTGCCTTGTAGATGGTGGACAGGTCTTGGGGAGTCAGGAGGTGAGTTATTTGCTGCTGAATTCCGAGCCTCTAACCTGAATTAAAAATTTATATCAAACCTGCTGCTGTTATGCCAAGTTATTAAAGGTGCTGATAGTCATTTCTTGCCAGTGAGAATGTATTGTAGAAATGCACTGGGTTGTGATTCACTGCTGGGAGGACAAAGACCTTATTTCATTGCTGCGTGGAGAGGCGTGTGGTTTTACAACAGGTGCTCCATCACAGCTTGGCATGCAAGCAAATTTATTTCTTAGGGACAGGGTCAGGAAGACAGTGATCTATTTTAATAGTTGTATTAGCACCAGCCTCTGTCTTCCATCCTTGATTCCACAACTTTGCTTTCCATTGGCTTTACAGGCTCTGGGTCAACCTTTTCCAATCACCCGGATGGCCCTGCAGTGGGAGATTTGTTTAGAACATAACGGAACTGTTTAACGTCGAGAGTCAATAAATGCGGAGCTGGAAAAGCACAGCAGGTCAGACACCATCTGAGGAGCAGGGAAATCAGTGTTTAGGGCCAAAACCCTTTGTCAGGACTGAAACATTGGCTTTCCTGCTCCTCAGATACTGTCTGACCTGCTGTGCTTTTCCAGCTGAACATTTATTGACTCTAGCATTCAGCATCTGCGGTCCTTACTGCCTGCATCTGTTTAAAGTCAAGTTGGATCAAGAATTGAAGAGAAAGCAAATGTGCTAATACTGTCATGAAACTGGACAGTATGTTTAAATTCCATTGTTCTCATTGAAGGCTCGAGTTTGTTTGAGGGTGCGTCCTGGATATGGGAGAGATGAATCAATAGTGTTCTTTAAATAGTGCAAAGCTAAGATGTGTTGAGGAACAGACTTTTAAAATTTGTTCCTGTGTTTATCGGCAGGGCCAGCATTTATTATTCATTGCTCATTAGCCTTGCTCAGGTGGTGGTGAGCTGCGACTTGCATTGCTGCAGGGCCAAAGGGGTCCCAGTCAAATCCCAGGGGTCTAAGAGGCTGTCTGCGCCCCCTGTTCTAAACACTAGTATGTGAATCACCTCAAAATGCAGAAGTGTCATAGAATCCCTGCAGTGTGAAAGCAGGCCAACCAGACCCTCCAAAACACATCCCATCCAGACCCACCCCACTGTTGTAACCCTGCATTTCCCATGGCTAACCCACCTAGCCTGCACATCCCTGGATACTATGAGCAATTTCCCATGGCCAATCCACCCTCACCTGCACATCTTTGGACTGTGGGAGGAAATCAGAGCACCCGGAGGAAACCCACACAGACACTGGGAGAATGTGCAAACTCCACACAGGCAGTCTCCCAAGGGTGGAATTGAACCCAGGGACCCTGGCGATGTGAGGCAGCAGCGCTAACCACTGAGCCACCGTGCTGCCCTTGTGGTCTTGTTGTTTGGCAGAGATCCAAACCAGTAAATGCCCTCCTCCTTTGATGTGCTGCTTTATGATCCAACAACTTGCAACTTGCCTTTTGGTGAGAGGTTAATAAAACCTTTGAGCTGCTAAAGTAGAGAGAGAGAGAGAGAGAGAGAGATTGTTGAACTTTTTTCTGAAAAGTGTGCCTGGTTGAGTTAGGATTTACAGGCCACACATTTGCCATCAGGAATTCTTTGATTCGGTGGCTCAGTCCCACCAATGCTGCTGTTCTTTGCTTTCTTCCAGCTAACATCATCACCTTCTGCTGAATGATTATAAGCAGGCCCTCTTGTTAACACAGCACCTCTGCTGTTCAACTGTTACTTATTCCCACACTGTATGTCTCTCCATGCTTCTGTTTGTCCATTACTTTCCCTCGCATCTGAGTGACCCACTATGTGCATTGTTTTGCTCACTTGTGACCAGCCAGCTTTCCTTCTTGTTTCCTGCATAACTCAGTGTGAAGGCCTACAAAATTTTTTTGAGCTGGGAAGGTTCTGACCGAGTAAATATGGCAAATCTGTACCCTTACCCACCCAACTCCTGGCAGGAGGGCTGGTAAGAGAGCTCAGGTTTAAGGGAATCTGCAAACGAACCAGAGGGGTAAATAATTCTTCTGCGGTGAATTGTTAAAAAAAAAAAAACTGGGCTCTTTTCCCGAAGTGGAGATGGTCCCTGCACTGGAAAAGGACCCAGAAGGGAAAGATGATGTCTGTGCTAATTTATAGATTTGTAATGAAATCCTTGCAAATCTCTGCAAGTCTTTTGCTGCCCAATTTGGCATATGGGCATCAGTTTGTTAACAGTTGGTGTCTGAGCATTCAGCTAATTTCTGGAACATCCTTTCTAAACCCCTCTGCCTCACAATGTGTGTGCGCACACAGGGGAAGGTGGGAGGCAGTCAGTGTGTCTCTGTGTGTCTCTCTTTTTCTCCAGCCCTGCATCTCGCTTGCTGTTTGTGTCTGTACTTCTCTGTGGCATTGTTCCCTGGCACACATTCTTTCTTTTCTTTCTCTCTCTCTCTCTATTTCTGCTCTCACTTTCTCTGTCCTCTCTCTGTTGCTCTCACTTTCTCTGTCTGTCGCACTCTGTGTCTCTTCTCTGTCCGTCGCTCACTCCCTATATCTCTGTCTCTCGTTGTCTTTGTGTTTCTTTTCTGTCCGTCACCCACTCTCTTTCTGTCTGTCGCTTTCTCTAACACAGTGTCTCTATCTCTGTCTCACTGTCTGTCACTGCCATTGTCTCTCTCTCTCTCTCTGTGCCTCTCAGTATTTTCTTAAACACCAGCATCTTTGACCAAACCTTCATGTACCTGGCCACGTACTTCCCTTCATGGCAGCATATTTTAAATGGTAATCGCCCTGTGAGTTGTCTTTATGATTTCTGATACTTTAAAGGTGCTATGCAAATGCAAGTTGTTGGGGGAGTGAAGAATGCTGCCAAGTGTTCTGTGTAGAGAGTGTGAAGTGATGTGATGGGGACTCAGTGGTGCTTGTTGCTGCTGGGTCCTGTTCCTTGTGCGACTGCTGTCAGTTCATGCATGGCACCGATGTGGTTCCACATGGTCTGAATTGCAGATGATTCAATGATCACTTTCCTAACGGCCTTAAAAGCAGGGCGGTTGCTGTGATTACAAAGCTAGTCACCTTATTGCTTTTCTAAAGAGCTTCTTTCTAATCGAAAGTTAAGCGATGAATTAAAGATTCAACCATCTCTTCAAATACCAGGACAAAACAAACCTATCCACTGAAAATCTGAACAATTATTCACATTTGGCTAAGCGATAGCAATTCTTTTTGGAAAATGTACAGTTTATTCATGCTTGCGCGTGTTATCATCACTCCTGGTCAGACTGGATATCACTTTGAGAGGTACACCGACGAAATGAGGTGAAGTATCTGAGAGAGCTGGGAAAGATGTCTGAATTCCCGAATGTCGGATGATTCAGTACAGAAACACACTCTTCGGTCCAATTTGTCCGTGCTGACCAGGTTTCTCGAACTAAGCTGGTCCCATTTGCCTGCATTTGGCCCATTATCCCAATCATTATCAACCTTTCCTATTCACGTCCTCATCCAAATGTCTTTTAAATATTGTAACTGAATCTGCATCTACTGCTTCCTCTGGCAGTTCATTCCACACAGCGAACCACCCTCTGTGTGGAAAAAGTTGCCCCTTGAGTCCCTTTTAAATCTTTTCCCCAAAGGGCAAGTCCTGGTTTCCCAAGACTGGTAACGTATTTAGGAATCATTCTGGGTGTGTGTGGGGATGTGGCCATCATTTGAGTATGGGACTGAGCTGTGAGGCATAACAACATCCAAACTGTCAACTTTTTGAACCATTAGGAGTGCCCTGATTAATGAAAGAACTTTCGTTTTGTACCTTAACTCATTTTAAATTGAAGGGAAAAACCTCACAGTTTTGAAAGGTGATCAGTCAGACTGCCTGCAAGCGACTCTGATTTATCACACCATCTCCCTCGTGACATTTGCCAATAGCCGGTACCTCGGGCTATGGGCTTCAAATTGCAGATTCTGCACAAATCCCCTTCCCTGCGATATGGTGGAGTTCTTCCATCAGTTCTCTTTTCAGGTGGCTGAACTTTCTCAGAGCAGTATTTCCGAGCATAGCAAGGAGCAAAAAGAAGACTGACCTGCATTCAGAAACCAGCTGCCCTGCGTAAAATTGACACTGCCACGGATTTGAAACAAAAGTAGTCGGCACGGCAGAATGAAAAGAGTTCATTTTATTTTTCACCTATTTTTCTAATCAACCCATTTAGGGATGTTATTACACACCTCGAGAGCTGGCGGGGCTTCAACCCAGGACTCCTGGTTCAGGGGTTGGGATGCTCCCACTGTGCCACGAGGGAGTCCTGAAAAAAAATTGCCATCTACCTAATGGCATATGATAATGTCTTAACTATTTATGTGTTGTAAAGCCTTTAGGACCACTTTTATCCTTACCAAGGGGAGTCCTAACCTTTTGTCGTTGCGCACAGCACCTTATTTGCTCTTCCGTCTCTGTCTCTGTGTGTGTCTCTCTCTTTCTTTCGTTCTTTCTTTCGTTCTCTGTCTCTCTCGCTCTGTTTCTGTGTCTCACTCCCCCAGCACCATCCCAATCTTCCTTCTGTGCCCAATTCTCCCCCTTGCCATCCCCCCGTTTTGATCTGAGGTAGAAGATGATTGGAGCTGCTACTCAATGTATGTTCCTTGGTGGTGGAATGACAATTGACAGTAATGGACAAGGCAGTATTGGACTCTGTGTAGTGTCGATGGTAGGTTGTGCTGTTAGGGGAGTCTATTGGCTCAGCAAATGACATACCGTCATCTCAAGCAGCACAGCGCATGAAGAGATTATTCAATCAGGGTCAACCAACCATCAACAAAAAACACTTGTGACCAAAACCTACAGCAAAGTCGACCAGTAAAAGCAGGATCATTTCTTCAGCAAGAATACATTTTAGTGCAGTCATTGTCCTAGAGGTCTATAGCACGGAAAAAAGAAGCTTCAGGTTGTTGACTTGCTCGCCGAGCTGGCTTGTTTTTGTTCAGATGGTTCGTCACCATGCTAGGTGACACCATCAGTGGAGCCTCCGATGAAGCGATTATTCTACTCTACTTGGAATTTATACTGTTCGGTCTGTTAGGGTGAGGAGTGTCATTTCCGGTTTTGATCTGTGTGGGTTTGTGTATGGGGTCCAATTCTATGTGTTTGTTGATTGAAGTGTGGGTGGAGAATTGGATCCCATACACAAACCCGTACAGATCAAAACCGGAAATGATAGCACTCACTATAATGGACCGGACAGTATAAATTCCAAGCGGAGTAGAATAACATCGCTTCATCGGAGGCTCCACTGATGATGTTACCTAACACGGTGATGAAATGTCTGAGCGTGAGCAAGTCAACAACCTCATCCACAACCCGAGCTTCAGATCTTTGCCAAAACTTTACAAAAGAACCTTCAGCCCATCGAAGCTGTGCCAGTCAAAGACAAGTGCCTAACTATTCTAATCCAATTTTCCAACACTTGACCCATAGCCTTGGCGTTGCAAATATGCATCTAAATACAGAAAGGTAGTTACAATGCATAAAATCAGTCCCCAGTCATTTACAGTGGAATGTTCCCAGGCATGTTGTATGGGGTAATTGCCCAAATGTCTCTATTCTGGTCTTAACTTGCAGCTTCACTGTAGACAGCCGCCTTTTTAAGACGGGAATTTTTTTGACAGGTTCAGCTATTACTTAGCGCTGTCAAGGAGAATGATATCGCATTTCCAGACAGTGATAAAGGTGTAATGCTCATATGACATTCATTTGCGCTCTGCTTATAACACCTTTATTAACCCTTGAGATTCCTCCCATGTGTCACAACTGAAATGAGTGTGCTTATGTGTGTGCGCGCAGGTAATGTAGAGAGCATGACCTGGAACTGGTGCAATATCGTACCCTTTGCAGATGCAGCTAAAACTGATCAAGCGAATGATACAAACTTGATTCTCTAATATCCAGGGCCTAATTAGCAGCACGGTGGCTCAGTGGTTAGCGCTGCTGCCTCACTGTGCCAGGGGCCTGGGTTCGATCCCATCCGTTGGTAACTGTCTGTGTAATATTCACGCATTCTCCCCGTGTCTGCATGGCTTTCCTCTGGGTGCTCCGGTTTCCTCCCACAGTCCAAAGATGTGCACGTTAGGTGGATTGGCCTTGCTAAATTGCCGCATAGTGTTCAGGGATTTGTAGGCTAGGCGGATTAGCAGGGATACAGCGATAAGGTAGGGGGCTGGAATGTTATTTGGAGGGTCAAACTGCCGAATGGCCTGCTTCCATGCTGTAGGGTTTCTATGATTGTGCTCCCCTCCCAGTGATTAACTCTGATCATAGCTGGACTTGCTCTGCATCATCAATGGTATCTGTGCCTTCAGCTACTCCAATTAACAGAAGCATTAGCTTGATTCTTGAATGCTGCTTCCAGTGACAGTGTCATTATGCCACAATCTCCCCTACATTGACTGCCTTTTGATTTTGGACTCCCCAAAAATGTACAGTTTATATATCCTGACTTGGACCATTTATCACTGTTTCTTCACCGACACTGGATCAAATCCTGGAACTGCCTGCCTTATGGCACTGTGTGTGTCCCACGCACTAACAACAGCAGCAGGTAACAAAGCAATGATTACGTTCTTCACGACATTTAATTAGGCAACAGACCCCATCCCATAAATGAATAATTTTTAAAAAAAAATCAAGTATACAGACACTCCCCTACTAGATCGAATGACTTTTCTTAACATTGATTTTTCAAGCGGTTGTAGAAATGACTTTCCAAAGAACTCAAAGACTTCACTCTGCAAGAGTTAATGTCCAAAGAATTGCCTAGTTTGAATCACTAGGCCGTTACCAGGGGAGCTTAATATCCTGGATTGCACCTTTGAAAATAGTGTTGGAAATGTCATGTGAGTGATGAGAGGATGATAAATGGCGTGTCTCTCAAAATTTCCAACCCACACAGTTCCTACGTTCTGTTTGACTTCTGTCACCTCTTCCCATGAGAGAAACTCCCCAGTGATGTCATAGAATCCCTAGAGTGTGGAAGCAGGCCATTCGGCCCATCGAGTCCGTACTGACTCTCTAAATAACCAACAAACATCTGAATTGAGAAGGAAGTTCATTTTCCATGTCATGACAGGAGTAATAAAAAAATG
Source organism: Ginglymostoma cirratum (assembly GCA_024137785.1). Taxonomy (NCBI): domain Eukaryota; kingdom Metazoa; phylum Chordata; class Chondrichthyes; order Orectolobiformes; family Ginglymostomatidae; genus Ginglymostoma; species Ginglymostoma cirratum. Next base: position 19,589,929 of record JAHRHZ010000071.1, read on the forward strand.
GTCATGTGTAGCTGACCAATGTGAACAGCAAGTGGCAGGGCAGAGTGGGAAGAACAAACATAGGACGGATGTGAGAAAGTAAACCTTTACGCAGTGGGCATTCAGTAGCTGGAAGGATGTAATGGATGACGTTGGTCGTGTTGCGAGGTTCAAACATTAAGTAGCTTCTCCAGTGGGAGTAAAAGATTGTGATGGGTATTCCATGTTGGTAACACTGTATGGTCTACTTTACGTTTAATTATTAACAGTGCCATGTTTGGACGTCAAGTTCTGTTTCGGGTGCCACAGGGTGTGGATTTTGTGCCATGTACGTACATTCTGTACCCATCGTATGCAGCCCATAACATGTGTGGTACTTTAAACTGGCACACAGTTCACTGCTGCACCGCCTGCAATGTTCTGACTGCAGATGATGTCCTGTGCTATAAAGAAGGTTGCATTGACCTTCATGAGCTAGACACGCAGAGCCCCACAGCAGGGAACACACAGCTTTTATAAATTGTCTGTCTCAGTGGTGAGTTTGAGGAAAACGTGAACGTTATTGCAGAATGTTGTCATCAGATGTGTCGTCCTGATACCGCCATGGGAGCAATATTGTACTCGGCAGGACTGCTGGAATTCATTAAAGGTAGATTATAAAAGAGAGGGCATTTTCCTCTGTTGTATCTGTGGGTGAGAGTGGTTTTAACATTCCATTCCACGCATCCATCCTATTCAGGCACCAGTGGTTTCAGATCCTGGAAGCATTAATTTTGAGTAAATGCTTTAAGCTCTTACATGCCTGAGCAGCAGCAGTGACTGCATGTGAAACACTTAGCACAGCTGAAAGGATCAATAAAGTGCTATTTAACTGAAATCTTTTACTTTGCTTTTGGACCGCCCACATTAAAAATGACCATCGCTTCTAGTTGCGCCATTAGCCATGGTCCTCAAGAGTTGATATCACTTATGATATTAAACTTGCAGATTCTTTTCAAACACCTATGGGAGGCAGAAGCTTTGTCACAATGTTTGCAAGGTTCCACTTACCCCTTCCTCAGTGCTTTTTGATTTGATGGAATCTGCATTAAAGATATTTGGTTACTTCCAGAATTGTCCTTCATCCCAAATAGGTGTACAGTGGGTGTACAGGTTGGAAACATGAGACAATCCCACCCCAGCTCCATTGCGGAAGGGTTTTGCCCTTCCCCCACCCCCTCCCCCCTTATTGATCATCCAAGAATCATTCATTCCAGAAGTCTTCAGGAATGATGAGCCTCCAGGGCACTGCCTTGTTCCTGCTGAGCATTTTTGTTTATTCCTTACAAAGGAGTTGGAAGCTGGGGAGAAAGGCTGCTTTGACTGAGAGTCATGCATCCTGTAACTGGATAACTGTGGTCTGATGACTTTCAGATTGAAGTGCGACCGTGGGGCACCTTGAGGATAAACATGTTGACCAAGCAATGATGAAGGTACAGAGTTGGTGATGGGCTCCTGGGACAAAATTTCCAGGAATATGTCCCACCTAGAGTTGATCCTATTCCTTACACCAGGTATCTCACATGGACAGGAATGCACCAGCAGAATGTAAATAGCAGGATAGGCAATTCTGTATACAAGTTTCTTCGGGAAGGAACTTACTGTCTGTCCTTTCTTGTTCATTTAATCCTCCCTGTACCGTCCTTTGATGATAAAACCAGCTTCCAAAGTCCTCTCACTTTGAATCTAGATCCAGTTGTTTAGGACAGGTCTTGTAGAGCAAGGAAACAGACCCTTCGGTCCAACCAGTCCATGCTGACTACAATCCCAAACTAAACTAGTCCTACCTGCCTGCGCTTGGCCCATATCCCTCCAAACATTTCTTATTCTCAAACTTATTCAAATACCTTCTAAGCATAACTGTACCCACATCTACCACTTCCTCTGGAAGTTCATTCCACACACGAGCCAGACTGTGTTTTAAAAAAAAAATTGACCCTCATGTCTTTTTTAAATCATTCTCCTCTCACCTTAAAATTATGCCCCCGAGTTTTGAAATCCTCCATCCTAAGGAAAAGACAGCTGCCATTCACCTTAACTAGTTCCTTGATGATTTTATTCAGCAGTTTGGGAATGGAAAGCTGTTAATTCTTAAAAGCAGCTGAAGTTTCTCATTTCTTCTTTTGTCCCAGTGATGTTGAGGTGACAGACGATTTTGTTTTGCCCGGAATGAGTTTGGAATTATACATTGATAAAGTGTCGACAGTGTTAACCGCGATGTAATTAAATGACAGGTTACAAGGCTGAATGGCCTCATCCTGTTCCGACTTCAAACTGGTGGCTGTAGGGGAGTCAGATTTCTGGCTGACTGGGATGAAATGTATCCCAGGCTGGGAGCACCATATCTGGTTGTCCATTTGCTGAATTGTTGCTGTCTTTAGGTAATTAGGTCAGGGTAGTTTGATCACTATTTTCTGGGTGGGGTGTAGGCTGTACGAACAGAGTGTCTACAACATGTTCCTGTTCAGGACCCGCCAACATGACCCACAAGGTGAAATTTAATTAATTGTGACAAATTAAAATCAAAATTTGCTACAGTGGATAACGTCTGAAAAGCTTTAAGACCAGTTAATAAAATTTTGTAAATTATTTGACAGTGCTTAGTGCGTTATGATGAGAAATAAGAATTCATTAGAACGTTTAATTAACTGCTGAGGTATGGAACTGTTAGTCAAGTAATGTTTAATAAACAGTATTGAAGCTCAGCTTAGTGTTTTTAATTAATCTTGATGTAATTTCTAGGTGCATGTACAGTATTACCACTTAAAAGTATTTGTCAGGTTAGTTTGGTGAAGATGAGCTAATCTAATTTATGAGCTGGGAATTAGAATCGATCCCAGGGACTTGATGCAAATGTTATCCGATTTGAACTAGTGGATTGCTCTGTTGCTATCTGATTCTACTTACAGTCATCTTGCTCCTTTCCGACCTCCATGTCTGAATTCTCAACTGCATCCCCTATTTGTTGTTGTCCCTCCAAACATTTTGCATTCCCACTACTGGTTTTACCCTGGAGCTGTATAGTTTCATTAAAACCTTGATCAGAAAGATCAAATGGATTCCCCTCGATAGGATGCAAGTCATCAGTTTACTGAAAGGTATTGAAATGAAATGAAGTGATAAAACTGGCTTCCTGTTGTGCTGCAAGATACTACAATTGTATTTCAGAACCTAGAAAGAAAACAGAGGTCTTCCTAACTCAGTGAGGGCTGCTGTCTCACTGGGGAGAGATAACTGGTGATGGTTTAACCTGAGGGTCACTGCCTCAGGCGAGGAGAGAGGCTGATAAGGTGGGACGTTTGTGGACTTTAGCTGGTGCGCCAATTGAATCTGTGCTATTGGCATCACTCTGAATCGCAAACCAGCTGTCCAGCCAATTGAGCTACCTCACCCCTGTACCTGTGAATGTGCACCTTTTTGAAAGCAGTGAGAAGGTGGGGGGAATGGTTTCTCTGGAGGCCTGTGCTCTGATTGAGGGAGGAGGTGATGAACTGTTTGGTTGGAAACAGAAATTGACCAACCCATCATTTCAACTGGCCACTTCACTAAGGAACTTGTCCAGGAGACCAATCCCCTAGCCTTCGGTCAGTGGCTTCACAAGAGCAAGGAAGACGAGAGCAACAAATTGAGTAGAAGCAGGGCAGTTGTTGAGTTCAGTCCTCTTTCAAGGTTCTGAACTACAATTGTAGAATCTTGCAGCATCATAACAAGCCAGTTGGCCCTTGCCTGTTTTAGGTCTTCAAAGAAATTATCTCATTAGTCCCCTGCTCTGACCTATTCATGTATGTGAGGTGAGTTGTGTTTTGTATTTGTACAGAATTTTTAATACGCTGAACTGTTCAAAGGCATCACATTTACTGTGAATGCATTTGTCTATATTGGTTTTTTATATGCATGAACACATGCACACAAAGCATACACACATGCATCGTTGTTTTAATTGCTGGAGACTTGAAATGAGTGAAATATAGTTGTGTACTGCATTACAGGGAGATAGTTTTGAAGTTTTAAAGGTGGCTGATCAGTGTGCAATTGGCAAGAAAGGATTATCCTAGTGTTGTTGTCATGTGTGATGTATCTAGGAAATGTCCTGTTGAACTGCCCGTTCTGGGACAATGATCCCAAAGTCTCATTAACAAAATACAGAATTGCACTGATACCCACCAGGTGAAACCAACTGCTCAGATGGAAGAACTTTTTCACTGTGTCTCCAGTTACAGGATCCCTGCGGGAGCCCCTCAGAATATCACAAAAGAGATTACGTTGCTTCAAAGGAAACATTATAAAACATTTCAAAGCCTTTGTAATAAAACAATACATCGTGGTTAGAACTATTGCTGCATGTCTTGCATGGCGTTTTTATCGCTTTGTTCCCTTGCGCTCCTGGAAGTACAATTTTCTATGTTTGAGACGTGCTCATCAATAAGACTCAGTCTTTAAATGCTGCATGGTCATTTCAGCACCAGCATACTGAATGTAAACCTGCTGATTTTTATTTTCTTTTTAAATACTCTTCTCCCTTTCACCCACCTCTTCTTCGGCAGTCCCTTGGGATTGAGGGTGACTTGTTTCAAATCCGATTTGATGGATTTGGAGATTGCTGGTCAGACAGGCATGTCTGCATCATACAGAGCAGGTGGTACTTGAAGGTTTGGGGAGAGGGATTTGATCACTTAGTCTCTACGTACTTGAGGGAAACTCATTGGACAGAACGGAGAAAAGAAGATTCATGAAGTAGGGTGGAAGGAAGCTTCATTGAAATCATAGAATCCCTACAGTGAGGAAGCAGGCCATTCAGCCCATCAAGTGCACAGCGACCCTCTGAAGAACACCCACCCCCCTCCCCTATCCCTGTAACTCTGCATTTCCAATAGTTTATCCACTTAGCCTGCACATCCCTGAACACTATGGCCAATTTAGCACAGCCATTCCACCCTAACCTTCACATCTTTGGACTGTGGGAGGAAACCACACAGATGCAGGGGAGAATGTGCAAACTCCACACAGGCTGGCGCCCGAGGCTGGGATCGAACCCAAGTACCTAGCGCTGTGAGGCAGCAGCGCTAACCACTGGGCCGCCGTGCCAAGCTTGAGTGAGCTATGATCCCAGCATGGCTGATTTGGGCTGAATGGCCTGCTCGTGTCTGTGCGGGTTCTCTGGCATCGGACTGGGCTGTTTTCATTTAGCCCCATTTTAAGTGGCCCCTTTTTCTATTTGTGCTGAGCATTCCCTTTAAGATTGTGAAATGACCATGCGCGTGCACATAGCGAAGTGATCCCATACCAGTGGGACTTTCGAATTCGCTGGCTGCTGTGTTCCAGGTCACCAAATCAACCCCACAGCTTAGTATGCATGCCGACAGCTTCCCTGTAAGTAACGTGATATTAATTGCATGTTTTATGGATGTTTAGAGAAGATTCAACATAGCTCCATCCCAACCCAGTGATAGTGCTATCAAGGTCCAACCCAAAGACTCATCTTTTTATTGCAAGCTTTCCCCTGGAACTCATAGCCATCTTTCACACCAGAATGTTGGTGAGGTTTGTTCGTAATTTCTATCGTTGCCTGAATTTCTTTGATCTATAAAGATTTAGAAGATTACATTAGGGTCAGATTCAGATGCAGAAGAAGGTTGATATGGAACAAGATCACTAAAGTGCCTGCTCCAAATTTTGTGTAAAATGGAGCCTCTCCTTGTTAAAATTCAGCTGTTACAAGGACTTGGTTCTTGTATCTTTATTTTCCAAATGTTGATGGTGAAACTGTCAGAGTCTCATGATGGATAGGATAATTTAAAGATAAGGCTGTGTCAAAAGAACATTGGGTTCTGTACATCGTTCTCATTTCCTTAATAATAAAATAAAAATTGACTTGTTTCCCTCGGGGGCTGGAAACGCTGACAGTTCTGCTGTCCTGTTCTGTTTAACTCTTGCAATACCATGGACATTTATGAAATACAGGGTCTGCCTGCCTGGTGCCTTGAGTCTCTGCCTGGTTCGCTGGGTCTGCCCACTTGGTGTAGTGGCATTGCCCACCTGGTTCTCTGGGTCTGCCCACCTGGTGCGGTGGCACTACCCACCTGGTTCTCTTGGTATGCCCACCTGGTGCAGTGGCACTGCCCACCTGGTTCTCTGGGTCTGCCTATCTGGCATGCCTGAATGTCTGGTGGAACACAGAGGGGTTGGCCTTTTGCATTAAGGTGCAGTGAGACACTGTGATAGCAGATTAGCTGTATTCACTGTTTAAAGAGTCCAGAATGGGCAAGATATTAGGTAGAAGAGGGTGTGTAGGTATCATGAGTGGGACAGCTGCTATACCTGCTTAAGCCTGCTATACCATTCAATAAGTTGATTTCATGATCGGATAAGGCCATCAGTACACGTGATGATACGTTAAACTCAACCTGATCTGAGAACTTGACACGGGTTTTTGACTGAGAGCCTGCAGAACTGAGTGATTAGAGCTCCAGCAGTTCAGTAAACGTGAGGTAAATAATTGGGAAATGGATATAATTGGATTGAGAAATAGGAACAGGAGTAGACCATTTGGCCCCTCGAGCCTGCTTTGAGTAGGACCACGGCTGATGAGAAATTCTTCGCATCCATTTTCCTGCCCTTTCCCCATAAACCTGATCCCCGGACTGATCAAGCGTCTATCTAGCTCAGCCTTAAATATACACAGCGACTCTGTCGCTACAGCTCTCTGCAGCAAGGAATTCCAAATGGCTTATTATCTCCTGGCAGGAGAAATTTCACTTTATCTCCGTCTTAAATTGATGCCCCTTTATTCTGAGACAAATAGTAGTTAAAATCCCTGGCTATGATGTATAAGAGCAAGAAAGCAGATGGTCTTGATGCTGGTCAGGATACTGGAAGAAGATGGAGGATGAGATTGCCCATTACAGTGGCTGTCAGGGGGAGGAGACCTCACCAAAATCCCAGATCTGAAATTTGAAGAACTGAAACCTGATAAAATCGTCAGGTGATTGATGATCTTCAGAAAGGAAGAGATCTGTTCTTCTCCTGCACTTTAATTTCTTTGACCTAGCCTTGTGTTTTCTCCCCATTGTTCTCGAACCCTTTTGTGCACTGAAAACTCTTTGCTTCTTTATACTTGATCCCACCCCCATAATAAGCCGAAATCACCTTCATCAAAGTGAGCAGACCTCGCTTCTGACAAGAACTGTTCCAATTCTTCAAGTTCCTCTCCGTATTTCTGCAGGATTGCCATGAACCGGAGTGACATCCTTTCTGTCTGTCGGCATTCCTCACCACGATGACCATTTGTATTTCAACTATACTTTCACTGAGCTTTCATCTGTGTTCACCCCAGCAACCTGACTCTCACAATCTAAAAGGCATAGCTCACCTGTCTCTTGTATTCATGTGCACCTCTATTGAAGACTGTGGAATCTTGCTATGTTTAAATGGGCTACTGCGTTCTCTTCCAGGTCTGGAGCTGTGGTTGAGAATAGTTAATTACAGTTTATTCTCTCTGGGATTTGAGGCAGGTGAATAAGCCTAAGTAAAAGTCTACTTTTCTATTTGTTTCAAGCTTGTCCTCTACTGTTTAAAAATGGATTGTCCCTGTTCTGTAGTTGCTATAAGTCCACGCTGAGCAATACCCTCCCAATCTGATGAAGAGACACTGGACCCAAAACATTAACTCTGACTTTTGTCTTCAAGGATGTAGCCAGGCCTGATGAGCTTTTCCAGCAACTTCTGTTTTTGTCCCTCCCAATAAATTTATCAATTTACCTTATGACCAACTCCCTGTACAGTTAATGTTGTATATGTCATGATAGGATCCCTTGTTAACTTCTTGTAGTTAAGTTGAAAAGTTGGAGTTTGGCAGTTCTTTTCATGAAACCATTCTTTGACAAAGCCGTCAATTAGACTGCACAATTTTGTATCTTTTGCACAGTTAAGAAGCTCCCAAATTATTTTTCTATTTGATTGAGAGTGGTTATTTATTGAGTTGATATTCGAGAGTCTGATTGCTGAGGATAAAGCTCAAAGAGAACGGTGATTTACCAGGGGTGCATCTCACAAGTATCCTGACAATGTATATTGCCCTAGTTTTAGTCACAAAGTGGAACTTTTCCAGATATTATGATTGGTGTAATCAGTGTGTGAAAAATTCTAAAATGAAAGATCTGCTTTCCGTACATGATACAGTAAACTAGTGAATAAGACTTTATGCTGGGAACTTGGGTTGGGCATTCAAATCTTACCATGGCAAATTGTCAAAATTAAATTCAATAATCTTGTTGAGGCTAACCAAGAGAGAATTGAGAAGAATTATGAGTATGGTTTGCTGTTTTATTCACTGTACATCATTGTATTGCTGGGTGAAACGAATGGTGGCACGTCCTGACACAAATTCTTGACAAAATACACACATTCTCCAATTATTTTTAACTCATCAATTTACCGTAAGGGAAAGATTGTGTAGTTTAGTTGTCTAGACTTATTAGATGTGAAAAATGCTCATTTCTGAAGCAGGGTCCCGATCAGAAACATCACTTTCCTGCTCCTCTGATGCTGCCTGGCCTGCTGTCTTCGTCCAGATCCACACTGTATTATCTTATACTTTGGACGTCTCCAGGTTATTTGGGATTTGTCTTTTCTCTCCTCTTGGAAGTTCTGGCTTTGCAAAGTGGGGTGTTTGTGTGACAACCCAGACCTGAACATTTAATAATTTCATTGTTCTGATTAATGAGTATTGTGGAGAATGGGGATGGGATAGGAAACAGGTCAACTTTTTCAAACACTTTATTAGTTCTAATTGTTCTAACCGAGATGGCTAATCACATGTTTGGCTGCAACTATGAACATCCCATCCCATCCCATCATTTAGTGGTTGTGTGAATAATCATCTAATGATAAACTTCCTCTCTTGAGATATTTAACCGGGCAGGCTTCTAAACATCTGTGTACATCTCCTTCAAATGTTTGTTGTGAATGATTTTGAGATGAACAGTTATGTGAACGAGCCATGGTTCAAATGCTGGGGCTGTTTTGAGCTACATTATCAGTTCGCTACTTCTGGCCACAACAAAGGGAGATTTGATAACTGGACAGAAACACAGAAGGTGACCGTTTGGCCCATCAAGTCTGCCCAGGCTCTGCTATCTCCTGCCTTTTCCTCCTTTTCTGTGTCAAGTCCGTTTACCTACAGAATGCCTTGACTGGAAACGTCAGCGTCTCAATTTCAAGTCACTCATTTTGCGAAATGAATTAGTGGAGATTAATTTCCGCAGAATCCAAAATGTATACATTTAACCGCAAAATGTGGGAAAATATAATTTGCCTGACTCGATATTAATTCTGAATTGTGTTTTATAGGGAAGTGTTGAAATCTTATACCATTTGGTTTAATCAATAATACAGTGAGCTCTTCTTCAGTAAAGTGCACTTAGCATCTTCCAGCTACGACAGCGCACTCAGAGCTAACACTAAAAGAACTATTTTTGCTCCTTCGGCTGTGATCAAGTCATAGAGCTGTACAACGCAGAAACAGACCCTTTGGTCCAACTTCTCCATACCATCCGGATATTCTAAATAAATCTAGTCCCATTTGCCAGCATTTGGCCCATATCCCTCTAAACCCTTCCTATTCATATACCCATCCAGATGCCTTTTCAATGTTGTAATTCTACAGGTCTCCATGACTTCCTCTGGCAGCTCATTCCATTTGCCCCTTTGGTCCCTTTTATATCTTTCTCCTCTCACCATAAAGGTATGCCCTCTAATTTTGGACTCCCTCGTCCCGAGGAAAAGGCTTTGACTATTAACCCTGCGCATGGCCCTCATGATTTTATAAATCTCTATAAGGCCACCCCTCAGCCTCATTGGCACAACCTCAGGATAAAACAGCTGCAGTTCCAACGATGTAGAGCCATCAGATGGGAACTGATTCAAATCACATGGACTGTCCCTCTTAGGTTTGCAATTGGTTTTTAATTTCCAGTATTGTTGGTTGCTGGGGAGGTACCCGTTTTTAGGGTAGGTACGTGACGCAGCATTAAATACAGTGAGAATGCTAACCTGGTGGGTGGGATCAGTTGCTCAGCAGGAATGCTGCATTGCTGCTTGGTTACAGTTGTGAGGCTAGACAGTTGACCATCATGCAACAATTAGAACAGAGGGATATACTGCCTGTGGCTTGCTACCACCAACTCCTTCCCTTGACTACGTCTAAGGACCTATTTGGTTTATGGACAAACCTCCATGAAGGAGTCCTAATGAGAAGAGGCTCTTAACAAGGTGTGGTTTCTCACAAAACAGTACAAGCGAAATTAGCTAATTCATAGAATCATAGCATTCGTACAGTGCACAAAGAGGCAATTCAGCCCATTAAGTCTGCACCAGCCACCCCCACCCCCCACGCCAGAACATTCCAACCAGATGTCAACAGCACCTGGTCATTTTCCACATCAGCTCCTTTTATTCATTCATGGGATGAAGGCGTCGCTGGCCAGGCAGCATTTATTGCCCATCCCAAATTGCCCAGATGGCAGTTCAGAGTCAACCGCATTGCTGTGGGTCTGGAGTCACATGTAGGCCAGACCAGGTAAGGATGGCAGTTTCCTTTCCTAAAGGACATTAGTGAACCAGATGGATTTTTCTAACAATTGACAATGGATTCACGGTCATCATTAGACTCTTAATTCCGGATATTTTTATTGAATTCAAATTCCACCATCTGCCATGATTCGAACCCAGGTCCCCAGAACATTATCTGGGTCTCTGGATTAACAATCCAGCGATAATACCATTAGGCCATTGCCTCCCCCACCGTAGTTACCAAGAAGGATTAGCTGTGCTGTCTCACACTTGGTTCGATTCCAGCCTCGGGTGACTGTATGGAGTTTGCACATTCTCCCCGTGTCTGCGTGGGTTTCCTCCAGGTGCTCCGGTTTTTCTCTCACAGTCCAAAGATGTGTAGGTTAGGTGGGTTGGTCATGCTAAATTGCCCACTATGTCCAGGGATGTGCAGGCTAGTTGGATTAACCATGGGGAAACACAGGATGAGGGTAGGGGGTTGGTTTCTGTATGGGATGTTATTCTGAGGGTCTGTGTGGATCCAATGGGCTGAATGGCCTGTTGCTACACTTTTGGGATTCTCAAATTGTCCTGCTCAACCTCTCCCTTAGTTTGAGGCATGGTGACCCTTAGGTTAAAACTCCACCAGTCATCTCTCTCGTTCTAATGAGATAGCAGCCCTACTGCCTGGTAGGTTTCTAGCAACTTGGCTTTTTATTTTACATCCACTGCACAGTGCATATGTATTCAACTGTTTCAACCACCTTTGGGTAGCAATGTACAATGACTTTATTACAGGACCATTTTATGCTTCATTGTTAAATATTCAAAAGCAATTTGAAGCAAGTTTTGAGGAAAAGTTCTAAACTGATAATGTATAAAATCTAAAAATTTAACGTTGAATGTTTTCCACTGTTACAAATTTTGGCAAGTTAGAAAGAGCTTGGATACGCAGAGAAGTAACTGTCAATTTCTCCGATTTTCCCCTTTTCCCTCCCAAATATGGATGATTAAGTTGGGATGGGACTTGTTAGGCTTGGGTGAGACCCTCAAATTCTTGTTTTAAGTGGCCATTCCACCAGTGCAGGGTCTGCATGGCATCGCAGCTGGGCAGTCCATTCAGGTCTGCAGTTTTCCCTTTTGTCAGTCACATTTGCTGGACATGGACCAGGGTTAAGACCAACTCTGACACCTTCCTTTGCCTTTTGGTTAAGGAGATAGGGAATGTGGCCCCAAAAAACATTGAATATTCGGAGAGCCAACTCTCCGACACCACCTCCTACCGCTCCCTCAATCATGACCCCACCCCTGACCACCAAACCGTCATTTCTCAGACCATCCACAACCTCATCACCTCAGGTGACCTCCCACCCACAGCCTCCAACCTCATTGTTCCCCAACCCCGCACCGCCCGATTCTACCTCCTTCCCAAATTCCACAAACCCAACTGCCCTGGTCGACCCATTGTCTCCGCCTGCTCCTGCCCCACCGAACTTATCTCCACCTGTCTCAACTCCATTTTCTCCCCCTTGGTCCAGAAACTCCCCACCTAAGTCCATGACACCACCCACGCCCTCCACCTCCTCCAAAACTTCCGATTCCCTGGTCCCCAACACCTCATCTTTACCATGGACATCTCGTCCCTGTACACTTGCATTCCCCATGCAGATGGCCGAAAGGCCCTCCGCTTCTTCCTGTCCCGCAGGCTCGACCAGTCCCCTCCACTGACACCCTCATCAGCTTAGCCGAACTCGTCCTCACACTCAACAACTTTTCTTTCAATTCCTCCCACTTCCTACAGACAAAGGGGGTGGCCGTGGGTACCCGCATGGGCCCAAGCTATGCCTGCCTCTTTGTAGATTACATGGAACAATCCCTCTTCCATAGCTACACTGGCCCTAAACCCCACCTCTTCCTCCGTTACATTGATGACTGCATCGGCAGCGCCTTGTGCTCCCATGAGGAGCTCGAGCAGTTCATCCACTTCACCAACACCTTTCACCCCAACCTTAAGTTCAACTGGACCATCTCTGATATCTCTCTTTCCTTCATGGACCTCTCTGTCTCCATCTCTGGCAATTACCTGGAAACCGATATCCGTTTCAAGCTTACCGACTCCTACAGCTACCTAGAATACACCTCCTCCCACCCACCTTCCTGCAAAAATGCCATCCCCTATTCCCCATTCCTTCGCCTCCGCTGCATCTGCTCCCAGGATGAGGCGTTCCACTCCTGAACATCTCAGATGTCCTCGTTTTTCAAGGACCGCAACGTCCCCCCACCAGTGGTCGAGAACGCCCTCGACCATGTTTCCCACATTTCCCGCAACTCATCCCTCACGCCCCGTCCCCGCAATAACAACCAAAATAGAATCCCCCTCATCCTCATGTACCACCCCACCAACCTCCGGATCCAACGCATCATCCTCCTGCCCAATCCGACCCCACCACCAAAGACATTTTTCCCTCCCCACCCTTATCTGCTTTCAGGAGGAACCACTCTCTCCGTGACTCCCTTGTCCGCTCCACACTCCCCTCCAGCCCCACCACACCCGGCACTTTTCCCTGCAACCGCAGGAAGTGCTACACCTGCCCCGACACCTCCTCCCTCACCCCCATCCCAGGCCCCAAGAAAGCCTTCCACATTAAACAGATGTTCACCTGCACATCTGCTAATGTGGTATACTGTATCCGCTGTTCCAGATGTGGCCGCCTCTGCATCGGGGAAACCAAGCGGAGGCTTGGGGACCGCTTTGCGGAATACCTACGCTCGGTTCGCACTAAACAACTGCACCTCCCAGTCGCGAACCATTTCAACTCCCTCTCCCATTCCGCAGATGACGTGTCCATCCTGGGCCTCCTGCAGTGCCACAACGATGCCACCCGAAGTTTGCAGGAACAGCACCTCATATTCCGCTTGGGAACCCTGCAGCCCAATGGTATCAATGTGGACTTCACAAGCTCCAAAATCTCCCCTCCCCCTACCGCATCCCAAAACCAGCCCAGCTTGTGCCCGCCTCCCTAATCTGTCCTTCCTCCCACCTATTCCGTCCTCCCACCTCAAGCCGCACCCCCATTTCCTACCTACTAACCTCATCCCGCCACCTTGACCTGTCTGTTCTCCCTGGACTGACCTATCCCCTCCCTACCTCCCCACCTACACTCACCTTTACTGGCTCCATCCCCGCCTCTTCGACTTGTCTGTCTCCTCTCCACCTATCTTCTCCTCTATCCATCTTCTATCCACCTCCCCCTTTCTCCCTAATTTTTTCAGAACCCCCTTCCCCTCCCCCATTTCTGATGAAGGGTCTAGGCCCGAAACGTCAAGCTTTCCTGCTCCTCTGATGCTGCTTGGCCTGCTGTGTTCATCCAGCTCCACACCTTGTTATCTCGAAAATTCTATCTAACTTCTTTATTGCTGTTCCAGCAATTTATGCCTCTCTAAGTCACTCCATTTGTACCTCCTGAAACAAGATAGTGACTGTATCTACATGAGTGTGAGGCACTGTTCCATATGAATGCTTCATTTAGAATGACCAGATGGGACACTCCCTGACAGGAGCAAACACACAATGAGAGCTTCTGTCCTGCACTGTACAGAGATTGAGCGTTATGAGGTATAGCCTCCAGTGGAGAGCTAATGTGTACTGACTGGTCCAATACATCTTTTCAAGAATGCTATTCCATTGTCAGATGTAAAATCAGTTGTTGTCTGATCTTCAGCTTCAACCTTAATTTTATTTTGGTCAGGGAATGCAGTCTTAGATTTGAAATTTTTACTGGAAAAAAAGGGAATTTTGTTGAAGCTTTCCACATTGCAGTCATCAGGACAGTTCACAAGAATACCAATTCAAAGGGAAAACCAGCATTCATACTGCTTGAGAGAACAGTGCAATTGTTAGCAAGTGGACTCTCATTGGAGAATGTCATGCTATGGAAAATGCACCCCTCGCTGCTGACTGACAGTTAGCTTGCCAGGCTCTGTGTAAATTTGAAATCAGTTTCCACTCATTCTTGCGAGTTGTCCTGATGAGTGCAAGATGAAATGCTTCAACAAAGTATACCTTTCCTCAGCACTGCTGAGGTTCTGCACCACCAAACGATCAAAAGCAGTCCCTGGATTGCAAACGGGTTCTGTTCTAGAGTTGGTTTGAAAGTTGATTTATGCGCAAGTGCAGGACACTGTCGAGCAGCCATTTATAAGAACAGGGTCATAGAAGTCATAGAATCCCTACAGTGTGGAAACAGGTCCTTCGGCCCAACAAGTCCACACCAATCCTCAGAGCATCCCACCCAGACCCAGCCCCTTATAACCCACACATCCCTGAACACTATGGGCAATTTAGCATGGTCAATTCGCCTAGTCTACACATCTTTGGACTGTGGGAGGAAATCGGAGCACCTGGAGGGAGCCCACGCAGACACTGGGAGAATGTGCAAACTCCACACAGACAGTCGCCCGAGGGTGAAATTGAACCCAGGTCCCTGGTGCCTGTGAGGCAGCAGTGCTAACCACTGAGCCACCGTAAAGGATCTTTCAAGTTATATCCCTGAATTGAATTGTGTTCGTAAATGTGACCGTTCTGAAGTCAGATGCTTGGAAAAGAAGCAGCCTCGTATGTTGAAATGGGCTGTTTTGTTCATACCGTGTTTAGGGACGGCTAGTTAAACGATTATTCCTTTCAGAGAGAGTGTTCCTGAAAGAAAGAAATGGGTTTGAAACGTGAAAGCTTCTTCAGTTATTGCAAAATGATCTGCCAAACAAAATTCAAAGCATGTTGGTAAAGGAAAAATAGTAGGGAAGTTTGAAATGGAGGGAAGGGTATTTAAACTAAACAAAGAAAATATAGATAGTAAGAACTGCCGATGCTGGAGTCTGAGATAACAAGGTGTAGAGCTGGATGAACGCAGCAGGCCAAGCAGCATCAGAGGAGCAGGAAAGCTGATGTTTTGGGTCGGGACCTTTCTTCAGGAATGAGGGAGGGGAAGGGGGCTCTGAAATAAATGGGGGAGGGGGGACCGCAGTGATAGCAGGTGGATAGCGGAGCGGATAGGGTGGGAGAGAAGACGGACAGGTCAACGAGGCGGGGATGAAGCTAGTAAAGGTGAGTGTAGGTATACAGGGGTGGGGATTGGTCAGTGAGGTGGGAGGAGCGGAGAGGTGGGCAGGTCAAGGAGGCGGGGATGAAGCTAGTAAAGGTGAGTGTCGGTATACAGGGGTGGGGATTGGTCAGTGAGGTGGGGCTAGTCCTGTTTTGTTTTAACATGAGGTCTGACTCGGTTGCCCCAAAATGACTTCACATCACCCGAAGGGCAGGCTTGCGGCCTGGATACCTTCCTTGAATAGTTTCCATCTGAAGAGTTGGAACAGATGGAAGGATATGAGTCGTAAGATCTCGTCAAGCAGATGGTGTTTGTGCTCATTTGATACTTCCCTGGTACCACACTGTAATGTCAGCTGAGCTGTGAGCTTGAAAAGACCATATTCTATCTCCGAGAATATGGCCACGAGAAAGGGAAAAGTAAAGTGAAGGAAGCTGAGTGTTAATAACTATGAGACGGCACAAGTTTGATTAGTGCGCTGCGGGATTGTGGCATCAAAAAACTGGGATATAAATGAAATCAAAATGTAGTCTAGGTGAAAAATTGCAGACTGCCCCATGTTATACTAATTTCTTATTTTAACAAACTCTCATCAAATTAACATTTTATACCATTGTAAGATATTAGTTAGTAGGATCATCATTATTATTGCAAGGATTGAGTCCTGAGAGTATTAGTGAACATATTGTAATGAGTTTTAATCCTCACAGGAAGCATATCTAGAGCACTTGGAGTGCATAAATATAACTTCTAGCCTAGAGGCACACGTTAAGCTGGAATGATGGACAGTATAGTGTCAATGGCCATTTATTTGGTTGTCGGATGCTTGTTTTCCATTGTAAGAATGTGGAATGTAACTAAGAGCTTTAAATAGTCTTTGCGAAGAATGTTGACAATTGTTTAACAAGCAAAAAGGACACTGTTCCCAGTCCTGTACCTGTGTTGTTTGCTTAGTGCCTGTGAACGGTGGTCGAAAGCTTCTGATTTTCGGGAAAATGACTGGACTTATCAGTGAGTGTTGAAGTAAAACTAGATCATTTCTTGCTCTTCTATATTTGAGTTGGTGATGTCTTGTACGAGCGTGTGAACTTCAGTGTCCAAATGAAGATTTTGTATTGCATCATTGAAAATGCATGAATTTTGGTTGCGCAGCTAATATTTTCAGCGTCCCAAATAAATTACATTGTCTCGTTATTGCATTTCAAATGCCCTTGTTACGTACTGATTTGTGCTTATCTTTGTCTCATGTGATCCTTCTCACCTTCCACACCCACCCATCAGCACAACCTATCATCCTTTACTTCCTCACACATCTACCTGGCTTCTCCTCAACTCGATCAGTGTCATTCATCTCAACTGTTCCTTGTGCTATAAGTGTAAAGTGTTAAGCGTTTAAGTGTTCATTTTTTAGATTTATTTCTAACATGAGCTTCATTTAGTTGAAACGCTAATAAAGCAAAGAAACATTCAAATGCATGGTATCAAATTGCTGTGGTGCAGATCATTTTGCAAAGCTCCATAATGCAAAGCTAGTGCTTTTTGTTGATGAGAGAAGGGAAATTAAGGGTGGAAAAATGAGAAGAAATTGTGTACAATAATGGGGGAGCACAGCACATCGCTGCAAGAGACAAGACTGAAGCATTTGCAACCAACTTCAGCCAGATGTGTCAGGCTGATGATCCATCATAACCTCCTCCTGAGGTTCTCATCACAGTCTTCGTCCAGTTTGATGCACTGCGTCTGATATCAATAAAGGGGCAAAGCCGGTGGACACTGCAAAGGCTTTGGGCCCCGATAACATTCCGGCAATAGTACCGAAGTCGACTGTTCCATGCTCCTAGCTGAGCCATTCCAGTGTAACACCAATACTGCCAAAGTCCAACCTGATGAGTTGGAAAATTGTCTGGATACTTCCTATCCACAAAAAGTGGGACAAATCCAACCTGGCCAATTCCTGCCCTAGCAGTGTCGATCATCAGTAAGGACTGATGAGTGTTGGCAGTGCCAAAAGGCACTTGCTGAACAGTGGTGGTCAAACAGGAGGCTGGAAGAACACAGCAAGTGAGGCAGCATCTGGAGGAAAGGAGAAGTCAATGTTTTGGGTGTTACCCTTCTTCAGGACTCTTATTGCTCTTCAACAATAACCTGCTCAGTGACATTCTGTTTATGCTGTGCCAGAGCTACATGAACCTGACCCTATTACAGCCTCAGTCCAAATATAAATAAAAGAGTTGAATATCAGAGGTGAGAGTGCAAGCCCTTGACAACAAGACAGAGTTGGAGTCATGCCTAATATAAAAGAAAGATGGTTGTGGTTGCTGGAGAGCAAACATCTCAAACTTGAGATGTAACCTCGTTCCTCAATTTTGTTTCCCGGGCCTAACCATCTTCAGCTGGTTCATTGATAGCCTTTCTTTTATCAGAAGGCCAGAAATGAGGATGTTTGCTGATAATTACACAATGTCCAGGACCATGCACAGCTCCAAATATAGAAGCAGTCTGTATCTATAACACATCAAGACCTGGACAACATTCATACTCGGGCTGATGGACAGCTTAAATATTACTTAGGTGCAGTGCAGTGACCATCTCCACCAACAAGGAATCTAGCCATATCCTATTGATGTTTGATGCATTACCTTTACTGAATCCTCACTATCTTGGAGGGGTGAATCTACCATTAAAGAGAGACTGCTTTATGATTACCATAACTACAAAAGCAGATCAAAGGCTGGGAATTGTACAGTAAATAACTCCCCTCGTGACTTTCCACCACCTACAGAGCGCAAGTCAGGAGTGTATTGGAATACTCCACACTTCTCTTTGAGTCCAGCTCCAACAACACCCAAGAAGCTTGACGCTGTCCATGACAAAGCAAGCCGTAAGCTTTGCACACCTTCAGCATTCACTGCATCCACCAATGAGTGACAGTAGCAGCCATATCACCCACTTAAAAGATTCATTATAACAACTTACCAATGTCACATCTCATAAAGATGTACAACATGGAAACAGACCCTTCGGTCTGACTCGTCTGTGCTGACTGGATATCCTAGATAAATCTAGTCCCATTTGTCAGCATTTGACCCATATCCCTCTGAACCTTTTCTATTCATGTACCCATCCAGATGCCTTTTAAATGTTGTAATTGTACCAGCCTCCACCACTTCCTCTGGCAGCTAATACCATACATGCACCATGCTCTGCGTGAAAAAGTTGCCCCTTGGGTCCCTTTCAAATCTTCCTCCTTTCACCATAAACCTATGAGCTCTAGTTTTGGACTTTCCTACCCTGGGGAAAAAGATCTTGTCTCTTTACCCTATCTATGCCTCTCATGATTTTATAAAACTCTATAAGGTCACCCCTCCGCCTCTGACACTCCAGATCAGGACAAAAACAACAAACGCAGCAGAACACCACTATGTACAAGTTCCTCTCCAAGCTCACCATCCTGATTTGCTGGGAACTGCCTTCCTAATACATTCTGCATGCACCCACTCCGAATGACTGCAGCGTTTCAAGAAATGGACGTGCCAGTGTTGGACTGGGGTGGACAAGGTCACCTTTGTCAGTGACTCCACCTGATGAGTGAGCAGCACTCCGAAAGCTTGTGATTTCAAATAAACCTGTTGGACTATAGCCTGGTGCCATGTGTCTTGTGAACCCAGTTCAAGAAGGCAGCTGACTACCACCTTCCCAAGGGCAGTTATAGGAGAGACATAAGTGTTGGCCCAGAGAGTATTTCCCACGTTCCATGAATTTTAGAGATCTGTGTTTCATCTATTGAAGGAATTTGCATGGTTTTTGCAACACCAGTTTTTGGCTAAGTAAATGCAGTAAATCCAGCAATCTCGTTGTATGAATGGAAGAAAAATGTAAATGAAATTAAGACAGAACAGGAGAGGACTGTGAGGACAAATGAAATGTTCAAAGTGATCCATTGGATGAATATTACAGGTCTCTAACAGTCCAAATAAAGTTGTTGCTGTGGCATAGTGCTTTGGCATTTGTGGGCATGACAGGCACCACACAAATGCAAGTTTATTTGAATAGTTTGACATGACAGCATGCTGTAAGTGCACCCAAAAGTCAAGTTGCTGCCTCTTGGTGTTGGCTTGTTTTGCTTTGAGGTTTTAGTTCTGCGTGTGTTACAGAGGAAAAGCATTGTCTTACACATCATCACCAACATTTCTCTGTTTTTAATGACCTTGCTTGTAAATCTGTCACATTATATTAAAAAAAATGCTCGCTGTTTGTTTCTGGAATTACTGTCAAAGTTCCATGTGCCTCACAACTGTTAAAGTTTTCGTAACTGGAGCAAAGTGATTGCTAGCAATCGTCTCGCTTAGAGATACAGGGTGCTCATATAAAACGGCAAATCAGTTCCACATTTCTAAGTTCCTTGAATTAATTGCTTCTATTTTCTTTTTGCTGACAACAGGATGTTTTAAACAACCTCTGTTATTATTCTTTCCAATCCCACAAGCAGCTGGTTCCTCGTTTAAATCTCAGTTCATATGGAGCATCTATTTAGAGTTCTGAACACACTCATCTCGCTGGCCAGAAATGGTGGAGAGGTTTCCGAGCTGCACAGCACCCAAGCCAGTTTTGATCTTCGTAGACCTGCTTCTCTGCCTCTGCATCAATTACCCTGTGAATGAACTCCTGCCTGCTTGTGCATTTGTCTTTTTAATTCATTCACGGTATGAGGGTGACACTGACGTAGCCAGAATTTTATTGCTCGCTCTTTAATTCCTGGTGAGCCACCTTTTTGAAGTCAACAGAGTGTCTCACTCGGATACTTCAGAGTGCATTTTGGAGTCGCATGTAGGCCAGGCAATGGAAGGACAGCAGCTTTCCTTCACGAAAGGGCAATGCTGGAACAGATGTGTTTTTACAACAATCGTATCACGGTTGCGGTTGTTAATGCTAGCTTTTCATTCTTCATTTTAATGAGTGAATTGTGCTCAATTCCCCAGCTGCCGAGGTGGATTTTACACTTCACTATTATAAGGTCAGGCCTTCGAGGCTCTGCCAATTAATAGAAGAGGTTTTGCTGCTGTCCTTCCTGCTCTCAAATGACCAAATTCTCCATGGGGTCCCCATATTGTTGCAGAGAGGGGAACATGCCATGTACCTTCCCTTGCTCAATGAAGCCTCTTTTGATGTAAGTGGAGTCCATATTGATGTTGGCTCTGTTGAATACAGTTGGAAAAGGCCCAATTAGACGTGAAGTCTTTGCATCTCCAATCTCTTGCGCCTTGCTCTCCTGTACATTCCCTCCAATTTTGATCAGAGAGCACTTGGCTCCCACGTTGTTTCATGGGCGAAGTAAGGGGCAGCATAGTGGCTCAGTGGTTAACACTGCTGCCTCACAGTGCCAGGGACCCGGGTGACTGTGCAGTGTTTGCACATTCTCCTCAAGTCTGTGTGGGTTTCCTCTGGGTGCTCTGGTTTCCTCCCACAGTCCAAAGATGTGCTGGTGAGGTGGTTCAGCCATGCTAAATTGCCCCTGGTGTCCAGGGTTATGCAGGCTAGTGGGTTAGCCATGGGAAATGCAGAGTTACAGGGATAGGGTAGGGGGATGTGTCTGGGTGGGGTTCTGTTCAGAGGGTTGGTGCCTTGATGGGCTGAATGTGCACTGTATGGATTCTACCATTCTTTGAGCCCTCCCCTCCTGTCGTGGGAAGCAGTGACTGCAATGGGCTGCTTGTGTCCAGGTACAGAGGAGGCTCCACAAAACCTATAAATTCCTCACAGGATTAGTCAAGGTGGGTGAAGGATGGATGTTTCCAATGGCAGGCAAGCTAGAACCAGGAGTGCAGGGTAAACCTTTTAGAACTGGGATGAGAAATTTCTTCAATCAGAGAGTGGTGAACCAGCACCATAGCAAGCAGTAAAGGCCAAAACATTGTATGATTTCTAGAAGGAGTTGGATGCAGCACATGGGCTAAAGGGATCGAAGGATACAGGGGAAAAGCAGGAGTGGATGGCTGATGAGCAATGATCATATTGAATGGTGGAGTGTGCTTGATGGGCTGAATGGCCTACTCCTACACCTATTTTCTTTGTCAGCTGTCGGAAATGTAGACACAATGTGAATGCTTTCTGACCGATCACTGCTAGCCCATTATCCCTCCTCCTTAATTAAGCCACATCCAAACTGAACTGCAAAATGACTTTCCATTGTGTTAAATGATTCCTGACCGAATATTAACCTGCCACATTTTCAGGCTTTCTTAATGAGTTTCAGCCAACGATAGGTTCCTTTTTGAGTTATTACCATTTAATTATCAGGGTCAGTGATTTCCTAAAATGTCAATTTCTCGTTTAACCTTCACTTGGCTGGTTCACTAATGGTTTTCCGCTAACCTTCATTCTCTGTGGTGAAATTAAAGTGCTACATTTGGGTCCTGTATATTATCTGTTGTGCAATGACGTTCCTGTGGAGGCTGTGGTAACTTCTGATTTGCTTTGCGTGTTCATACGTCTGCCAATGTCCTGTCTTTTGTGGTGAATTTTGACTCATCTCCACAGTTCTGATTGTAATCACACTTTGCCCTGGTCTGTATTTCTTCTTTGTTGCTATTCAAAAAGCAGAATAACGTAACACTCAAAAAGATTACACCAGGTTTGTGAAGATGCAACAAAAGTGAGAGCTGTCCTTCTGCCAGTCAAGGTCTTAACAATGAAACATGAGAAACAGAGGTGAGCCTTTTAACTCCAACAATAGTCTTGCCCATTCACTGAGATCATCGCTGATCTGGCTGTATTTACCCAACACTGTCCTGTTATACTTTTGCCTAACAAACCCCTATCGACTCTCAGAACTGAACTTTTCAGTTGACCTAGCTTTGATAATGTTGCACAAGGCGTGATTTTCAGATTTCCTGAACACATACCTTGCACGAATGAAAGTGTTATGTTGGGAAAAGGCCAAGAATTAATCACAGCTCTTTGCACTGCAGCTGACTTGTCAAAGAAGCGAAGTATAAAGCAACGGTGCTCCAAATAAGAGAGAACTAAGTGTGGAGATAACAAAGTGTTTCGGGTCGGGGAAATTTCTAAAGAAGGGTCCCGACCCAAAACGTCTTCCGGCTCCTCTGATGCTCCCTGACCTGCTGTGTTCATCCAGCTCCACACTGTGTTATCTCTGACCACAGCATCTGCAGTGCTTGCTATGTCTGCGCTCCAAATCAGTTGTCTTATTCTTCTGTGAACTTCCTTGAAGAAAAGACACAGCAACAGAAACTGTTTTTTCTTTTAAATCTTCCTTTGTTGTTGAGATTGTAGGTATGACTGGCAAGGTTCTAGGCTATCTGAAGGTGACTTCCACTGTTCTGTGTAGTGATAGTCAATCATGTGTTGCTGTGGAGTTCTACCACCTGAACCCAACTCCATCACAACTCGAACATGTTATCACCGTTGCTTCAGCTCCACTCAAAAGTAACAAACTTGAAAGTGATGGTGGTCTCGCACACCAGTGCTCTTTGCCAGAAATCCTCACACCCCTGAAAAGTCAACATTTGTTACCTATCTCTAATTTCCTTTCTGAAGGAGGTGGTGAAGCTACTGTCTTGAACCACCTCACTCCTTGTGATACGGTGTTTCCTATAGTGCTGTTAGGATGGGGGAACTCCATGATTTTGACCCGGTGCCTGTGAAGAAATGGCAATTTATTTCCAAGCCAGGACAGTGTACGTCTGTGTGTGTGTGAGGGAGGGTGGGGAAATGTGCAAATGGTGGTGTCATGTATCTGCTTACCACGTCCTTTTAATCGGCAGAGGACATAGATTTGGGGTTGAAGGAGCCCTGTGCGAGTTCCTGCAAGTGTGGTTTGTGGGTGCCGTCAGGCATTGTTGGTGGAGGGAATGAAAGCCAGAAAGTGGTGGATGGGATGTTGATCAAGACTGACCTATGATGAACTTATGGAGGGCGCATCTATCCAGAAAACTGGGGAGGGTTCCATTGTACCCCTAACTTGTGGCTCTTAGATTGTAGACCAGGCTTGGGAAGTCCGGAGGTGAATTACTCATCTCAGAATTGCCAACATCTGACCGGCTCTTGTAGACACCATATTAATATGCCTGGGTCCGGTTCAGTTCCTTGCCACTGGCAATCTATAGGATGTAGACAGTGGAGGTATTCAATGTAATGTCATTAAAAGGTGGGGAGAAAGTTGCATTCTCTCTTGGCAAAATCCTCATTGTGTGGCATTTGTGTGGAGTGATTATTACCTGCCACTTAGCAGTTCAAGCCTGGGCATAGTCCAGGTTTGGTGCCAATTGGGCACAGGCTACTTCGGTATCTGAAGGATCATGAATGATGTTGAACGTAGTGCAATCATCAATGAATATCCCGACCTCTGACCTTATATTGAAGCAGCTGAAGGTGGTTGAGCTTAAGACACCAGCCTGAGGAACTCCTGCAGCGATCTTCCAGGGCTGACCCCCAGCGTCCACGTTCCTTTGTGCTATGTACAATGCCAAACTGCCAATGATTTCCCCTGAGGCTCATGAAGCCTTAACCAGTCTGATGGTGCCTTGATGTCAAAGGCAGGCAGTGTCATCTCACCTCGAGTTGAGCTTTTTTGTCTCTGTTAAGACCAAAGTTGCAATAAGGCCACATGCTGAGTGGTCTGGCAGAACCCAATCAGAGTGTTAGTGGGCAGGTCATTGCTGAGCAACTGCTGCTTGAGTTCTGAGGAAGGGTCACCGGACCCGAAGCGTTAACTCTGTTTTCTCCTTCACAGATGCGGCCAGACCTGCTGAGCTTCACAAGCAACTTCTGTTTTTGTTCCTGCTTGATAAGACTGTACTTGGATCTTTGTCAATTCATTAATGATCAACAGGATGGGTGAAAATTGGGCAGATTGGATAAGTCCTTCTCATGCAAATATCACCCAATATGGGGAAAGATTGGTGGAGGGTTGTGTACTGAGCATATTAATTATATTAGTAACTAACTCGGCCGGTTTGTGGTGCAGAGTGACGCAGTGTGCGTTCATTTCCCACACTTTCTGACGTTATGATGAAGGACTCTGCTTCTCAACCTTTCCCCTCACGTGAGGCATGGTGACCCTCAGGCTACATCACCATCAGCCATCTCTCGCTCAATGTGAGAGCAGCCCTTTGATCCGGTAGAACCACGGTGGCTTTACCTTTCTTTTTACTACTGCTTAGTAGCTTTGTTCAAAATTAGTTACAAGAACGTAGGGTGTAGTCATGATGTGGAGGTGCCGGTGTTGGACTGGGGTGGGCAAGGTCAGAAATCACACGGCACCAGATTATAGCCCAACAGGTTTATTTGAGATCACAAGCTTTTGGAGCCTCACTCCTCCACCAGGTGTTAGTGAGAGTTGTATAGACATGGAATTTATAAATAAAAGATCAAAGGGTCAGACTGTTGATAAGGATGTAATAAGCAAACCTAAGATGCTGTTAAATCTTTAATCGGTTAGAAGGTTTTAATTGATTGATATGTATATGTAAATCCCGGATTCCTTTGAAGTCACTGTCCTGAGAGAACTAAAGGTTTTATCAATATGAAGAAGAGGTGACGATTTAGGCAGACAATGCATGTTAGGTATGAGGCCTTGTTTGGAATTTGTTTGTGTTTGGGCATTAAGCCCTTCGACTCCGCTTCACTGTTCACGGCTGTCAATTCCACTATCACTGTGTCCAATGCTTCCCTCATTAGCCAAAAATCTTGAATTTCATGAATATGCCTCTTGAACATACTCCGTGAGGAAGGGTTGCTAGGAAACGGTTAACTGTACAGCTTTCCAGAATTTTCAGTTTTATCTTGATTGACAGGCAGATGATTTGGCTCATTGGTGGACTGTTAAGTGCTTTGTCTCATTATGTTGTTAAAGCTCATTATCTGCAGTGTGTTGCATACATCAAGTTTCTGTTGTTGTCTTTGCATCAATTCTTCTGTAGATTTCTGAAGCTCCCTCTTATACTAACAGCCCATCTATCCCGATACACAGCACTTGCTTTCACAGGCAATTTAATGTCCAAGATAGATGAGCCAGTTTAATGGTTGAACCCGAAAATGTACTAACCATTCAATTAATTTCCGCATATGAATAAATGCTGCAATAATTCAAAGCATGATCATTAACATAGCGACAAACAGCTCAGCATTAGCACCAACATTGGGATGGCAGGGCTAACGTGAAGAGAGATTGAATCAGTCAGGGCTATCTTCACTGGAATTTAAAAGAAAGAGGGGGAATATAGAAGATAGCAAGGACTGCAGATGCTGGAAGTCAGAGTCGATAAAATGCCAGCTGCGTAGGCAGATACTGAGAAGTCTGTAAAAGTCTAACAGGACTAGACAGGGTTAACGCAAGAAGGATGTTCCTAATGACTGCGGAATCCAGAACTAGGGGTCACTGTCTAAGGAGGTGGGTTAATCATTTTGGATTGAGATGAGCAAAAATTTTGTCACCCAAATTTCTTTGGTTTGCCAAAGAAAACCAAAACATTGAATGTTTTCAAGGAAGAGACACATACGGCTCTGAGGGCTAAAGCGATCAAAGGACAATGGGAGAAAGCGGGAACAATTGGATCATCAGCCTTGATCATATTGAATGTTGGAACATCGTCGAAGGGTATTTTCAATGTTTCAATAAACAAGATGGGTCTGTTAGTATTGCTATGAATGGATTTGCAATGCCTGAAACTTGGATGTAGCAAAGAGTGATGGTGGCTTTTGTATCTATTTCTAGTCAGTGACATGTCTTTATCATAGTAGTGTCTCAAGGTGCAACATGGGAGCCTGGCCATTCACTGAGCCAGATTGAAATATTAACATTGGTGTCCAAAGACAGGCTGTAAGGAGCAATGCGATGGCGCAGGAGAGAGATAGAAAGGCACAGGTGGTTTACAGAAAAAGTTGTAGGGCCTTGTGCCTCATTAGCTGAATGCATTAGCCACCATGAATGGAGCAGTTAAAATGTGGCTACTGGAGACCACGGTTGAAAGAAAGTTTGAGGTCTTTGAGAGATACCAGGCCAATGGGTATGTGGCAACAGGGAAAAGTTCAGGAATGAAAGATCTGGATGTAAAGTTTAATAGTGACCCCAAGCCAGACTGGGAGCCAGTGTTGGCCAGCAAATATATGTGGTGGGTGCATGGGATTCGATACAAGACCAAGTGTCAAAATCACACTTGTCCGTTCCCCCTCATGGAGGTTCCCAGCAAGCCCTTTAATACCTGGTGCATACATCAACTTAGCAACAGGGAACAGAAGAACATAACACTGAGCGTTATGTGAGACTTCACAAAATAACTGATTTTGGGTCAAAATAAATGACCTTTTCTGTTAACTAGTTTGAGATATCCATCCAAATTTAACTATCAAACTATTTAGATCCTGTGGACAATATTTCCAAAGAAGTTAAATCCCAGACTGAAATACAGCTTGTTAGATTAATTTTTTTTGTTTCAACGAGGTGGCCTTTCACTGGAACATAAACAGGCAGTGTTGCAGATTTGGTTTTAACAATTCAGCAGAAGTATATTATGCATATCTGTTTCACACTTAAAAGATTTCAAAGCACATGACTTTTAAAAATCCCATTAGTTCTCAAAATATCCCCTTCTAGGAAAATTTCCTTCTGCATCATGCTTTTTGGTCTTAAATTAACTGTGGCTTCAACTCCCACTCTTTTGAATCTGATTGCCTCTTCCTGGAGACTTCATACAACAGAGCTTAAACTTGCTCAGCTTCGAATAATCACTTCAGGGTTTCATCCAAACAAGTCTGGTTTGAATCTTTTACTGGGATATGACTTGTATGGAATTTAATTAAACTATTTACTCTAAGGCAACCTATTTTTAAACAATTCTAAACAATATTCTCCCTTTCTCAGGAGCAACTGCTTTAGACTTGACTTCAGCTTAGTATCCAACAGAACTGTCCAAATGAAAACTAAATGTGGATGTTTGTCCCAATCAAAAGAAAAAAAAAATTCCCTGACCTTCTAAACTGAAGGCTGATACACAACTGCTTTCCTTGATCACATGTAAAATTCCCCTACCTGAAACAAAAACTCATTGCTCTTGGGAATTTATTCACTTACACTGTGTTTTAAAATAAGCCACCTTAGCTGCAGGAATCCTTACAAGTTGATCATTAAACCTGTTCAGACATTCAGAAAAGCTACACGCCTCTAATTGAAGTTTAAAAAAAAACTGAGCTGAAAAATAAAAATGACTTTAACAGAAGTATGAATCACACAGCATGCATCATAAAACATAGAAACAATCTGCTTTTCTTAGGTGGATTAAATGTGTTTTACAGATTCTGTGTGTGCGCAATCAAAATTTAGTTGCTTAAATACATGTTGTTATTTTGGCATTTAACTAAAATAAGTTGTGGATTGCTTTGCAGCAGCATTTGTCCTTCTTGACCAATGGAAATATCACCATATCCACATCGAATAAGCTTAGTGCCGTAATCAGTTTTCATGAAACTGGTGTGTCTTCGGGTCTTATAAGTGCATGATAGGAGGACGCATGAGTTAATGAAGCACCACGGGAGTTAAGACCTTGTAACATAGATTCTTATAGAAAGAGTTCAGTAGCCTAGATTTGATTTGATTTATTAATGTCACATGTACTGGGATGGAGTGAAAAGTGTTGTTTTGTATGCTATCCAGGCAAATTGTACCATAGATAAGTACATCAGGGTAATAAAACAGAATGCAGAATATAGTGTTACAGCTACAGAGAAGGTGCAGCGAACGAACTACTCTCATATATTAGAGAGGTCCTTTGGTTGCAGCTCAGAGGCGAGCCTACTTACACAGGTCTTCCTGAGCAGTTATACCGTAGCACAGTAAGGGATTTGGATGCTGAGATGTTAGGCTACATTCAGTAATGAGCTGATCTTTTCCAGCAGCTTATTTGCACGCAGCTTCTGATGCTGAAAGGGGTAGGCATTCTGTATGCTGTGGCTGAGCAAAAGGCCTCAGCAGATGAAGCCAGCATGTGCATATAAAGCCCCAGCGTGGGATAGGATCTTGCTTCTCAGCATCAAAGACACAAACCTGCTTTGAAAATTAACCAGGAGCCAATTCCAGAGTGCTACATCGGTGTATACAAGCCCCCAGTGCCCCTGGTTTGATTTTTGTCCCACACTGACAGAAAGCAATCCTTTCTTTCTGATGTTGCTCATGGAATTTGAGCACTGTGTGCCTACTAATTGGATGCAAGTGTAAACCTAGAGCAGTCCATAAATCTGTGCAAATTGGCATTCGATTATGTTACATAGTGTACAGTGGAGCAATGGGTTATTTAGACCATTGGTTCATGCTGACATTTATGTCACACCAGTTTTCACCCATCTCTCTTCATCTAAGTTTGTCTTCAATTCTTTTCTCCCTGACGTTTACTTAGCTTCTCTTTTTAAATGCTGCTGTGTTATTCACCGTTGACATACTCTGTGTGGTAGTAAATTCTACATTCTCATCATAATCTCTTCATTAATCATTCAGAGGGTGTGGCTGTCACTAGCTGGGCCAGCATTTAATGCCCATCCCTAATTACCCTTGAGGAGGTAGTGGTGAGCCGCTTTCTTGATTCACTGCAATGCGCTTGGCGTAGGAACATCCATGCTGCCTTTAGGGGAGGGTGTTCCTGGATTTTGACCCAGCAACACTGAAGGAATGGCAATATATTTCCAGGTCAGGATGGTGTGTGGATTGAAGGAAAACTTGCAGGGAGTCATGTTGCTGTACATCCATTTAGATTGTCGTGGGTTTGGAAAGTGCTGTTTAGGCTCTTTTGGTGAGTTTCTGCAGTGCATTTTGTAGATAGTACATGCTGCTGCTACTGAGCGTCGGTGGTGGAGGGAATGGATGCTTGTGGATGTACCAATCAAGTGGGCAGCTTTGCCCTGGATGGTGTCAAGCTTCTTGAGTGCTGTTGGGGCTGCACTCATTCAGGCAAGTGGGGAGTATTCCTGACCTGTGCCTTGTAGATGGTGAACAGGTTTTGGGGGGTCGGCGGGGTGATTCCGTCTAGCTACTTATTATATGCGGTCTGTTGCCTGTTTGTTCTGCCTACTGAAATATATCACCTCACACTCGGCTATGTAGAATATTCCTTTGTCAATTTTACACCCATTCTGCATTGTTAATGCCATTATTAAATTCAGACATCTTGGTTAAGTTGTGCCACACCTGACACCACCATGCAATAGTACCAAATGGAGATCCTGTTCGGCATCAAGATTAGTATTGTGGGACGATATATGGGAAAAAAGCTTGGTGACATGATGAGTGAAATACAAAATTGTTCTGTTTCACAGACTGAATTCAGGGCCAGTTTTGAAAAGAAAATGTTTGATTCTCCAAGGGAGATTCTCATTTGCTATTCAGATATCATCACGCTTTACTTTGACTGAATTATATGAAGCTTGAATTTAATTGTGGTCGTGAGATTGCCAATAAATGAGAATTTTATCCTTTATTCAGCCTGCAGTGAAATTGAAGTGTAATGAAAGGTATGTGATTTGTGTGGTAATATTTTTAAGAAGTTTGCATTTTAAACTAGTGAGTTTTGGTCTATTTTTGTGAAGTTTAAAAATTAATAGGTCTGTCTTTACAGAACCAGTATGTGTCAGACAATAGATGATGGCAAGGCCTCCTGGAGTGTTAATGGAAGTTTGTTTATACTGTCAGATTTTCAACATTAGAGGGAAAACATTGAGCCGTTAGCTTCAGAAAAATCTAGGGCATGCATGTTTTTTAAAAAAAAGTTTAAAAGCTTTTGAGTTCAGTTCAAAGGAGACCTGACTGAAACCAGATGCAACTACAGTTTTTTTTAGAAAAGGAGACTGTTTGGAATATTTGAAGAAATAAGTTACCTCAGTGAAAGAGTGAAGTTTGTGAACACTCCAGACCAGGAGTATTTGGTTCAAACTCTCCAGATTAAACTCTCAGTTGTCTCAGAAAAAAAGACTTCACAACTCACATGACTGAATTGCTTCTTCATAGCTTCAAGCAAACCAACAGAGTGCATTGTTTACTAAACTTCTGCTTTATTGTTAAAACCAAATCTGCAGCATTGTGGAAAGGTTTAAGAGCCAAGTTGATTTAAAGCAACTGGCAACAAAACCAGAGACAACAGGGGAGCAAACTGATCATCCAATAAGTGGTTAGGGCTGCAATACCCGAGAGTTTGTGCTGGAGACAGGTGCAATTGAGGTGCTTAAGAGGGAATTGGGTCATTATCTGAAAAGAAAAATATGCAGGGCTGCAGGGAAAGACGGGAGAGTGGGGTGAATTGAGTTCTTCTTGCAAGGCTCTGGGAAGGGTGTAAACAACTGAATGGTCCACTCCTGTATTGCAACTGTTGTATGAAGTCAGCTGTAGCTGTATTTTTTTTAATAACTTGAACCATCATTGTTAAGGTTAGTTGCAGCTCATTGGGTCCATTCACACTACATTCCGTCTTCACATTCGAAGTTCTGTTTTGCCTTTGCTGTGATTTGTATTGTCTGCAACAGAAGAGTTCTGTCGGGCTTTGCCACCCATCTTTCTCTGCCAACGTCTGTGTCTGCTTCAAAGTGTTGCCAGCCGGCTGAGCGAAGTAGACAGTGCTGGTTAAATGAAGGTTACTACAATACACTGTATGTGAAATGATTTGGGAGCTGTACTGCGGACATTGTGCAAATGCTAGTCTTTGTTGCAATGTGTGTATCAAGTGTTTGCTGGAAAAGGACTGATATTTATATTCCTGTGTCACTCATTAGCTTTATTGCTGTCAAATATTTCAGCTGGGTGAACTTCTGCTTTCTTAGGCTCAGCAATTTACTTCACTGCAGTGTGAATTGTACAGTGCATTCTGCATTGCTGCTGTACTGTGTTTAAGAATACAAACATGTAAAATTAGGAGCAGAAGCAGCCCATTTGACCCCGAAGCTCTTCCACCATTGGGTAAGACAAAGGCTGATCTGTTGATATTTTGAATTCTACGTTCCCCTCCACTCCGATAACCGGATGTGCCTTTTTGTGTGTAGCATCTGCAAGATACACTGCAGGAATTCACCAGACAGTACCTTCCCAAACCCACGAACACCACTAACTAGAAGGATAAGGGCAGCAGGTGTATTGGAACACCACTCCTACAAGTTCCATTCCAAGCTGCTTTGACTTCAGTTTTACTGGGCCAAAATCCTACTACTTCCTCCCTGGCTGTTACCTACACCAGTACCTACACCAAATGGACTATAGCAATTCAAAGGATGCAGCTTGCTGTTTCTTCTAAAAAATCTGTCGACTTCATAATATTCAATTCCTTCTATACTTAGTCTGGCCCTCGATGTGAGTTAATGGGTCATGGGAAGACATCAATGCATGATCTTGAACTCACTGACAGAAAGAGGTGGTGGAAGCAGATTCATCATTGCATACATTCTGTGTTGGGGAGAAACTTTTGGATCATTGGCGAAAGAACGCGGAAGTGGAACGTTTTGCACAGAGTCTCAAAACAAAAACCCAGATGAGGCAGTTTGGCCTGAGTGGCGTTCTGTGCAAAGATTTTATTCGCAACCAGGGTGTATTTCAGCGCATCGTTTAGAAAGTAATTTCTAATATGAGCTGTTAGCTTTGCATGTGTCAGCACAGCTCCTCACAGATGGTTTACACTCATGTTTTCATGTTGATGGGTTTGGTTTATGCAGAGGCCGAAGTGGCTAAGCTTCAGCCATCTGCTGTACTCTACTATTTTTTCGCGATGAATAGTTTAGATAACCTTTATTTAACTTTATCCACTGAATTCACATACATTGATATCGTAGAAGCAGGCCATTGGTTCTGTTGTGGTCGTGTTTGCTCTGTGTGATGCCTGTGCACAGAAGAAAGCTGGAGGTCAGTCACCTCAGCTCCAGGACATTTCTGCAGGTATTCCTCAGGGTAGTGACCTCGGCCTAACTTCATTGATGAACCATAAGGTCAAGTGTGAATATTTCTCGATGATTGCACAATGTTCAGTGGCATTTGTGACTCCTCAGGTACTGAAGAGCTCCATGTTCCTGTGCAGCAAGACCTGGACTACGTTTGGGCCTATGCTGACATTTGGCAACTCATGTTCATGCTGTACAAGTGCCCAGCAAGCCCCGACAAGCTAAAACCTAACCATCGTCCTTTAACATTCAATGATACATTCCTCTCTGTCAACATCCTTAGGGTTACCATTGGCCAAAAACTGTACGGGACCAGCCCTACAAACAAAGGCAAGAAACAATATTGTACCTATCCATCTGACAACTCTGTTTTTTGGGGACTGCTTTTGAGAAAGAGTCATTTTTGGGGGATATAATTCATTTTCAGCGCAATGTAAATATTCAATGAAATGTGAAATGTTATTCACCCCATTTCATTGAAAATTGAAGTGTATTCCATTTCAGAAGCACACAAGTGGGTTTTTCTGATTTTAGAAGTAGTGCATAAAATGAAAGCTGTTTAATAATTTTATAATAATATTTCTGCGCAGTTTTCTAATAAAATCAGCAGGCTACACATGAGGCAGCTTTTGAGAAGAATACCATAGCGACATGAGTTTTTACAATTGTACCTTGAGATTTGTAGCTTAGAGTCATAGAGTGATTTCCTAGAACCAAAATAGAGACCCTTTGTGTCTGTACTCTGTCTTGGAATCATAGAATCCCTACTGTGTGGAAACAGGCTATTTGGCCCATCGAGTCCACACCAGGCCTCTGAAGAGCATCCCACCCACCCTCCCGCCTTATCCAAGTAACTCTGCGTTTCCCGTGGCTAATCCATCTAGCCTGCATATCCCCTGACACTACGGGCAATTTAGCACAGCTAATCTGCCACCTGCACATCTTTGTCCTGTGGGAGGAAACCGGAGCACCCTGAGGGGACCCATGCAGACATGTGGAAGAATGTGCAAACTCCACACAGACGGTTGCCCAATGGTGGAATCAAACCTGGATTCCTGGCGCTGTGAGGCAGCAGTGCTAGTCACTGAGCCACCTGTGCCTGTCTTCCTTGTCTTTCAGATTTTCCCTGTTGAATATTTATCCAGAGATAGTAGGAACTGCAGATGCTGGAGAATCTGAGATAACAAGGTGCAGAGCTGGATGATCACAGCAGGCCAAGCAGCATCATCCAGTTCCCTTTTGAGGGTTATTAATGAATCTGCTCCCATCACCCTCTCAACCTGTGCATTCCAGTTCATACTTCACTGTTTAATATCTCCTCATAGAGTCTTAGAATCTTAAAATCCCTCCAGTGTGGAAACAGGCCATTTGGCCCAACAAGTCCAGACCACCCCTCCAAAGAGCATTCCACCCTGACTTCTCCATGTCTAACCCACCCACGCTAAACATCCAGTTGAACCCAGGTCCCTGGCGCTGTGAGGCAGCAGTGCTAACCACTGAGCCGCTGTGCTGCCTCATGTCATCTCTTTTTCCAAAGCATCACCTCTCCAGCTCTATCAAAGTCGTTCATGGATGTTGAACACTTCAGGTGAACTCAAGCCACGTGAAATCAAATCTCCCTTTGATCTTCTCTTATCCATGTGTTTCAGTTTCCTAAGCGCCTCTGAATAACGGTTGAAGGAAATCTCTGAGGTCCCCTCAAAGTGGAGCCTTAATGTCCCTCCTAAAACATGGTGTGCAAGATTAGTAGTTCCATCAGCCAGGCAAAAGGTAAACTGACTCTTGGTTTCCTGTTAAATCCCAACCTCAGCAAAACAACTCTTTTAATTCCACCCCTGATGCTTTTTAATCATTAATCAGGGGATGCACGCAATAGAAGTCTTAATCAGGGAAACCTATGTTTTGACATCCTGTTGATTTTACTTTGCGATTAATGGCGACCCTGCCTTGGAAATTAATTGAAAGTTAGGCCGCTGCAGTCCCAGAGAACCGCTGTCTCGTTACAGAGAGAGACGACTGGCGGTGGTTTAATCTGAGGGTCACCACATCTCAGGCAAGGGGAGAGGTCGCGAGGTCGGGACTATCATGGTAACCTCAGAACCCGCGCTGTTGGCGTCACTCTGCATTGCAAACCAGCCGTCTCGGCAACTGAGCTACCTGGTCCATCAAGAGATTAAAAAGGACTGTGCGAAAATACCTGAGTTGACACTCCTATCGGCAGTGATACCCAGTTCACGGTCGGGGTAGAGGTTTGATTAAACTGGGTCGCCACAGTGCATTCCATTAATCTGTAATTAATCCGTACATTAAAAATCAAATCCTAGTAGAGATTGTTGGTTTAGTGCAGAAACATTGTTCCTCCAGGATTTAAGTAAAGCTGGAGCCTTTGCTTTTGATGTCCTTTTTGACAGATTTTGTACTGGCAAGCCACCTGTCGAACAATTGTAATTGTATGAATTACTGTCAATGGTTAGCCGTCAGTGAAGTAAAGAAAGATGTGCATTTAAATGGAATTTGAATTCGATTTTATTGTCACGTGTACTCAAGTATAGGAATACATGAGTACAGCGGAAAGTTTACAAAGTTGTCATTGTCTGGTGCCATCTTGGTTACAAAATCAGAATTTTAAAAAAAACAGAAATAAAAGAAAACCGAAAAGTAAGAACGTCCAGATCTTAAAGCCTAAGTCTTATCTCCATGGAGGTGTTTGAACACCAATGCAGGCACCTAGGCCTAGAAACAGCCTGGAGTAAGGCCCAGGCCTGGAGTTTTGGTCAGTCTGCGAGTCTTGCGCTGATTGCTGGGAGGAGCTGCTTTCTTGCTACCGCTACCACCATCTCCGACTGTTGGAGGATCTTTGTCACTGCTGGTGCCTGTTGGCAGGAGCATCGAACGCCTGGAGGAGCTGTGTTCTTGCTGCATCCACCGCCTCCAGTTGCCAGGAGGCTTGCCACCATTCCGCACACAGCCCGCTCTCCCTCCTGTGCCAATGCCGCCGATTACTCTGCTTCAAAAGGCTTTAAAGGGAAAAAAACTGAAAGAAAAAGAGCACAAGCTGAAAAAAGGACAAAACAGGCGGGTGCAGACGGGCCCCCAGCTTGGGAGACTACACACTACTCCGGTGGCCATCTTTGAAGTAGCCCTTTTTGTGGGCCTCAAAATGTCCTGTCGTGCTTCACAGGTAATGGGAGTACTTTCGGCAGATCGGTTTGGATAAAATAAAGGTGGTGGCCATTTTGTGCACAGCAAGATCCAACTGGCAGTCTTTTAATGGACCAGATAATGTCTAACCAGGAATTCTCTGAGACCGTGCACACGTTTCACTCAGGACAATTGATGGCCTGAAATGTTTCACATCTATCTGCAAAGTCTATTCTTGCAGATATTGACTTAAAGGCCGCTCTCATTTTCAGCTCTGTAACTTGATTCTTTGACATCATTCTGATAGGCCTCTGTATGTTTCTGTGTCTGATTCACATGGCCAAGGCCAGGATTTGTTGCCCAGGAGATTGTGATCTGTTGCCTTGGGTGCCTGAGTGAATCATTCACCTTGTGAATGGATCACTCCCCATTCCACTGGATCACACAGGCCTGACTGGGTAAGAGGAGCAGATTTCCTTCCCTACACCACGTTAGCCAAATGGGTTGCCATTAATGTTGAGGAAGTGCCTGCATTTCTGAGTAATATGCGGTTTTAACTTTACAGTTTGAACGTTAGCCTTGCCTGTGGGTAGACACCACCAGCAGGTGTATAAAGCCTGCTCCATCTGATTCTTGCTACCCAACGCTGCAAATCTGAACTTAGAAGAAGACAACCAATGCGGCATGGTGTCTCAAGTTGTGCACCATCCTGAGCTGGAAATATATCACTGGTCTTTCAGCGTTGCTGGGACTAAAATGGAAACTTGCTCCCCAGTTAACATTTGTCATTTTAAGGCATGTATCTCTTCTGTGTAGTCTCACCGGAGTTCTATGGTCTACCACAGATAAATAGACAGGAAGAAAAACCTAAGGGACTACAGCTACTTAAGAAGACAGAACACCACCACCTTCTCAGGAGTAATTAGAGATGAACCATAAATGCTGTCCCAGCCAGCGAGGCCCACATCCCGTGAATGAAGAATGAAACACAATTCCTGTTACAAGGACAAAGTTACTGGAAAAGCTCAGCAGGTCTGGCAGCATCTGTGAAGGAAAAACCAAAGTTAACCTGGTGACCCTTCCTCAGAACTCAATTACTGCTCACCCTTGCTGGTGGGCATCATGTTGCTAATTGTATGGTGTGGATGTAAAGGAAGTGCCCAGCCTTGGGCATGTTCTGGTTGAAGGTCATGTTGGTGGGCTTGGAATGTGCTGGGGGAAAATAAATTCCAGCTGATGTGACAGAAAGGGTACCACGCAGCGGGCTCAATATTCAACACTATCTCTTTAGAGAATTGTGCCAAACAGGTCTGTTTTTCTAAAGGGTATTGTGGAGACTGAATTCATTTCTGAGGCAAACACAAAGAGAATTTTTAAAAAAGATCCATTCTCAATTCTGTATTTTAAAGATTTGTCTTTTCTTGTCTTTCAGGAAATCTTCAAGATAAGGGAGGAAGAGTGAGCAGGAAACACTGTTTTCTGTAAGTAATACAGCTTATTTATGTTTACATTGCAAGAAACACTACACTGTCTTGTCAGGATGGTTCGTAGGGGTTAATAGTGATGTGGCTTTCAGCTCCATCCAATCTGATGGCACATGGTCCATTGGCTGGAGGCATTTGGCTCCTGTGTGAGAACTGAGGAGAAGCAGACATATATTCTGTAAGGCTCCTGAGAGCCCTTAGCTTTCCGAGGGAGTTAAACTGTTTCCGTCGCTATGGTCTGATATGCTACCTCATCATTTTAGGGCATGTATCTCTTCTGTTTAGTCTCACCGGCAGTCTATGCTCTGCCACAGATAAATAGACAGGAAGAAAAACTGAAATAGCTGGAGGGACGCAACAGGTTTAGCAAGGTCTATGGAGAGAAAACAGAGTTAACGTTTCGAGTCCAGTGACCTTTCTTCAGCAGGGTTCTGTTCTGAAAGACCCTTCTGAAAGAAGGGTCACTGAACTTGAAACACTGACTCTGATTCTGTTTCTTCTCCATAGACCTGCTGAGTTTCTCCAGCATCGTCTGCTATAGTTTCAGATTTCCAGCATCTGCAGTTCTTCGTTTGGTTGATAAACAGTCAGACCGCAGGCTCAGGACAGAGCAAGGAGACGTGGAGGGAGCAGATTACCCAAAGGAGATACAGCAGTGGTGGATCTGGAAAACATGACAGCAGCTATGGGTTTAATTTCTACATGTATTAAATGCTGTGTTCAGTTGAATTTTGATAGTGCAGTAGGATATCAATAAGTGACAAATTATGAATCAATGAATAGAAGAGCCACAACTGAAGGGGCTTATTCGTTATTAGAATACATTCAGCAGTTGACGCATTATAAGCGATCATTAATTTGTTGTTTTGGGTTGCCAATTGTATAGAGCGCTCAAGCATTGTCAGGATTTAATGTTTAATTTTGGGGTCATGGCTGCTAGCAAACCACCCCCCGCCCCATCACGGGGCCATTAGAATTTGTGTTTTTAAAGGAAGATATTTGTGAGAATGAAATTTATGCAACGGGCAAAAGAAATATTTGGGGTTTTTAGATCAGTAAACAAATTGGGAGTAAGTCGGAAGTAACAGTAGGTCAGTTGTTTAATGTTGCTGTGGCAATGTCAGCGAAACTTTCAGTATTCACTCTTGTAACTCCCTGAAACATGTCTACTCCAACAGCCTATGAAATACTATGGAAATGCAGAAGATGCAGTATTGTTTGCAGGTTTCTTCACAGGATGCGCTGCTTCAATCTCTGTTATATTCATTGAATCAATCAAAATTTCCTTTTAATGCTGTTAGTCTTGTTTTAAAAATTATCTTGCATTGCATCTTGTTACGTGACGTGTAACTGTTGTAAAATGGATCACTAAATTCACAATTACTTGCAGTCACCCTCACTGGCCCTGAAAAGGCATTTTATATTTGTGGCATGTTAAATAAACCAAAATGTTAAATTTCCAATGACAAAAATAGTTTTAATTTTAAAATGCTGTTTATCTTTATTTTAGCTTCTCTCAATGTGGTGATATATAGTTATTTTACTATCTGAAAACTTTAATTAATTTGCAAGTTTTTAAACATGTCAAACCTCATGGTTTGCTCTTTTTGAATATTTTGATTTGCTGGAATCATTCAATCCCCACAGTGTGTAAGCAGGCCATTCGCTCCATTGAGTCTGCACCTTTTCCTCTGAAGAGCATATCACCCAGGCCCACCCCATAACCCTGTATTTCCCAAGGCTAACCCACCTAGCCTACCCATCCCCTGATACTATGGGCAGTTTAGCATGGCCAATCCACCTAACCTGCACATCTTTGGACTGAGAACACCTTGAAGAAACCCCATGCAGACATGGGGAGAACATGCAAACACCACACAGACAGTTGCCCACAGCTGGAATTGAACCTAGGTCCCTGGCGCTGTGAGGCAGCAATGCTAACCACTGAGCCACCGTGTCACCTTTAGGTGATCTACCCCTTTACTGGTATCATTGCTGTTGTGTACAAAGACATCTCCTCATGTGGTAACAGATTTAAACTGCCACAGAAGACAAGGCAACTCACAGATGCTACCGGACTTTTGTAGGCAACTTTGTTTGGAACTCCACAGCGAGTTCCCTCGTTTTGATGCTGACCGTAAAATACGGTTGAGTTGAGTTTTCATTTGGCTGTGGAAAGGAGGGAAGTAATGAGGCTGAATGTGTTGGGTGATAGGCAGGAATGTGGAGGAGGAGTGGATGGTTGGAGTTGGAGGTTGCCTCGTTACACCTCCAGAGGCACATCTAATCACCGTTGTCAACCCAACTGTCGCAGCAGGAAGCCATGACCTGCTGTTGGGCAGATGATGCTCACTGACATATTCTGGCTGAGGTTGTAATTTCTGCACTTAGTGTACACAGTGCAAGGCTGTTGGCATAGTGACAGAGCTGCGTCATGTATTCGATCCATCTGCCCTGTGAGCACTGACTTGGAAAAGAGGTCTTGTCTGAAAAAACAAACCCTAGTGGCCAGCAGAACCAAAAATGTCACAGCAGCTCAGCTTTCTGTTAGCTGATTGATTTGCGATTGCCAGGCAACGTAAGTTGCAAATTCAGAGAATGATGTGACTACTCGGCTTTGGAATAATTGTTCAAAGATACCTTTCCTTTTGTCCTCGCAAATTCTGTTCTCCGTTTTAAAGTCTGAAAATAAATCAGCCGCAGAGGCGAGACACCTTGACAAAGGAGCCATCTAGCAGACCAATACTTGTACATGAATCTCAAGTGAATCAATACTGCAATGCTTTCCACTGGCTAGGATACTTCCAGCAGTGACCAGATGTTATGCACCAGACTAGACCCCCTCCTCAAAAATACATTAAGAAGGTAACCTAGACCCTAACCTTTTCCTATTTCAAAGGTAAATGTGAAGTGCTGTGTTCCAGATACAATTCAGTTCGTCAAACTTCTAAAAGTTAAGCAAAACAGAATTTGTTCAAGCACTGTAGTTAAAAAAAAACAGAAAGAGGAACCTGGAATAAATGAACTGTATTGGATAACTTAACAGAATAATAGACTATGTTACGAATAAACAGTAGCTGTTCCAATATAGTAACATCCCATAAACATGTCCTTGGCAAAAAGGCAAATTCAGAAGTTCTGGGGAAGGGTCACCAGACCCAAAACGTTAACTCTGTTTTTTCCTTCGCCGATGCTGCCTGACCTGCTGAGCTTTTCCAGCAACTTTGTTTTTGCAGGAGATTTACAGCATCTGCAGTTCTTTTGGTTTTTAAATTCAGAAAACAGATTGCCTCACGTGCAATCCTATCAGCATGAAAGAGATACATGCAGCAGCTCCTCCGAGAAAGAGTGTAGCAGCCGGGAAAGATTCATTGCCTTCCAACCCTGCTGAGATGCCAGCAACAACGGCTGAAGCTGAACTAAAATCCTGGATCTGTGAGAGCTTGACCACACCCGCTCAACCTGCTTCTATTGTTCCAGCATTTAGAAAAAAATATCCGTGGCTTTACAAGTTGTTTGTCTTCTCAAAGACTGCTCATCACCTGTCCCCCAATTGCTATCTGAAAGAAACCATGACAAAACACACCACTTAAAGCCATAGCATCGTGACACAGGATACTGCCAGCAGTGACCAGGATACTGCCAGTGGTTTTGGTTTCAGAAGGAGCATTGGGTAGCATTCTATTCCCCCCCACCCCCCTACACACACACACACACACACACAGATACACAGATACACACACACACACACAGACACACACAAAACAGGGCCCCACTGCTGTGGGCCAGTTACTGGCTTCCGTTGGAAATGGTCTACAAATATTGCCTGTGCATGTATCTGCCTGGACAGTTCAAGGGTTTACCCAGCTATGATTCCTAACCCAGCGTTCTACTGATGGCTAATGTATCCGTGTGAATGGCCTCTTACCCAAGACACTGGAAAGCATCTGATTCCCAATGGGCCTTAGTACGGGATTGGCACACATTTAGGTTGCAAGGGAGATCTCTTGAGGCAGCACGGTGGCTCAGTGGTTAGCTCTGCTGCCTCACAGCGCCAGGGATCCAGGTTTGATTCCACCCTCTGGCGACTGTCTGTGTGGAGTTTGCACATTCTCCCCGTGTCTGCGTGAGTTTCCTCCCACAGTCCAAAGATGTGGCAGTTTAGGTTGATTGGCCATGGGGAAGTTCAGGGGTACACAGATGGGGTGGGGGCGTGGATCTGGGTGGAACGCTGTTCGGAGGGTTGGTGTGGACCAAATGGCCTGATTCCTCACTCTGGGGATTCTATGATTCTCCTGTTCAATCTCTCCCCTAGCCTGAGGCATGGTGACTGTCAGGTTAAACCAACAGTGGTCATCTCTCACTGTAAAGAGAGAGCAGCCCCATGGTCTGGTGGGTCTCTAGCAACTTTCCTTTTCATTTGCATCTTCTGCACTATGCATATGTATTCACCTATTACAACCACCTTTGGGCAGCAATGTACGATGACTGTATTACAGGTCAAAATAATCTGCATGAGTTTCCTTCGGGTGCTCCAGTTTCTTCCCACAAAGATGTGCAGAATAGGGTGGATTGGCCATGCTACATTGCCCATAATATCCAGGGATGTCCAGGCTAGGTGGATTAGCCATGGGAAATGCAGGGCTACAGGGATAGAGTGGGATGCTCTTCAGAGGGTCAGTGCAGATTTGATGGGCT
The DNA here is from genome assembly GCA_024137785.1 of Ginglymostoma cirratum. Classification (NCBI taxonomy): domain Eukaryota; kingdom Metazoa; phylum Chordata; class Chondrichthyes; order Orectolobiformes; family Ginglymostomatidae; genus Ginglymostoma; species Ginglymostoma cirratum. The sequence goes on from JAHRHZ010000071.1 coordinate 19,631,840, forward strand.
GAATGGCTTCATTCTGCGCCATGGAGATTCTCCAATTCTTAATTTGAATTATGGGCTGGACGTGGCTGAAGTTCCAGTTAAACCGCAAATGTGACATTTCGATTGTGTATGAAGGAACAGAGCGTTGGAAAATTAGGTGTCGTGTGGAAATGCTGTTTTATGACAGTAAACACAGCTGTTTTAAGGCTGAAGTTATGAATCCTTTTGTATACACCATACTAAATTCTGCTGAAATGTAGGAGATGTTGAAAGTAAAGTGCAGCATCCTGTGTTATTTGTTCATTTTTGGTTGTTTGTGTTTCCACGTTCAAGTATCGCCCTTTGCAAGAACGTGGAAGTAAAATGTTGTAATACATAAAGACATAAATCTAGGAGAAGGACCTGTTTGTAATGGACCATGTGTTGTGTAAACCTCCGAATACTGACATTGATATTTCAAAGTACGAACCCAGTCACCGATTTGCGTCACAAGTTAATTGTTTTCTGAGGTTGATGTCGAAGAGGCCATTGCAAGTTCAAAGGGTAGAGCACAGTAGGAAGCCGTTTGGCCCTTTAAGTCGGTGCTGGCTTTTTTCGAAGAGCAATCCAGTTAGATCCACTGCCCCTTTCTTTCCCCGTCTCTCTGTAACCTATTGAATGGGTTTATTGACCAGCACAGTATGGTTTAATGGGTAAGTATTACTGAAGCAGACTGCTGTACTGCCACTTCCACTGTCATGGCGTGTGTCGGCCTATTGTATGGTACCACGCAGCTGACGACTGAAGGGTTTCAATGAAGATGAAGCTGCCACATTTTGCTACAGAGCGTCAAACCCTTGAAAATAAAGGTTTTGGTTGATTTTGATGGGCAACAGGCACCCTTTGCTTTGTCTCCAGTTCTCCACATTAAACAAAATGAAAACTATGACTTCTTTGCACTGAAGAGAACATTAAAATTTGTTTCATGGAAAAATTGCAGCCATGTGGACAAGGGTCATACACTCTTCCGTTTCTGAGCTGTGAACGTAGCCTGTAGAATGAGAAGATAGACTTGCCATTCTATAGTGCCTTTCCTGACCTCAGGTATATCCACCAGCGCTTCACAGCACATGGAGTCTTTCGAAGTGTAGTTTTTGCAGGCAACAGCCAATTTGCATGCAGCAAGCTCCTACTTGACAGCAGTGCAATTAATGATCAGATGAACCCTGGGCTGAGGACTAAGAATGGACTTGGATCCCTGGGTTATCACCTTTGGAATAGGACCACAGGATTGTTTGCAGTTTGCTTCACGGGTGAGGGAGTGATTTGCAATTTGGGCGTTCTGAAGTTGGTGCTACATAAATGCAAGTGTTTTGTCAGAGATGAAATGCATGGGCAAACGTAGATATGCTGATCTAAGGATGTAATTTTTAAGAGCTTGTCTTCCAATGGACCCTAATTGGCCAATTTGCTCTTCGTGTCCTGAAGCTAATAACCTTGAAACTAAAAGATCATCCTGCGGAAGGACATCAATGAACAAGGCCATTGGTTTGCAGAGGAAAGTGCAGCAAGTTGTGGAATGTAATCTTCAAATCCCTTGTAATATGAGAGGAATTTTAATGATCTTCATTAGTGACAAGCCAGTGCCTCTACTTTGAAATAGATGAAACCTAGGGACTGCAATCCCCAAGTTACCTCTGTAATTAGTGCAAGCCTGGGTAATAAACATTGACAGCTGAATTGCTTAGTTACCAATGCACCATCAGACCCCAATGTCCATTTCTTTGTCCCAACTTTGGACCGTGATGTGGAGGTGCTGGTGTTGGACTGGGGGAGGTAGAGTCAAAAGTCACAGGACACCAGCTTATAGTCCAACAGGTTTAATTGAAATCACAAGCTTTCAAAGCACTGATGAAGGAGCAGTGCTACGACAGCTTGTGATTTCAAATAAACTTGTTGGACTATAACCTGGTGTCGTGTGATTTCTGACCTTAACTTTGGACTAACATCTCTTAGTGTGGCCACTGAGGCCGGTGCCAGAAACTGTTTGCCCATCACTATGCACGTCACATGCCCTCTATTTTGACACAATTCCACGCTTCAAGTTAGCTTTTGGAATATCTTTTAAAAATTCACATGGTGAGTGGTTGAAGTGTAGTTCCAGAATATGTTTAAGCTGTACGGTTGGCGTGTCTTCTATAACGTGGATCAGCACAGTAACAACAACCTGCATTTATTTAGTACCTTCGATCTAACAAAACATCCCAGAGTACTTTCCAGGAACATTAGAACATGAGATTTAGTCATGTGAGGTATGAAGTGCAGATGGTCAAAAGCTTGATCAAAGCTCAGTTTAAAATGTTGCAGTATTGCTGGTTAGTTGACCAAGGCAGAAACCAAAGCCGTTCTTTACTTGGAGTATATTTATTTAGAGTTTAGAATTTAGAAAGATTGCAAGTATATATCTCCTCACACAACCTCTGTGAGCAATTGCCTGTTTAGAAATGCTCTAATCGGTATGTACTTAACATCAATTAGCATAAAGGAGGACGAATACGTTTAGATTATATTGTCACATGTACTCAGGTACCGTAAAAGGTGTATAATGTTGCAACACAAGGTGCCATCTTAGGTACCTAGGTACAAAATAGTAAGAGCGATAGAGAGGTTAAGAGAGCGAATTCTAGAGTGTATAGCTGTGGAAGCTGAAAGAAGAGTCAGCAGTGGCAGAGGGATTAAAAATGGAGAATACTCGAGTGCTTGGAATTAGAGGAGCACAGATACCTCAGAGATTTAGTGTGCCGGATAAGATTACAGAGGTAGGGGTTGGAGGGATGTACCACCGATCATGTGGATTTTAAAGTTAAGGCAGTGCTCGACTGGGAGCTATGTAGGTCAGTGAGCACAGGAACATGTGTGCACAAACTGAGCAATATAATTGAGAGTGTCGCACTTCCTTCACTTTGGAAATTGCAAGAATAAAAGGGAAGTTGCTTTGAGCTACTGAAGAACTATGAGAGAAATGCTTCCATGAAATACTTCCTTTACAAGTTGCTGTTACAAGCAATGGTTGCTCTACACTGGCTGGATGTCACTAGACAGAATCTGCAAAGTGATGAATAAATGCGGATTGCCATTTTAGAGCACAAGGTAAACGTCACTACGTGTGTTTCCTTAGGTGTTCACCTGATAGAACTTGCCGCTATTTCCCCCTAACAAAAAGCCCTGCCTTATAAAGCTGTCCAGAGATAGTAGGAACTGCAGGTGCTGGAGTCTGAGATAACAAGGTGTAGAGCTGGATGAACCCAGCAGGCCAAGCAGCATCAGAGGAGCAGGAAAGCTGACATTGACCTATCCGTTTTCTCTCCACCTATCTGCTGCTTTACCGACCTTCCATCATCACCTACTCCACTCTCCCTATTTATTTCAGACTCCCCTTCCCCTCCCCTATTTCTGAAGAAGGACCCAGACCCAAAACGTCAGCCTTCCTGCTCCTCTGATGCTACTTGGCCTGCTGTGTTCGTCCAGCTCCACACCTTGTTATCTCTTATAAAGCTGTTTGCGGTTTTGCTGTTACCACGCTTGTAAAGAACCGACGCTGTGGAATTGGAACTCGGGGATGAACGCAGACCTGGATCCAGACCTTGGAACTCACTTGGAGTGTTGTGGGTAGATTTGGTCCTCTTCTTTAAGGGAGGATGTATTTGTATTGGAGTCATTGTGTGTATTTACCTCCAAGAGGATGTTTTACTTGATACAGCAATGGTTATGTCATTTTGTGTAACCTCAGAAACTGGACGTAGATAACATGGTATTGGAGAATCCAACAGACGCTTTTCACAGCTAACTATTGTGTACAGCATTATGTTCAATTTTGGTCCCCTTTCTCGAAGAGGAATGTAGTTGCATTGGAGGCAGTTCAGAGACAAGATTCGCTAGGTTGATTCTGGGGTGAAGAGTTTGTCTTATGAAGAGAAATTGAGCAGTTTAGGTCTATACTCTCTAGAAGAGTGAGAGGAGATCTAATTGTGGTCTATAGAATGCTAACGGGGATTAACAAAGTAGCTGTAGAGAGAATGTTTTCTCTTGTGAGGCAGTCTAGAATGAGAAGTCATTTAAAACAGAAATGGAGAATTACTTCTGTCAAAGGTGTCGTGAATCGGTGGTACTCAGTACCCCAGATTGTGGTGGAAAGGAGAACATTGAGCAAATTTAAGGAGGAGGTAGATTTTAATTAGTAACCCGTTGAAGGGCTCTGTGGAGATGGTGGGAAAGTGGAGTTGAAGCTGAGATGAGATCAACCATGATCATATTGAATGGTGGAACAGGCATGAGGGGCTGAATGGCCTACTCCTGCTCCTAGTCCCGGTATTAATTTTACGAAAATGGTGCTGAGTTCTGGTGCTGGGGAGGGTGTTGTGACTGATTGGCGCAGCAGTCATAAATATATCACTGTTACCTGTATCTAATGTCTGTCTGTGCTCAGTGGGAATCAGAGTGATCATTACAATGAAGAGCAGACAGTTCTGGTAGAAACCTTTCAAAGTGTACAGCAATGGGAATGAATGTTGAGCTTTCACTGCAGCCACATTTTCCTTTCAGACTTGATGGGGAGCAGTTGAATAGAATGTTTATCCTACTTTTAAGGATACCCTCCAACTTTTCATTAGTCATGAAATCTCATCATTTTCTGGAATAAACTCTGACCCAGATTTTCCATTGACCAGTCACTAACATTGAAAGGAACTATGCATTGCACGTTCGAAAGGGATCGCTGGTAAATTGAATATTTGCTGGGCAATTCCTTTATGCCTGAAATGCCCTGAAAATTCCCATTTAAATCAGAGACTTTGCAGGGTGCCATAGAAATAACTACTCGAGTTTAGATTTTGAAATGCGCCTGGCATCCTTTCTCTCACACCCTACCTGGCATCTTCCCCTGCCTCCCCTCCCCCCACTATCCATCTGGCACCCTACCCTCCAAGAACTGTAATATCACATTTAGCTAATGTACTTACAGAAGCTATCAAAGTGGTTGTCAGCACCTTCAGGTTTTCAGGTGACAACAGCTGATTGATGTGAAAAGGGTGCGTGCTTTAGCTTCTTTTGACATTTTGTGATCCAGCAGCTTTCATAGAATCCCTACAGTGTGGCAGCAAGCCATTCAGCCCATCGGGTCCACACCGACCCTCTGAAGGGCATCCCACCCTATTCCTGTAACCCCCATGTTCCCCTGCAGAATCTGTGTTGCAGCCTTGCAATGATTAGTGAAAATAACTAACCTGTGAACCAGGGAGACAACAAGGTGTACAGCTGGATGAACACAGCAGGCCAGGCAGCATCAGGGGCCTTCCACAGAAGGTGTGACCACTGCAGTGGCATTTTCTGTGAGGCGTGAACTCATAACCCCCTCCCCCGGTAGACCCTGTGACCTTCGGAGTAATAGGTAAGAGAAAGAACTCTTGACCGCAATTTCTGAACAAGCAAGGCGGTATTAGTTTCAGCGGGTCGGGGTGGGGAGAAAGACCTTGCCAGCATTAAACTATAGTGACTGACCAAACAGGGAGAAGGAGAGGCAGAGAAGGATAAATCTCACTCCATCTGGAACACAGCAAAAGGCGTGAGATCAGCCACGATCATGCGAATTGGTGGATCAAGCTTGAGGGGTTAAATTGCTTACCCCTGCACCTGGTTCCTATGATAACCAGTGCTTGCTACTTGAGCAACACTGGATGGATTATTTTGAATTCGTTAAAGATGCCTGATGAGGGTATCTTTTATTCCTGACTGGCAGTTCCAAAAGGGAAACAGCTGATGAAATTAACACATTTATATCAGTGACGTGACTGTCAGAATGATGGTGCTTTCTCCTGTGTTCCTCCAGTCAGAGCCTTAACACAATGTCTGTCTACCCTGGGCAATGCTACTCCTTAGTAATTGTCTGTCCCACTCCCTCCCAAATCTTCAATTTGTTTCCTTTCTCCAGAGACGTGCCCTGTTATGGGATTTGCAGGAGTTAATGGTGGGTTTTTTCATATCACTAGGAATACTGCAAACAATCTGTCACTGTAGAGCTATCTTGCGAGAGGATGGTGTTTCGCTGCTCGTGATCCCAGACATGAGCGTGGAAAGGTGACAGATTTCCAACTCCTGTGTGAGCCTTCAAGAGAAGACGATCTTTCGACAATCTTAAAAAGCATGTACAAATCCTGAAAGCACAAACAGGATCTGCTGGCAGGTCTGGTGAGTCACACAAGTCAATTTCCAGGCTTTCGCCCTGAGGAGCTTCCTTTTATGCCTGCTCAGTCTTATCTTGAAAATTGTTTGTGTAATTGTCCCCGCTGCAGAGCCTGTATGCAATTCTGACATAGGTGGACCTCTTGGTCATAAAAATAAGATTCGTTGCGTAACAAAAACACATCTGCGGTCCTCTGTTTTATTTTTGTTTTGATAGGTTGCAGCTGAAGTACTCTACTTACTTTTTGAGACCCGCAAAGCATTTGTGATGAAATTAGTATCTTAATGGCAACAAACACTTACTCAAATAGGGAATTTCTTGTTAATCTTTAACCAGACACTCTAACTAGAATTAAAACATACTCTGGAAGAAAGCTACAGTAAAGCTGTCCGGGTGTAAAGACAATCCTAGGGACATAAATACAAATTTTGTCACGAGACTGCGGTCTTGATGTGTTTCTGGTCACGGAATATGAAAGTCTAATTGGAAGTGTTTTTCTCCTGAGTTAAAAAGGCAGCTTTTACCTCTGGTTGGTTAGGGGTTACTCAGCTCAGTCGACTGGATGGCTAGATCATAGAGTCTCTACATTGTGGAAGCAGGCCATTCGGCCCAGTGAGCCCATACCAACCCTCCAAAGAGCATTCAACTAGACACTGCACCCTATCCCCTGTAACCCTGCATTCTCCATGGCTAACCCACCTAGCCGGCACATCCCTGGACACTGTGAGCAATTTACCCATGGCCAACCTACCTAGCCTGCACACCTTTTAGACTATAGGACGAAACTACAGCACCAGGAGGACACCCACGCAGACACGGAAAGAATGAGTAAACTCCATACAGACAGTGGCCCGAGGCTGGAATCAAACTGGGGTCCCTGATGCTGTGAGACAACAGTGCTAACCACTAAATCACTGTGCTAATTGTGGTGCAGAATAAAGCTAACAGCACAGGTTGTTGTGGACAAGACCAGATCTTCCCCCAAGTATAATAAGGGGTTAGCCTACACCCTAACGTTTATGTTTATTTAAACGCAAGTGTAAGGTGCTGTCTTCCAGATGTGATTTGATGGGTCCGCCACTAAGCTTCAGTCAAAACATGCTTTATTCTTTGAACACAATTAAAGCATAAAAAAGCAATTGGCATAACCGTAACTCTATTGAAATATTCAACAAGATAATGTATTATTTAACCACAAATCATCAACTGTTCCAGTACAGGCAGCATCTCATAAACACATCCTTTGGCAAAGATGTAGTTCAGCAAAACCATTCTGATTCTCACGTGCTGTCACTCTCCAGTCCAGAAAAAAAGTAACAATCTGCCCGTTTTGATTTTGAAGAGGAAGCCTTGATGCCTAAGACTTCATTCCAGCATCCAGAAACTCAAGCTTTTAGCTTCACAGCAGCAGAAACTTTCTCACTGAACGATAGCAAAACTATCCTGGTTCTGTGTGAGTCCTGAACCCAACCATACATGATTCTTTTGCTTCATTTTGTAAAAAAAAAAATCCAGGGAGAACTCAAAAGTTGTTTACCAACTGCCTGCTTGAAGGAGACATTCGGGCCCCACTTTGACAACACCCTTCTGCAAGAGAACAGCACAGGTAGCCTCTCTTAAAGGCACAGTAACACCACAATGTTCATTTCCTGTACCAGCTGTGATAGTTACTTGGAGGGCTGCCTCCTCAATGTACCCCGCTCTTGTGGAGTGGTTACCTTCAAGCTATGCATGACTAATTGTCTTTCTCAAACAGAAACATCCAAATTCGGAACTAATCGAGGCTATTTGGCCCAGAATTATGTCTGATCCTCGATGTGAACACCATACTCTTGCTCTCTCCCCATGCCCCGATACTCTTAGTCTCTTAAAAATCTATCTATAATTTCTTCAACATATTCAGTGACTCAGTCTCCACAGCCCTCTATGGTAGAGAATTCTACTGGTTCACTCCATGTAAAGATATTTCTTCTCAACTCAGTCTGAAATGGCCGACCTCATATTCTGGGACCGTGACCCCTGTCCTGGGCTCCCTGGCCAGGCGGATTATCATCCTGGCATCCAGTCAGAATTTTATACGTTTCAAAAAGATCACCTCTTATTATTCTAAACTCCAGTGCATGCAGGCCCAGTAACCAATCTCCTCAGGAGCAGAAAGTTATCTCTAGAACTTTGTGGACTGCGACTTTTTTTTTATTCATTCACTGGCCAGGTCAGCATTCATTGCCCATCCCTAATTACCCAAAGGGCATTAAGAGTCAACCACGTTGCTGTGGGGCTGGAGTCACATGTAGTCCAGACCAGGTAAGGATGGCAGTTTCCATCCCTAAAGGACATTAGTGAACCAGATGGGTTTTTCCTGACAATCGACAATGAATTCATGGTCATCATTAGACTCTTAATTCCAGATTTTTATTGATTTTAAATTCCACCATCTGCCTTGGCAGGATTCGAACACAGGTCCCCAGAACATTACCTGGGTCTCTGGATTAACAGTCATAAACATAGACACATACATAAATGCACACATACATGTGTACATGCACATGTGTCCCCCATCTACATTATTTCGCCCTTCTTGTTACAGAATCAATATTATCCGAAGAATAAATACCTTTATTCTTTCAAGATCAACCTGCTAGAATTTTCAGCATCTTTCATCAAAGAGTTTCCTAATTACCAAATTTCATGATAAAGTCCTTGATTAGGATTCAAGCAAGATTATAACTGCTCCTCTCCTGAGCCTGGGTTTCTGTGGTGGCATGCTCTTTACAGTTTTTTGCCAAACTTGTTGAGATTGAGTATGTATCTCAAAGTACACTGACAGACTGTCTGTGAGGTTTAACACAACAGAAACTGATAATTCACAGCCACCGTCTTCTCAGGACAAGCTATGAGCGATGCACTTTTTAAAAAAATATATATTGTTGTAACTCTGGAATTTAAGGACAGGGGGGATCTCATAGAATCATATAAAATCTTGATGGGAGTGGATAGGAGATGCAGGGAGAATGTTCCTGATGTTGGGGAACTCGGGGGTGTCACGGCCTAAGAATAAGGGGTAAGCTATTCAGGACTGAATTTCTTCACTTGGAGAGTTGTGAACCTGTGGAATTCTCTCCCACAGGAAGCTGTTGGGGCCAGCTCGTTAGAAATATTCAAGAGGGAGCTGAACGTGGCCCTTGCAGCTGAAGGGATCAAGGGGTATGGAGAGAATGCGGGAGTGGGATACTGAGATTGCATGGTCAGCCATGATTGTATTGACTGATGGTGCAGGCTTAAAGGGCCAAATAGCCTGCTCCTGCACCTATTTTCTATGTAAAAGGAGCTGTCACATCTGAGTCTTGCACTCGATCTGCTGAATTAATTGGCACGTTTGTATAAATTAACTTGCTATGGATAAAATGAGGGCATTCTAGTATGACAAATAATTTATTTTATTGCTGTCAGGTGGTTAAATCTCCCTGATCCTATTAACAGGCGACAAGCGTTTGACTTTCGTAGGAACAGGGGAAACCGAGAAAATTAAACGCTCGCTTTGAATAATTTAGTTCTTTTCGAATTTCGTATTTGCTGCTTGTCTGTCTGCTGAGAGTCAAGGAATTTGCCTCTCAGTAAGATGTTCGCTTTAACTCGTCATCAAATCTGTGTTTCTGCTGTTCAGGGAGAGGCAGCAATCTGTTCATTTTAAATGGGTTATCACCTCCATTAAAATAGCAGTGGGAGCAATTTAACAAGAGCGCGCTAACATGAGTGATTGACTAATTTCCAGACAAAGTGTTCCTTACTGTCATGACTATCTGTGTGCCTGCCATTTCAATGCCTTTTCACTGTGACCGGCTGTGTATAATATGTATGGTAACCTTGGCATTTTCTGAGATGTCCTTGATCTAAACAATTGCACTTGGGCTGTTTTTAGCTGTGATGTTAAATCACTGTGGGGGTCACTTATATTCTTAATAGTCTGACTTTGCCTCTTGTATTACAGTGATGCTCTCCCTATGTTAACAAGAGAGCAGAACTAAAGCCTGCAGTTATTAAAAATGATGGATACGTTTAACCCTTAACTCCCTGTGACCCTGAGAAGCTGTTCTGTTCGTTGTACTTGACCAGCACCCTTCTGTTATGGTTCCCTCGTGTTGCCCAGTGCTTAGTGAGCAGTTAAGATACAATTGCACCTCTAATGAATTCATCAATCAAAATAAACCAAATCAATGGGGAAGATGATAGACATGAAGCGTACTTTTTGCGATGTCCGTTTGTCACCGGCAGCCTTTCAATCCAGCTGTGATATATTCTTTCCGTGCTTATTTTTATTTTCAAAAAATGCAGATGATTTGTGCACATCGGTTAGACTTCATTTCTAGCCCCATTTTCTGAAGAAGGGTCCCGACCCGAAACGTCGGCCTTTCTGCTCCTCTGATGCTGCCTGGCCTGCTGTGTTCCTCCAGCTCCACACCGTGTTATCTCAGCCTCTAGCATCAGCAGTTCTTACTGTCTCTGGACTTCATACTTGTTCTGCAGCACTGGAGACTTGCATAACCACTTGGAAGTTTATCACTCTTTGGGTTTGCGTCCCCAATTTAGGAATAAATTCTGCTTCCGTTTTTCTCCATTGCCTGACTGAGGGCAAAACTTGCTTTTGCGTAGCACCTTCTGTGACCTCCGGCCATTCCAAACCACCTCAGTGAATCAGTGAAGTGTCTATTGTTATCTCTTTATTTTCCTTACTTTTACTGTGAAGAACTGCAATTTCGAACTTGTCTCAAATCAGAAACACTCTTCTTTCTGCTCTATGTGGTAACTCCACATATCTTACTGCCAGAAATCTAGCAGAGAAGGATCAAATGATCCTTATCTGAAACAGTCAAAAATGCTATTGTCCTATATTAACTCCGAGATATCCCTTTCCATCTGAGCAAGATTCTCTTTGTGAGACATATGAGCCAATGTGTATTGTCTGCACTAAGAAAATATCCTTTCCTCCCAAACTACGTCATCGCATACCAACTTTAGAGTTAGCTTTCTGATGAGAGATAAGCTGACAAAGAACTGCGACGAGGAGAGGAATTGGGACTGGTACAGTGCCTGAAACTGGATGCATTTGCAATTATCTCACAAACACAATAATGGTATTGGGCTCAGAATCCAGCTCCTTTTGGAGTAACCTATCAGCTTCTGCTATCTCTACGTAATGTAAGTAACAAAGAGAAAAAGATAGAATGAATGCCCTTGGATCCTACCTTCTGTGGGCCATTGTGGACCCATTTCTAAAGAAGGGTCTCACGGCAAATTTAAATTGCAATAGTGTTGGCGTCGAGCACACGTACGTAACATTCAGCTGTGTATCTCACACTAGGAACGATCAGATCAGCCACGAGTGCTGGAGCAGACATGATTGGCTGAGTGGCCTGCCCCTGCTCCAGAGTTCGTACGTAGGCTTGCGAGAGAGATCTGCAGTGCCTTGAAAATCCAGTGGCAGTGCCCCTGCATTTGGTGGTTCTTGGAGATGTGCAGGTGTCACGGTGAATGACTGTCGAGGTATTTGCCATTGGTGCTTGTCCTTTGGAGTGACAGACCCCAGCGTCTGAGGCCAGGGAGCTATCTCATCTGAGGTTTGGCTAACACTAAGAAATTGGCAGCAGCGATGCAGAAGGGTCGCCCAGCTAACTTTCTCCCCAGAGCTATGAACGCATCTTCTCCGCCCCTTCATATGTGACGAGTTTGCAGCCTGTTTTGAGCTGTACGCTGGATGAATTCAAATGCATGAATTATGTCTAACAGCGTGTGTCCCTCGCTTTGACAAAGGTTGGTTCTGTCGCTCCCTGAACGTAATCATCAGTGGGCTCCTCAGGAAAATGCTTGCACTGGGGAGACTGCCAAGGACATGACATCATCGTTCACCATGGTGCCCATCTGTTGAGGGACTGCTCCACTTGGCAGGATGGATTCAAAGTCTGCTTGTGCCATACTGTGGATGCGTCCCACTCGCAGAGAACTACCTCGTTTCACTTCTGCCAGTTTCCACGAGGGGTTCCCTTGAGCTAGGAGTCTGGATGAGATCTCATTCAATCCCCTGTGCCAACTCAGCCAGTAGAAATGCTGAAGGGGAGTTGGGGGGTTGAGGAGTGAGTGAGAGAAAGAAGAGTATCAAATTTGACCCCCCCCCCAGGGGGTTGTGGTGACCAGGCAGGCAATAACATGAATCTCTGCGACTTTTAAATATGGTTTGATCCGTTGGGGATTTAAGCTGTTTTATTTACGAGCTGTGCAATTTACTGTCTGATCTGCAGAAACTTTGACTGGAAAGTGCCTGGTAGTGCCAGGGAGTATCCTTCACTGTGCATCTTCAAGGGACATGCTCTTTGTTTTAAAGTGTGCTTTAAGTCCCAGCGGCCAAGTTCATCATTTTATTGCATTGTTCACAATTTGGACAAAGCCCCTCTGCCCTGGAAGTTAGAATATTCTGTATTTGAGTGTGGGCCTTGACAGTGAGAATATTTAAGTACAGGAGCAGGGATGTCTTGCTGCAGTTGTACAGGGGCCTTAGTGAGACCATACCTGGAGCATGGTGTGCAGTTCGGCTCTCCTAACCTGAGAGGGATGTTCTTGGGGGGAGCAGTGCAACAAAGATTTACCAGGCTGATTCCTCAGATGGCAGGACTGATGTATTAAGAGAGAGTGGCTCAGTTAGGACTTGTATTCCCAGGAGTTTAGAAGAATGAGAGGGAATCTCATAGAAACCTGTAGCACTCTAAGAGGACTAGACTAGGTCGATGCAGAAAGGATGTTCCCGATGACCAGAGAGCGCAGGTCACAATGTAAAGATAGACGGTGGGCTATTTTGGACTGAGATGAAGAGGAAACTCTCCACCCAGAGTGATGAGCCCATGGAATTCTCTGCCACAGAAAGTGATTGAGACCAAACCATTGAATGTTTTCAACTATGAGATGGATATAGTCCTTGGAGCTCAAGGCACCAAAGTGCAATGGGAGAAAGTGAGGACAGGGGACTGAACGTGATCAGATATGATCATATTGAATGGCAGAACAGGCTTGGAGGGCCTACTCCTGCTCCTATTTTCTATGTTTCTACGTTCATATCTTCACCTCCCCTTGGTGTCAGTGGCAGGCTTACCAGAATAGTCATGTTTCTTTGCCCTTGGGCTATTGCTGCAGAGGCAATATGGCATATAAAGCCTTGCAGGAAGATTCTTGCTCATAAATGAAAGCACTTTCAGTAAGATGAAGAACAGCTCATTAGCTCCTCAGCACCAATAATGAAGGCAGAGTCTTCGAGAGTTCTGTAATTTTTCCTTGTGACTCACAGGTGAAAAGAATACCAATATATTAAAAAAAACCCACTGCTTTTCAATGCTGTCTATTATCATTCCTGACTGCAGTCTGGGAACAGTGGGACCCTGGGAAGTGTGCAGTGACTGGGAGGAATCTGTGAGATCTCCTCCTCAGTTCACATGAAAAGGCTGGTCAGGTGTGACAGGAATTTGTGTAACTCAAACCCAACCTGAGCTGTGCCTTCAGGCAGGAGGGTAGAACACAAAGTAACATGGGAAGCAGGTAGGGCTGGAGCACAGTTTGAAAATCCACAACTGTTGTCATGAGCATGTTCTCACATTTGTGCTGGAGGCTTTCTTCGTTGCAGCTTTTGAAGATGAAAGTCCAGTTAGAATTTCACATCCATCAGCTTCCCTGTTCCTGGCCTGGTTCTGCTCGCGCTCTCTCGTTCTTTCTCTCTCTATCGCCCTCTGCCCCTCTCTCTCCCCCTCGGCCCCTCTCATTCTCTCTCGTGCTCTGTCTCTCGCTCTTGCTCTCGCACACTTTCTCTATGACTTCTGCTCACCCGATGTTCACACCAGCAAACGTGGTTCTACATGGCTGGAATTTTGAAATTGCAGCATTATTACAGTGCAGAAGGAGGCCAATCTGCACTCGCTCTCGAAATGAGCGTCACAACGTACAGCACGGAAACAGACCCTTCAGTCCAACCAGTCCCTAAAACATAGAAACGTAGAAAAAAGTGCAGGAGTAGGCCATTTGGCCCTTCGAGCCGGAATGACCATTCAGTATGATCGTGGCTGATCGTGCGATATCAGTATCACATTGCTGCTTTCACTCCATAGCCCTTGATCTCTTTAGCCGCAAGGGCCACATCCAATATATATGTCTTGAATATATCTAATGAACTAGCTCCAACAGTTCTCTGTGGGAGAGAATTCCACGGGTTCACTACTCTGAATGAAGAAAGTCTTCCTCATCTCAGTCCGGAATGGTTTACCCCTTATTCTGAGGCTGTGCCAAACATAATCCCAAACTAAACTAGTCCCACCTGCCTGTTGCTGGCCCATATCCTTCCAAAGCTTTCTTGTTCATGTACTTATCCTAATGTCTTTTAAACATTGTAACTGTACCCACATCCACCACTTCCTCTGGAAGTTCATTCCACATGCAAAGCACCCTCTGCGTAAAAAATAAATTGCTCTTCGTGTCTTTTTAAAATCTCTTGCCTCACACCTTAAAAATGTGCCCCTAGTCTTGAAATCCCCCACCCCAGGGAAAATTCACCTACCATTAACTGTACCTTTCCCCCTCATGATTTTATAAACTTCTGTAAAGTCACCTCTCAACCTCCTACACTTCAGTGAAACAAGTCCCAGCCTATCCAACCTTTCTTTATAGCTCAAACCTTTTATACTGGCCAACATCCTGGTAAAAACTGAAACAACTGCGGATGCTGTAAATCAGGAACAAAAACAAAGTTGCTGCAAAAGCTCAGCAGGTCTGGCAGCATCTGTGAAGGAAAAAACCGAGTTAACGTTTCGGGTCCGGTGACCCTTCCTCAGCAGCCATCCTGGTAAATCTCTTCCGAACCCTCTCCAGCTTGATAATATCCTTTCTATAACAGGGCTACCCGAACCGGACATAGAACTCCAGAAGAGGCCTCGCCAACATTCTTTACAACCTCAACATAATTCTCCTGCCTTTTCCCTTTATCCTTGCACATTGTTTCTATTCAAATAATCACCCAATGCCCTCTTGAATGCTTCAAATGAGCCTGCCTCCATCACACTGCCAGGCGGTGCATTCCAGACTCAGAACACTGGTTGTGTTGTAGTTTTCTTTATCACATCACACTTACTGCAACAAACTTTGGTTTAACTGGCAAAAATTATATACCTCAAATACCATGATGTCTGAGCTTTTATGCTGTGAATTAAGCATAACAGTGATAAGTGAGTATCCATCCAGCATTACCTGTCTGTTACTTACTGTATGTTTTTACATTGATTTTAGGAGATGCATTGATAATTTTACAGTGTTTTTGAGGGATATCAATGTCTTGAAGCTTCACTTGGTTGAAGTTTATTGCGGTTAAGCGTACCTCTTGATTGTTTGGGATATTTGATCACCTGGCACACTCCTAGTCCCATAAGTGTTAATTAATAATGTGTTGGCTATACTTTTGTGAATCACTTTAAATCTGTGCCCTCCTGTTTCTGATTCCTTTTATGAGCAGGAGCAGTTTCTCCTCATTTGCTCTAATCCAGCGCCATCATTTTCCTCCAAGAAATCCTAACTTCTGAGCCAAAGTCTCTTATCCCGGAGCCATTCTTGTAAACCTCTTCTGCACTGTCTCCAATGTGTTCAGATCTGACCTTTGGCAGAGAGAGTTGCATTTATAAAGCCCCCTTTTCATGATCTCTGGATGTCTTAAAAGTACTTTTGAGGAATAAAAAGCAAAGTACATTTTGAAGTAGGAGCAAATTACTGCAGATGCTGGAATCTGCACTGATAATAAAGATGCTGGAAATCACAGCAGGTCAGGCAACATCTTGGAGAGAGAGGAAGCTAATCTTTTGTGTCTACATGACTCTTCATCAGAGCCTTCATTTTGAAGTGTTGTAATCTGGGAAATATGATACCCAATTTTCACAGCTGAGGTTATTTTCCCTGCAGTGTCGAAGGCTGAGAGGTGACCTTTATAGAATTTTATAAAATCATGAGGGGCATGGATAGGGTGAATAGTCAATATTTTCTCCCCCGGGGGTGGAAGTCTAAAACTAGAGAACATAGGTTTCAGGTGAGTGGGGAAGGATTCAAAAGGGACCTAAGAGGCAACTTTTTCACGCAGAGGGTGGTGCGTGTGTGGAATGAGCTGCCAGAGGAAGTGGTGGAGGCTGGCACAGTTACAACACTTAAAAGGCATTTGGATGGGTATATGAATAGGAAGGGTTTAGAGGGATATGGGCCAAATGCTGGCAAATGGACTGGATTGGTTTAGGATATCTGGTCGGCATGGATGAGTAGGACTGAAGGGTCTGTTTGGTGCAGAACAGGACTACAACTCTAAGCTCTCACAAACAGTAATCGTGAATAGATAATCTGTTGTCATGTTGTTGTTTGAGCTATAGATATTAGTCAGGATACTGTGGGTATCTACCTGTCTTTGAAATAGTGCCGGGGTGTCTTTTATGCCCAGTTAGAAGGCCAAAGGTGCCCCTGTTTAATGCTTCATCTCAAAGATGTAGCTACTCCAACAGAGTAGTCTCAGCTAAGATTTTAGTGCTGGAATGAGACTTGAAGCTGTGATTTTCTGATTGAGAGCAGAGGTTGCTATTAGCTGGCCAATGTCTGACATCTGGAAGCTTATGTGAGTGAAGATTGAGGAGAATGTGAGACCTGGCCTTGATGACCCTATGAATGAAAAGAGTTGGCAGCGCCAGTTATTTCAGTGGTCACTTGGTAAAAGTGCTGGAGTGTGCTCCTGGATTTTTTTTTATTCACTCATGGGATGAGGGAGTCACTGCCTAGGCCAGCATTTATTGCCCATCCATAATTGCCCAGAAAATAGTTAAGTGTCAGCCACATTGCTGTGTTTCTGGAGTCACTTGTCGGCCAGACCACGTAAGGACGACAGACTTCCCTCCCTGAAGGGCATTACTGAGCCAGATGGGTTTTTCCAATGATTGACAATGGATTCATGGTCATCATTAGACTGTTAAATTTTTTTTAAAAATTGAAATTCAAATTCCACCATCTGCCATGGCAGGATTTGAACCCCAGTCCCCACATCATTACCTGGGTCTCTGGATTAACAGTCCAGAAGTAGTACCACTGCCTAAAGGGGAGAAAACAAACAGAAAAAAATGCATGTGTTTTAAAAGTAGCTCTGAATGAGGTCCTTCAAATTTGAACTTTTGAAGGAAAGAAAGACTTGGTTACATTCCTCACTTAGCATGATCCAATATAACCTAAGTGAAGCATTAATGCAATCTTAGATGACTGTGAACATAAGTCGAGGGGTGAATTTGTGTGTTCAGTCCCTCATGAGAGCAAAGTGGAAAGTAGATCTGTTTTCAGTAATGCCCAAGAGCAGGTTGTCTTCTGACAATCAACTTGTAAGAGATTCAGCTTTTAGAGTAAATCAATAATGGAATCATATGGACCAGGCAAGTTAACTGCAGGGTCACCGCATAATGGAACCAGCTGAATAAAGCTGAGGAAGATTTTGAAAGTGCTATCATATATTGATTGTTGAGAGGAATTGGGGAGCGTGCAATGGAGACATGCAGATTAATTGTGGAGCTTTATAACTGTTGCTGTGTGAGGTTTCTTCAGAGTCCGGAATCGGCTTTGCATTTCAGAGAAATGTGTGTCTCTTAAATGATGCATGGGTGGGAGGGAGTGCAGAGTATGTTTCAACGTGCTTGAGAAAAGAAAGAAGATTTGCTCGTAAAAAAAAACACAAGGATTCTGACCATTTCCGACAGTGTCCGGGCTGGGGAGAGGGTGGGGTGGATCTGGTGGACGGGGAGCGGCTGGAGACCCTGAGTTAGAATATGTGGGCGGAAATTACTCTTTATTTATTCACTCTTGGGAGTGGGCACTGCTGGTTGATCAGCATTTACTGCCCATCTCTAGTTGCCCTTGAGAAGGTGGTGATGAGCTCCCTTTTTGAGCCTTTGTGGTCCATGCACTGTACTTAATGAGGGGATTCCATCAAGTATCACTCATTTACCAAAAACATGTTCAAAAGACTTGGGGACTAAGGCGAGTGAGCTTGTGTTTCGGTGTTGCAAGGCTGCATGTGCTGGCTGGATCACTTCCATAAGTTCCAGGATTCGAGATTGAAGGTAAAATGTTGCCCAGTGTAACTGTTTTGGTGTCATGCTACAGGGAGATCGACTCTTCTCCTCCGCTGGCAACTTGTTGTTGTTGGGAAGTCTGCCAAGTGCCGGTCTGGCTCAATCAAATTCCTGTGGCCCATGTGTCAGAAAGTTGTGTTTTCAAGCCACGTGCCAACTCCTGGGCACATAATGTGGGTTAGGAGCCTAGTGCGAAGTCCAGGTCAGTTTGCCAACTCTCCTAGATTGCCTGGCAGTGTCTAGGAATTAACAGGAATAATTTCTAGGTCTCTACCGCAAGCACTCCGAAGGAGAAAATTAAAGGGTGTTAAATATTTTCTTGATTTTCTTTAAAAAAAATTATTTGATTGAGATTGTCAGGGCCGGTATCTCCTGCCCACTGCTAATTGCCCTTCAATTAAGTAGCCTGTTAGGCCATTCCATAGAACAGCGAAGAGTTAACACATATTGCTGTGGGAATGGAGTCACCGCTGTGAAATGTTGACGGAATCGAGTTTAAGAATAGGGAAGTCTTCCAAAAACGATAGTTTTCACTCGTCTAAACAAAGCACTTGTCAGATCACAGCTGGAATACAGTGAACAGTTTTGATCTTGTTATCTGAGGAAAGATATCCTGGCAATGGAGGCAGTCCGCCCCAGTTCACTAGGTTGGTTCTGGGTAGGGAGAGATTTGCTTATGAGGAGAGAATGAGCTGATTGGAGCTTAGAAGAGTGAGAGGTGAGCTTATCGAAACACACACAATTAATTCTTAAATAACTGGACAGAGCAGGTGCAAAAATGTTGTTTCCCCTTTTGGGAGAGTTTAGGACCAAATGAGATAATCTCAGAGTAAGGGGTCACCTATTTTAGACAGATGAGGTTTTGACCCCTTTAAGGATAATGAATCTAAAGGTGTTTTTCCTGCAAAAGCTACTAAGGCTGGGTTGTTAAGAATATTCAAGGCTGAGATAGACAGATTTTTAATCGGAGAGAGAGTTGTGAGTTATGGAGAAAATACAGGAAAGTGGAATTGGTGGTAATCTGGTTAGTCGTGATCTCATCGAATGGGCCAAATGGCCTACTTCTGTCCCTCTGTTTTGTGGTCTTATGATCTTCTGGTATGCCAGACCACGTAAGGATTTCCTCCCACTAAAGGGCATAAGTGAATCAGATGGACTTCTACAAAACTCAGTGATAGTTGTCCTGGACACCATTCCTCCGACTAGTTTTCAATTCACACTTTTGCAAATTGAATTTAACTTCTATGAACTGAAGAGCGATTTGAGGGGAGCTTTAACGGGGAAAGGTTCCGAACTCTGAAGAGTTTTGGTTGAGTGTATGAGGAGAGATAATTCCTTGTCATGGTAGGATTGGTAACTGAGGTACTCGGATTTAAAAGAATTAACAAAAGAAGGAAAGGAAAGGCAAGATTTATTTTCACTCTTAGAGTTGGAGTGAATATCTGAAAGGCTGCTGAAAACTGTCTCAATAGTAACTTTTGAAAAAAAAGTTGCGCAGCAACGGGGAAGGAGCAAGGACATTACATTAATTAGATAGTTCTTTCAAAGAGGGATGCAGGGATGAGGGGTCGAGTGGCCTTTTTCCATATTCCTGATGCTACGCGATGCCCGGGTGTAGACCTTTAACAATCGTGGCCTTGTAAGTGGAGAAAGCGAAATAAAGAAGTCTTTTTTTTTAAAAGCTTGACTGTTTTCAGTACTCATCTGCTTCAAGGACAGGCAGATAACCATTCAAACACGGCCATGTAAACATGCCAAGGGAAATTGCTTCCCATTGAACTGTTGCATTTTGTAATTTCTTCCTTTTGAAATTGAAGTATTTATATGCAAGAGCTGATCCAGGTCTTTGCAGGCTGTAAAACTGAGAGGGGGAGGTGATCGGTTAGAGCCGAATTTGGAATTTGAGCCACACTAAAGCCAAACATTTAGTTGCCAATGGGATATCTCTTCACATAAAATTTTAACCAACAAATAAGGCAGGTGGATGTTCTCAGCTCTGCAGCATCATCGCTGTGTTGTGCATTTCCTGATGGTTCTGCCCACCTAAGCTGTCATTTTGTATCCTGTGGACATTGACGCCAACTCTGTGTTGGGTCTGGCAGACTTGTTTTCTTTACTTCAGTGGCCGTTGACACACTCACTCCGCGATAAACTGGAAGGATGGGTTGTTCAGTCTTTGAGAGGGCCAAGGAGCTGGCAAAACTGGGGATCCAAAGGCATTATCTTTCTGAATGGTAGGACAGCGATCTGACTCATTTCTGGGCAGACTCCCAGCTCTGGGTTCATGTGCATCTCTCCTCACTTGGCACCATCAAGGCCTTTCAGCTGCCTGAGCCCAAAAGTCTGGAATTCCAGACTGAATGAATACGTATACTTTCCATGCCCCTCTCTCTTCCTTTCGGATCCTTCTTAAAGTCTATCTCTGTGACCAAACGCTTGGTCCCCTGCCCTAATATTGAGTGCAAGTTGCTCTGGAAATGTCTTTGTGAAATCCTGAAAGGCACAAGTTGTTTCAAGGTCTTGAAAGGTCAGCCTCCATTGAAAAGGGCAGGCTTACTGATTGCCAGCTTCCACAGAATGTACAAATAGACAGAAATGCCAGCTCCCCTGGTGTGTGTTTGCTCGTTAGTGAGCATGTTACTTGTTTGCCTTAAGTGCAGAACTCTTTGACGTAGTCGAGCCTGCTGCTGTTTTCAGGAGCAACTTTTATGCTTGATCCGATGTTGAATGATAATTTAATATTGGCAGTGCTCCTGGAACTCCATGTAGCGAGGTGCAGAATTTGCCTTCTGTTTGCATTGTCTGCTCTTTGAATTGAATGCAACTCCAATGAAGGCTGCAACACAGATGGGGATAGTGCCACTACCGGATCGGTTCTGATCATCAAAAACTGAAAGGTCATTGGAAATGACTGGAGCTGATGGTCACTGACATTGAAATGAAAAGAATGAGCATTTACCACTGTGCAGTTATAGAGTCACTGTGGTCTACAGCTTGGAAACAGACCCTTCGGCCCAACTTGCCCATGCTGCCCAGTTTTCACCCAGTTTTAAACTAGTTGCATCAGCCTGCATTTGGGTCCATATCCCTCCATACCTAGCCCATCCACATGCCTGTCTAAATTTTCTTAAATGACAAAATTGTACTTACTTTCACCAATACCTCTGGTAGCCTGTTCTTCTGTCCTTCAATAAATGCAGTGGAAGATGTCCATTCAAAGCCAAAACTTATCTTCATGTTCTCGAGAGACTTGGGTTGAGGTTCATAAACTCCAGGTACTTTTGAAGGGTGCAGTCACTGTTGCAATGTAGAAGGTGAGGCAGCCCCAAGTCCCCTCCCTGTATTTATTTCCGAGCTCCCTTGCCCCTCTCCAGCCCTGATGGAGGGTGTAAACCCGAAACGTCGACTTTCCTGCTCTTCAGATGCTGCCTGACCTGCTGTGCTCCTCCAGCTCCATGCTGTATTGACTCTGACTCCGCATCTGCAGTTCTTGCTATCTCCTGTTCTGGAGAAGGGTCGCTGGACCTGAAATGTTCTTTCTCTCGACGGATGCTGCCAGATGTGCTTATTTTCTCAAGCAATTTCCGTTCTTATTTCAGATTTGCAGTTCCTTTGCTTCCTACGTTGTTGCGTTGTATTTACAGCTGTAAACAAATTTGACATAATCCTTTATCCGGACAGCAAAATCTCATAGTAATGACCTAATGGTATTATTGCTGGATTATTTATCCAGAAGTTCAGCTAGTGTTCTGGGGTCCGGAGTTCAAATCCTACCAGGGCAAATGGTGGTATTTGAATTCAATAAATAATCTGGAATTAAGGGTCTAATGCTGCCCTTAAACCGCAGTCAATTGTTGGAAAACCCATCTGGTTCACTCATGCCCTTCAGGGAAGGAAATCTGCTATCCTTAACCGACTGGGACTACATGTGACTCCAGACCCACAGCAGTGTGGGTGGCTCATCACTGCCCTCTGGGCAACTAGGAATGAACAATAAATGCTGTCCAAATTAGAGATGCCCTCATCCTGTGTGTGAATGAAAAAGAATAGCAGGGAATACAAATACAGGGACCTGTGTGTCTGTCTCACCTCTTCTCCAAACTATTGGACAACACAGTAGCTGGCTCCTCACATCTTTTAGCAAGATGCTGAAGGATAACCTTCAGCACGGTAGCTCAGTGATTAGCACCGCTGCCTCACAGCAGTGACAGAGACCCACCCTCTGGTGACTGTCTGTGTGGAGTTTGCACATTCTCCCTGTGTCTGCGTGGGTTTCCTCCAGGTGCTCCGGTTTCCTCCCACAGTCCAAAGATGTGCAATTTAGGTAGGTTAGTCATGCTACATTGCCCATAGTGTCCAGGGATGTGCAGGCTAGGTGGATTGGCCATGCTACATTGCCCATAGTGTCCAGGGAATTGTAGGTTAGAGAGATTAGGTGTGGTTAATATGGGTTTGTAGGGATAGGCTGGGGGACTACATTTGGGTGGGATACTGTTTGGAGGCTCACTGCAGACCCGATGGGCCGAATGGCCTCTCTGCACTGTAGGGATTATGTGATTCTATGAACCTGACACAGCTGAGCTCAGGCCCATGGTTTCCATGCATGATGAAGCCCTCATCTCATCAGCTGCTGTGTTCAGTTCGAGACTGCATGGACAGAAGTATCTGCAGGATTGCTTTGAGACACATCCCAAGATGTGCGGAATTGTGGAGATCCCAAAGACCTCTAATTCATTCCTTAATGCAGCACGGTGGCTCAGTGGTTAGCACTGCTGCCTCACAGCGCCAGGGGGACCTGGGTTTGATTCCACCTTCGGGCGACTGTCTGTGTGGAGTTTGCACATTCTCTCTGTGTCTGCGTGGGTTTCCTCCAAGTGCTCCGGTTTCCTCCCACAGTCGAAAGATGTGCAGGTTTGGTGGATTGGCCATGGTAAATTGCCCCATAGTGTCCAGGGATGTGTAGATTAGGTGGGTTATAGGGGGATGGGTCGGTGTGGACTTGTTGGGCGGAAGGGCCTGTTTCCATGCTGTAGGGATTCTGTGATTCGTCATCTGTAATGTATTAGTTCATCTCAGTCAGGAGATTAGACTGTCCAGTGGGTTTCCCTTTGTCTGTCCTGGGGTGACAGAGGGAACTACTGAACTGTGCTCATGCTTTCGACAACCCTTGGACCCATTGAGATGAGAATAAGATGAAGCTGTGATGACCCACACACCCTCAGTGGGATTGTGCAATGATACCGTCTTGGCTTGGATGTAGACTTCTGCCCAGTCCGCTCTCGCTGAGCTGAGGAAATGCAATCACATTTTGCATCAGGTAATTGGAAATATCAAGTACAGCGTAGCCACTTAGATGGCATAAAAAGGCATTGTACTGAATAAACACAAAATTGAAGCATATCTGAACTCTGCGATGCTCAATAAGTTCTCTTATGCCCCCTGTAAATTGGGCTCTCTCTCAACCTATTTCACTCCATTCGCAAAGATTAATTTTCACCCTCTTCAAATTACTTAACCTCGAGAAAATTGACCAATGACTCAACAACCACATCCTGGAGGCAATACTTGATGCACTCCAAGAAATTATTCCCCATATGGTGCACTCTAATTATGAGTAGTGAACACAAAGGGACAGATGTCTCTTAGAAATAAGCCTGGATCACTGTGTGATCATTAACTGTGCAGATAAGCGTCTGCACACAGTAGGCTGCATTTCAGTTATTAGCAGTGTCCGGTGTAATCTCTGTAGAATCACTCTCCAGTAGTTACCATTTTAATATCAGTTGTACCCAAGCACATGACACACCATGAAATCGAGCCAATCATGTTCATTCCTCTGGTGAAAGATCACTGCTCGCCAGTGATGTCAGCTTTTTATTACACACTGTGCTCATTAAACTTGTTTTTGTTTTCTCAGCTCCAGCAGACCCAGTCATACAGCATGGACACAGACCCTTCGGTCCAGCCACTCCATGCCGAATATAATCCCAAACTGAACTAGTCCCACCTGCCTGCTCCATATCCCTCCAAACCTTTCCTGTTCATGGACTTATCCAAATGTTTTTTAAACATTGTAACTGTACCAGCATCGACCACTTCCTCAAGAATTTCATGTCACAGGTGAACTACCCTATTTGTAAAAAAAAATTTGCCCCTCATGTCTCTTTTGTCTCTCCTCTCACCTTAAAACTATGCCCCTAGTACTTGGATATGACCCATGAATTAAATTTTTATGGCTTAAAGTTGAAGAAAACGGGAATTAATTTTACTCGTGAAAGAGTTACTTATCACCGATTATTTTCATTAAATCACTGACCCACGTTCCATTGCATGGAGGAAACCAGTTTGTGACAACTAATGAAAGGAAGCCGTTGTAGAAGGCAGTTTGGAATAAAGTGCTACTTGAAGTGAGAAAAGCCTTACCTTCTAACTCCTTCTAACATTGGGACTTTTTGTATCATTAATTTAACTAATTCAGGCAGTTCACTGTTTTTATTGGGTCCATTTGTTGAGCTACCAACTCCTTTGCCCGATGCCTGACCAACCAGATACCTGTGGGCAAGGTCATACTTATTCCACCGGTTGGATGGCTCAACAATAATATTTTGGTTCATGATTTTTGTGCACGGACCCCCTCAGGCTGGTTCTGCGGTGGCTGACTTTTGAAAGAGGAAGCTCATGCACATAAATGACCTGTTTCTATGGCAAGGATTATCAGTGAATGCTCTGTGCCTCAGCACAAGGGCACCAGTGGTAACTTATAAAAATACCGCAGCTGGGGCTTAAATCTGTCCTGGTCTTGGGGTCTCATGCTCCCCATTGAGCAATCCACTCCCCCCACAGGGATACTCAAACATGTCATACATCCGGTGTAATAAAAGTGTGGTGTTAATGTGTTGGAAGGAATTACAAATGCCAACTTTCGGGTGATTACTGCTCCAAACATAAAGAAAATAGCAGCCAGTTGTGGCCATACAAGTCTTGGTTAAACTAATACACCTAAAATGTAACTTTTGAATGATGATATGACATTAGACAGCTTTGATACATTCAGAAAGTATTATTATTTGCCTGACTGAATGTGGTACAGGAGATCTATCTCGAATGTAACATCAAGGATAGAAAAGAGGCATTTCAATCAAATTTATGGATTTGTTTGTTATTCTACCATGAATACCCTATATTTATTCGCTTTCCTACAGTCCGTTAGGCACTAAACAGATGGGGATCAATCCTTAATGATCAGTTGTGTGACTTTCCACAGACATCAGAAACAGTAATGTCATTTTCGTAGCTTATAAATTTCCCACATGTGGAGCGCAGACATGCAGTACGCAGTGGTACAGGGACCCTATGATCTGTAACACTGCTATCACTGCAAGACACATTCTCCTCAGGGTACTACCTGGATAATGAGCTCACCTCGGCGTTATATTCCAATTACAGTTGCCCACGGTCCTAGAGCCTCTGGAAGATCAAGTTTGACGTCATGGACACTACTGTGAGAAACAGGATCTTGGAATTGTTACAGTGCAGGAGGAGACCATTCAGCCCCATTGCGCCTCTGCCCTGCCCCTCCGAGCGAGCAATTCATTTTGCGTTAATTCCCTGCTGTCCTCCCCGCTCATTGTACACATTCTTCCTTTTCGGACAACAGTCTGAATGCTGCAATTCAACCACACTGTCAGGGAGTGCATTCCAGACTTTAACCTCTCGCTGCCCAAAATGTTTTACCTCCCTGTAAACATTGCTGCTTTCGTTCGCTGCCCCCTGTTCTCTACCCTTCCACAGGTGGAAACAGCTTTTCTTTAGCTACTCTGTCCAGACCCCTCATTTTGAGTATTTTCTAAAACCTTCCCTCAATCTCCTCTTCTCCAAGGACAGCAAGTGGGAGAAGTATGTATTAAGCTAAAAATATTAACTGTGCTTTGTTTTATTAGCTAGAAATGAAAAATGAAGGGGATGGATAGAAGGCATATTTGTCAACCAAGAGTTGCAGAATTGGGACACACAACCTACTTGCTTTTCAGTTCAGTGTCAGAGTGTGCCAAGAAGTGAATGTGTCGAAACACTGACTTACCTGCTCCTCGGATATTGTCTAACTTTCATGTTTATTGACTCTAGCTTTCAGCACCTGTAGCCCTTGCTGTCTCCAAGCCATCTTTATCTGGTCTGGATGAGATGTGACACAGAAATGTGGTTGACTCTGGGCAATTAGGGATGAGCAATAAATGCTGGCCTAGCCAGCGACACCCTCATTCCATGAATGAATAAGTTTTAAAACAAGAGGTCACTGAGGTGGAGGTAATGGTCATGTACTGTAGCCTTCGGAAATTCGTCCGTCTAATTGTCCCACACTATGGGGCCGGAATTTACGTTGTCGTCGGTGACATCCTCTCGAGAGCATAGGGAATAAAGAACATTGCAATTGTATAGAACTACAGGTCAGAAATGGGGCTGCACTGGTGTTTACCAGCCAGATTAGCCGCCTCCTGCCCCTGCTCCACCAAACCCTGGTGTTCCTTTCTTGCTCATGTAACTACCCAGCTTCCCCTGAAATAGAAGATCACATTCGATGGCAGAGTAAAGTTAATGGGCTGAATGGTCTAATTCTGTTCCCATGTTTTATGGTCCCGTAGCTCTGTGTTTTGCTCAATCATTAGCGTATGAGACAATCTTGACTCTCTGGGAAGAGAAAATTCTCCTGAATTCCTAATTGGATGTCTCTGAATTAGTAGTCCAAAGGATGGAGGATGTCAATTTCAATTATTTAACCTAGAATATAAAACTGGTCTTCTGGAGACGGTGAGCATCAAGGTGTCACCAGTTCTTTGACAAACTCATCTGGTTTATCAAAGTCCCTTTCCAGGAGGAAATTTGCAGTCCTGACCCAGCCTGGCCTGGACTACATGTAACTCCAGATCCACAGCAATGTAATTGGCCCTTAACATGCCTCCTGAAATGGGGAGGTTATGACATTTGTGGTAATATCGCTGGACTAATAATCCACTACCCCAGGCCAATGTTCTGGGGACATAAGTTCAAATCTCGCCATGGCAAATGGTAAAATTTGACTTCAATAAAAACCTATCATCTATTACGTTGTAACTACTATCAATTGTTGTAAAAGCCCATTTGGTTTGTTTCTGCCTTTTTGTGAAGGAGATCTGCCATCCTTACCTGGTTTGGCCTCTGTGACACCAGACAACCATGAGAAATCACCTGGAAAATTCTCCTTTTATTTTGTTTCACTCACGGGATAAGGGCATCGCTGGCTAACCCTTCCCAGTTGTTAACAGTTAAGAGTCAACCCCAATGCTGTGGAGTCACATGTAGGCCAGACCAGGTAAGGATGGCAGTTTCCCTCCCTAAAGACATTAGTGAACCAGATGGGTTTTTCCCAACAATTGACAGTGGATTTATGGTCATCATTAGACCCTTAATTCCAGATATTTATTGAATTCAAATTCCACCATCTGCCATGGCAGGATTCGGACCCAAGTCCCCAGAACATTACCTGGGTCTCCTGATTAACAGTCCAGTGATAATACCACCAGGCTGTCCCCTCCCTTGTTTGAAAAGAGATAGTTGCAAGGTGTCTCCCAGGAAATTGAACAGATCTCAAGTTGTGGGAGCATCCTTTAGGAGGTCTTGGTTAAAAGCTTGGACCAAATGTGGCATTTAACAAAGAAGAGATGGATGTGGAGGGAATTCCTGACCAAAGGAGTGTAGGCAAGTGCAAGGTGATGTGGAATATAAACTACCAGATTTAAGGCAGCATTGAGCTCCCCTCAGACTTGCAAATGCTGATGATAATGGAGCATCAGTTTAAAAAGCCTGTGGGGAGGACAACGGAATTAATACTTTATTAGAGCTGGAAAATTTAGTTCACAGTTTGCCAGACGGTACTCTACGAAAGACCATCCCTTTTTTATTTCCTACTTCCACTCCCTTCCTCCCTGCATGGACACCTGCAAAATATTTCCGCATGTTTGGTTTTATTTCATACTGCGTGTGGTGCCTTTAATCGAACTGCTAATTTGAGGTTGTGACCATTTGAAGATGAGATTAGCCGGAGAGGCCTCTGCTTTGAAGAAGCTGCAATATTTTAATTGTGCTTCAGTCTAAGTTATGTGCATTGATTATAATGTCATAGAGATGTACAGCACAGAATCAGACCCTTCGCTTCAACCAGTCCATGCCGACCATGTTCCCAAACTAAACTAGTTTGATTTGCCTGCGTTTGGCCCGTATCCCTCTAAACCTCTTCTATTCATGAACCTATCCAAATGTCTCTAAAATGTTGCAATCGTACCTGCGCCCACCACTTCTCTGGCAGTTCATAGCACATGTCAACCACTCTCTGTCTAAAGATATTGCCTCTCGTATCCTTGTTGAAGCTTTCTCCTCTCACCTTAAAAATATGCTTTCCGATATTGAGCTCCCCCACCTTCGGGAAAAGACTCTTCCTATTCACCTTGTCCATGCCCTCATCATAAAGTCACCCCTCAACCCCGTACGCTCCAGTGAAAAAGTTCTCAGGCTATCCAGTCAATTTTTATAACTCAAATCTGCAGTCCCAGCAACATCCTGATAAGTCATTCCTGACCCCTCTCCAATGTAATAATATCCTTCCTAAAGCCGAACTCCTGTAGTTAATTCCTTAGGCTGAGATGATTAAACTCAAAAACCACAGCATATTGTTCTGTTTGCAGTATGACTCCAGCCAGTTGAGATTTTCTGCTATTCCAACTGACTTGAATTTTACAAGGTCTCCTCGATGCTGCATTCAGACAAGTGCTGTCAAGGACAGTCACCCTGGTCTCATCTCCTAAATTCATCCCTTTTGCCCAGGTTTAATCCAAGGCTTTTATGTTAGTGGGTGCAATGCATTTTCAGTTAAAAGGTTAACTTTAAATTGTACACGGAATTGAACAATAGAAACACATGAACAAAATAGAACTCGAGAGCTTGTTGGGCAACAAAAATTATTTGACAAAAATGATTTGTGATGTCCAGCTTGGAATTGTTGCCATAACCTGTTTTCTTGACTTCACTCTTTGCATCATCCAATTGCAGAGGATCAGTGAATCGTCTGCTTTTGGTTTCCATATTTGTTGCTGCCATCTTGGAGATGCGTTAGCTCAGTTGGCTGGATGGCTGGTTTGTGATATAGAGTGATGGCAACAGCATGGGTTCAATTCTCACACCAGCTGAGACTACCATGCAGGACTCTCCTATCAACCTCGCCCCTCATCTGAGGTGTAGTGGCCCTCAGGTTAAACCACTACTAGTTGTGTCTGAGAGACCAGCCGTATGATCGGCTCGGATTATGGTGACTTCTAACTTTACTCCCATATCTACCTTGAGCTGAATGATCTTTGATGAATATAGTCTGGTTCAGTCCATATTCACCCAGGACTGGGAGAGGTCATTCAGACCATTGCAGTTGTTTGAAAGAAAAGGCCAATTAATTTCCCACCCCGCCCCCCCAAAAAAATCAACCCTACTTCTTTATCAATAGATCTGCAAATATTTTCCCTTCAAAATTTATTCTGAAAATTTTTATTGAATTAGGCTTCTACCATGTCAGGTTGCTTGGTAAAAATGACATATTATTTTGTGATGTAGACTGGTAAAGAATCAGGATTATATCGCAACATTGATGGCGATCAAATAGCTGGTAATAGAAACGTAAAATCACCGCTCTGCAGTCATTTCTTTTCATCAGCTCCAAGTGTTCTTTTACTGGTCTCCCTGATGTTATCAGAATTCATTTACTACGCTGTTTGATGACGGAAGGGATTTTAGCATCTCCTATTTTGAATTAAAAGGGTGGACAGAGACCAAGAAAATCCTTCAGCTACAAAAGAAGCCAGAGGACGAGAAGCTGGGTGAAGTGTTTCCATATAAATCTGATTGATAGGTTTTGTGGGGAATTGTGGATTTCAGGCTGCAGTTAGTTTACAACCTGGCCAAATGGCTTATTCTTAAATGTCTTAAGTCCCACATTCATTTATCATCTGAGAATTGAAAATAGTGGGAAAAACAGTGGTATATTTAATGGTTTGCTTGGGGCTTTTTAAAAAATTCCTAGTGTTGAAGCACTCAGTATTTGCACTGGTAAGGCTTATAAGTTCTAATATAGAAGTTCTGAATAATTTATCAGTCTCCTGAATAGTAAATTTGGTATATAGAGCTTTTCACTGTACATTCTTAATAAAGTAGCTCACGGGATGAGAAATGAAATGATGGAAGGTTATGTCTTGCTGTTGCAAAGTGAATTATGTGATGAAAGATTAAAATGGGTTGTGATCTAAGGCTCCCTCACACTAATGAACCCTCACCCAAGCCTGCAAGCAAGTGCGCACATGCACACATACAAACTCTCTCACTCACTCTCACTGTCTCACACACACACTCACGCTCTCACTCTCTCACACACACTCACACACACACGCTCTCACTCTCTCACACACTGACACACACTCACGCACTGACAAGCACACACACGCACATGCACCCACACTAAAAAAGAAAAAGTTGGTGGAAAATTGTGGATTCTGTTTAAAAGCAAGAAGCGCGGAATTGTTATGGAGCAAAAGGTGGCCATTCGGCCCATTGTGTTTCTACCGGCCGTCTGAATGACCATTATAAACTAAGTGCCATTCTCCCACCTCTTTCCCATAGTCCTGCACATGGATAGCTTCGATTGAAGTAATCATTAAGAGTATCCCCTTGAGTGCTTCGGTCAGATCTGCTTCAACTGCATTTCTGGGCAGTGCCTTCCAGAACCTAACCACTCGAGATGTGAAAAAGCTTTTTCTCTCATTGCATTCACTTCTTCTGTAAAACACTTTATATCTGTGTCCTCTCATTGTTGGTCCTTTTGAGCAGGAGCAGTTTCTCCTAATCTACTCCATCCAGACCCTTCACTGCTTTTAAAGCTTCGATTATATCTCCTGCTTAGTTATTTGCTTTCCAAGGAAAACAGTCCCAATTTCTCCAATTTATCTTCATAACTAAAGCTTCTCATCTCTGGAACCAATCTCGCAAAACTCTTCTATGCTCTGCCCATCGAATTCGCATCCTTCCTGAAATGTGGTGTCTGGCCGTGTATAATGCTCCAGTTTAGGCTGGTCTATGATCTTCTATCTGTTCAGTGTGACCCCCTTGCTTTTGTACCCTACACCATTACTAATAAACCCTAGGATACAGTGTCCTTTATTGATCGGGCTGTCTACGTGTCCTACCGCCTCTTTAATGACTTTTGCACATATAAAACCAGAGGTAGCTCAATAAAATACCAGAGATGATAGGAACTGCCAATGCTGGAGAATCTGAGCTAACAAGGTGTAGAGCTGGATGAACATAGCAGGCCAAGCAGCATCAGAGGAGCAGGAAAACTGACATTTCGGGCCTGGACCCTTTCTGAAGAAGGGTCCAGACCTAAAACGAGATAACAAGCGTGGGGCTGGATGAACACAGCAGGTCAAGCAGCATC
>JAHRHZ010000071.1:19664103-19723323 GCA_024137785.1 Ginglymostoma cirratum
CCTGCTGTGTTCATCCAGCCCCACACCTTGTTATCTCTGATTCTCCAGCATCTGCAGTACCTTTTATCTCCAGACCTAAAACGTCAGTTTTCCTGCTCCACTGATGCTGCTTGGCCTGCTGTGTTCATCCAGCTCTACACCTTGTTATCTCAATAAAATACCACTTATCGTCCAAGACTAATGCCATTTTGGAACTGTTTTGAGAAACGAGGCAACTATTTTGCGGAATTATTTTGAGTTGTGTGGATTTGTTGGACATTATCCTGAGCTTGGACCCATTTTATGTCTTTTCAAGGTGAGATGTTAATATTGTTGTTGTCCTGGATCCAGGGAGAGTTTACATATTTTGCTGCCTTCATGCTACGTGTTCCCAGCATACCGCCTCTCGACAGAAAGGAACATGTAACATGACACCGCCTGCATCATTGCAGCATGCTGCATCCTGGGTCCTATTACGTGCCACGTTAGCCTCTTGTATGTTTGACAATAACAGTTAGTGTTTGTATTATGCTGCTGACATGGAAACCCATCCCAACGTGTTCCAAAGGATGGATATCAAAACCTGACGTTAAATCACAAGTGATATTAGGACAGTTGACCAAAAGCTTAGCCATTGACATAGGTTGTAAGGCACGTTGTGAGAAAGGAAAGAGAGGCCAGAGTTGTGGGTGGGGAAAGGGGGTGGTGGGAGCCAATCTTCTCTATCTTTGAGGTCATCCCCTGAAGCGCTGGAGGATTTAATTCTTCTCAATCCTTCATTCCCCAAAGCGATAATAAATCATGACAGAGATAATAGGAACTGCAGATGCTTTAGAATCCGAGATAACAAGGTGTAGAGCTGGATGAACACAGCAGGCCAAGCAGCATCAGAGGAGCAGGAAGGCTGATGTTTCGGGCTTTTCGTGTCAGCCTGTCTCTCTCTGATTTGTTGGACTATAAAGTGAAGAATCATTCTCTGTTTGAACAATTAGAATTTAGATAGAATGTCTCTAGAATGCCAGTCCATGCACAGAAGTTTAATTTCCATTTTAGCTGTGCTCCTTTGTCCTATTCAATATTGCCAGAAGATGCAGAATCTGTACAGTGTAAAGATTCTCATATCTTTCCTTTTGTTAGCTTCTCTTTTTCTCATCTTGTCCCTTTAAATGTAACCAGCTTGAGAATGCTGGTGGTGTTTGTGATAAATAGAGGGAGATATGATGTCGCGTGAGCCTTTATTTTTTTGCTGTTTACAAGTAAAAAGATGGTGGGATCAACTGATTTGACTGATGAGTTTAGGGAGGTGATGGCATTGAGGTATTATCACGAGACTATTAGTCCAGGTTATGTTTTGGGGATCCAAGGACTCGTGTGGTGTGATGTGATTAGAATACGGTAAAAAAAAAAAAAAAATCCTGGGCTGAAGAATCTGTTCGTGACCATGAAACTGTTGCTGATTGTCGGAAAAACCTATACGGTTCACTAATGGAAATCTGCCATCCCTTACCCGGTCTGGCCTACATGTGACTCCAGGCCCACCTCAATGTGGTGGATTATCAACTGTCCTTGGGCAGTTAGAGATGAGCAATAAGTGCCGGCCTGGCCAGTGATGTCCATGTCCTGTGAATGAATTAAGAAAGACTGATATCTGGATATGGGTGAAACTTTTGGTTAACGTGTTGTTTTTCTTTCAGTTTTGTTTGCTTGGTATTTTGTTGTTGGAGCTGTCTTTCCAGCATCTTTTTATAGGTGGGACTTGAACCCTGGCCTCCTGGCTGAGAGGTAGGGACACTACCTCTGCACTACCAAAAGTTCCGGCATCTTTTTAAACTGTCAAGTTTTTAAATCAGATCAGCTGTGGCCTTTTTTTTTTGGAGCAGAGAGTATACTCTCAGATGTTTCGTGTTTTAGTATTAATGTGGCCTTCAGTCTTGGTTGTTATAGATTCATAGAGTCATACAGCATGAAAACAGACCCTTCGGTCCAACTTGTCCATGCTGACCAGATATCCTCAACTAATCTAGTCCCATTTGCCAGCATTTGGCCCATATCCCTCTCAACCCTTCCTATTCATATATCCATCCAGATGCCTTTTCAATGTTGTAATTGTACCAGCCTCCACCACCTCCTCTGGCAGCTTCTTCATGGAAAAAATTGCCCCTTAAGTCTCTTTTAAATCTTTCCCCTCTCAACCTAAACCTATGCCCTCTAGTTTTGGACTCCCCTATCCTGGGAATAAGACCTTGACCATTCCATCTATCCATGCCCCTCATGATTTTCTAAGCCTCTAGAAGGTCACCCCTCATCCTCTGACGCTTGAGGGAAAAAAAACAC
Source organism: Ginglymostoma cirratum (assembly GCA_024137785.1). Lineage (NCBI taxonomy): Eukaryota > Metazoa > Chordata > Chondrichthyes > Orectolobiformes > Ginglymostomatidae > Ginglymostoma > Ginglymostoma cirratum. The sequence goes on from JAHRHZ010000071.1 coordinate 19,666,417, forward strand.
CCCAGCCTATTCAGCCTCTCTCTATATCTCAAACCCTCCAATCCTAGCAACATCCTCGTAAATCTTTTCTGAACCCTTTCAAGTTTAACAACATCTTTCCTATAGCAGGAAGACCGGAATTGCGCGCAGTATTCCAAAAGTGGCCTCACCAATGTCCTGTACAACCGCAGCATAACATCTGAACTCCTATACTCAATGATAACAAGCATGGAGCTGGATGAACACAGCAGGTCAAGCAGCATCATAGGCTTGACCTGCTTGACCTGCTGTGTTCATCCAGCCCCATGCTTGGTATCTCGGATTCTCCAGCATCTGCAGTACCTTTTATCTCCTATACTCAATGCACTGGCCAATGAAGGCAAGTGTGCAAAATGCCTTCTTCACTATCCTGCCTACCTGCGACTCCACTTTCAAGGAACTATGCTCCTGCACCCCTCGGTCTCTTTGTTCAGTAACACGCCTCAGGGTGCCACTGTTAACTGTATAAATTGTGCTCTGTTGTTATAACTTCAGCTCTGAGCTCACAGCCGCTGCTGTTGAAATCTTTTCAGCTTTTGGTACCAATTTTCTATCACCAGCTTCTAATGCCCACTTGCTGTTACTGCGATGTGTTTGTGGTTTTCTGCATGTTAACTCATGTAACATAGCAGAGAAAGCGAGGTCCAATTTGAGACCGATATCTGAATGTTCATTACCATGTAAACATCTTTGTTAATAAGGTACCTCAGATTTGGGTATACGGCGTATAGCAGACCATCAGCAGAATGAACAGAGAGGAACTTGAAGACCTTTAATAGTGAAGTGTCACAGGGCTCGATATCATCTCGCCAACTTATTGGTGTAACATCTTTCTGAGATCTGTGGGACAATATAAAAATGCCCTTCACCAACAATTCAAGCAGGAGCCAAATGATCCCACACCCGGTGAATCCGAGGAATCATACTGCATGGATGTGGAGGTGCCGGTGTTGGACTGGGATGGGCAAGGTCAGAAATCACGTGACACCAGGTTATTGTCCAACAGGTTTATTTGAAAACACAAGCTTTCAGAGCCTTGTTCCTCCTTCAGGTGTGAGTGAGAGAGGGGGTATCAGACACAGAATTTATAAGTAAAAGATCAAAGGTTCACACCGTTGATGAGGATGTACTTAACAAAACTGAGATGCTGTTAAATGCTGTTTAAAAAAAGGTTTTAATTGATTGATGTGTATATGTAAATCCCCGAATTCCTTTCAAGCCACGGTCCTGAGAGAACTAAAGGCTTTATCAGTGTAAAGAAGAGGTAATGTTTTTTAGGTCAGACAATGGATGATAGGTGTGAGACCTTGTTTAGAATCTGTTTGTGCTCTAGTTTGGAGTCAGACTGGTTTTCTTTCTAAAGTAGGAATTTATAACACGCCATATTGACTGACCGTCTATAAATTGTTTGCTTTTTGATCAAAATAGAATGTATCTGCAAATACAAATTCACCCCCTAGATTTACGTGTGTGTGTGTATGTATGGGGGAGCGTGGGGGAAGAGAATGTGTACGCAAGGGGGAGAGAGACAATGTGTGTAAGGGGAGGGGAGGGAGAGAGTGTGTGAGGTGGGGTGTGGAGCGCGTGTTTGTAAGGGGTGGGCGGAGAGGGAGAGAGAGAGATAATGAGACTATTTGGTCCTTTATGTTTGTACAAGCTCTTTGAAAGAGCTATTCAATTATTCACACTTACCCCTACTCTAGCCCCGTGGCCCCCTAATTTTTCTCTCACAAGTATTTACCCAGTTCCCTATTGAAAGTTACTATTAAATTTGGTCCTCCTGGTATTCCTGCTCATAACAATTCACTGTGTGTAAACAATGTTCCTGTCTTACGTCTGCCTCAGTTACCAATTACCTTAATTGCTGATTGTGTAAAAGACATTCTGAAGATGTGTCGGACTTGCCAGGCTTGGGAAAGGTACGTCTTCAGAGACACTTTCGGCATTGGAGCTTCATGTCTGCTCTTGTTCAAAATGATTGTCTTTCTAATGTCCTTGAGGACTTCCCAACCCCTATCTATATCTGTCTCTTTGGTGCTTTGGGGTCCCAGGGGATTCCAGCATCTGCACAATTTTGCTTTTGTGATCTATAAAACTGATTAACAGCAAGCAGGAACATGAGACTACAAACACTGAATACATTGCATGTAATCTCAAGGTGTCTGTGTACCACTTCTGTTTACCTCGGCCCTTCCATTGCAGACTGTTGAAGGAAAATAATGGTGTTTGATTTTCTTTTGTGTTGTTTTCTCTTACCTTCATTTTGAAATGGTCACACTTTTTTCTAAACCCACCCCCCCCCCCCCCCAGCCGTCATACAGTCAGCTGGAACGAAGGTTAAGGGGTGCAAGATCGAAAGGCGTTTGCTCGATTAGAGAACTGAATCAAGCAAAAGCTTTGCTTCTGGAGAAGGGAAGCTTTGCAGAAAAATGCAACATCATTTTTCTTTTGAGGGATTTTAAAGTGTAGCAAGGGTTTTTCCTTCAAAAAGCAAGAGCGATCCAGCGCAGTTAATTTCTTCGATCCAGTATTTTGCCGTAATATACCACTCCTCTGATGCTGCCTGGCCTGCTGTGTTCCTCCTGCTCCATGCTGTGTTATCTCTGACTCCAGCATCGGCAGTTCTCACAATCTCTAACTGACATTATAAGACATCTTTAACTTGAAGCAGTGTGGACTGAGCAATGTTCTAATTCATCAGAATGCACTGGGTAGGGACAAAATAAAAGCTACATGTTATAGCTTAGACATTCGAAGATTCCAAGTGCTTAAGATACGCATCGGCCCTTTCAAATGTAATTCTCTTGTTGCTGCGCAGTTGTATCCAAAAGAGCCTTCCTCCTATCTCTCTGTCTCCCAAACATGGAGCTTTCAGTACATTGCTGGTTAGCTCAGTTGGCTGAATGGCTGATTTGCAATGCAGAAAGGATACCACAGTAGCACGGGTTCAATTCCTACACCAGCTGAGGTTATCATGAAGACCGTAGGAAATAGGAACAGCAGTGTGCCACTCAGCCCTGTCAGTCAATAGGATTGTGACTGATCAGGCATTCCTTGCATTGACTTCCCTGCCTTTCCTCCCCCCCCGCCCCGCCTCCACACCCCTTGATTTCTCTAACTGATCAAGAATCTAACTATCTCAGCGTTTGGGATTCTGTGGCAAGGAGTTCCAAAGACACTCAAACTTCTGAGAGAAGCACTTCCTCCTCATCTCAGTTTTCAATTGACGCCCCTTTATTCTGAGACTTTCCCCTGTGGAGAAACGCCCTCCCAGCATTTACACTGTCAAGACTCTTAGATATTAAATATGTTTCGGTGAGATTGCCCCTCATTTTTCTAAACTCCAGTAAGTAGAGTCCCATGTTTTAAGGCAGTCCCTCTATACTGGAAGCCTTCTCAACCTCACTTCGCCCCAAGGTGTGGTAACCCTCAGGTTAAACCATCACCAGGTGCTCCGTCTCGCTGGCCCCCTCACCCATCCTTGCCCTCATCCTCGCCCTCTCCCTCCCTGGCGCTGTTGCCCTCCCTCGTGCTCTCCTGCGCGCTCTCTCTCTCTCACTCGTGGGCTCTCTGTCTCTGTTTCTCGTGCGCGCACTCTAGCACTCTCTCACTCTCTCTCACACACATATGAGAGAGGAGCACTGTGGTCCTCTGGGATGACGATGGCTGTACCTTTTTATTAACAGCAACACCAGTGTGCACTGTATTGCACATTTTGCGCAATGAGGCATCCCAACCCACCTCTGAGATCAATTATTGAATGAAATTTGAAGTTGGACCGAATGAGGAGATACTAAGATATGGTGAAAAGCTCAATGAGGAGGGTTGGTTTTAAGGAAGAGCTTAATGAAGGAGGAATAAGTTTAGAGAGGATTTCCTCGAGGACCAAAGATTTGACTGACAGTTGGGGAGTGGTTAAAATCACAACGCATAGAAGGCCAGGAGGGGAGGAAAATGGAGATCTAGGAGGGCCGCGGGCTGAAGGATTGCATAACGAAAAGTGGCAAGGCCTCAGAGGAATTTATAAGCAAGAGTTAAAAATTTAAAAAGGAGATGTTGCTGGACTTGGAACCAATGTAGGTCAGTGTACATGAGATAATGGGTAAATAGGACACGGCATGAGAAAGGGTGGGGAAAGCAGTGTTTCAGATGAGTAAACGGTGGAAGATGAGATGCTGGCCAGGGGAATATTGAAATTGTTACTTCTAGTGACAATAAAAGCATAGAGTACAGATTCACAGAGGTAACTCTTCAGTACCACATAATTATTTCTCTTCAGGTGATCGCCGAGTGGTACTATCGCTGGACTGTTAATCCAGAGATCCAGATAATGTTCATGGCACTGGTGTTCGAATCCCGCCATGGCAGATGGTGGAATTTGAATTCAATAAATATCTGGAATTAAGAGTCTAAAAATGACTGCTAATCCATTGTCGATTGTTGGAAAAACTTATCTGGTTCACTAATGTCCTTTAGGGAAGGAAGCTGCCATCCTTACCTGGTCTGGCACTTAAAAGTCAACCACATTGCCGTGGGTCTGGAGTGACATTTAGGCCAGACCAAGTAAGGATGTGAAGTGATTGGAACCAGGTGGATCCTATTGACTATGAGGTCCTGGATTGGGGTTGTTAACCTGGGCCAATCAGAGAGCCCTGGCTGACCAATATGACTAGGGGATTTAGAATATCCTCACTTTAGGGGACAGGCTCCGAGCTGGTTGGTCACAGCCAGTGTAACGTGCACAAGTAAATAAAGGGTGACTTGGTGACGGGATACCAGCCTCTGTGCAGTTTTTTTAGGCTGGCAGTTTATTTCCCTAAAGGACATTAGTGAACCAGATGGGTTTTTCTGACAATGGCCATCATTAGACTCTTACTTCCAGAGTTTTCTCTTATTGAATTTAAATGCCACTATCTGCCGTAGTGGGATTCATACCCAATCCCCAGAACATTACCTGGATCTCTGGATTAACTGTCCAGCGATAACACCGCTAGACCACCGCCTCCCCATGTGAATAGTGAAATACCTAATTGATTTTCACTTCAGAAACTATTTTCTAAGGTTATTTGGATATTTGCACCTTCTTTGTCCATGGGGTAGGGGAGGAGGAGGCGAGAGTATTGTGTTTAGACATCCTTGTCAACTCACTGATATAGATTTTTAGTTTGTTCACTTATTTGTAACTGTTGAGATTTTCTCTGTTCCTATGTTAACACATGGCCTTTTTAAGCTAAATCTTTGTTTCATTTGGAGACTGTATGCAGTTGTTGTTAATCATATATTTCAAGAGTCAAAAGTGAGCATTTAAGGGAAAGCGAGGAATAAAAGGATTTGATAATAGTGTTAAGTAAAGAGGATTGGGAGGAGACTATGTGATGTACTACAGAATGACTTTTTGTGCCAAATGGCCAGATTCTGTCATGTCCTGTCCATGTCATTGCTTGCAGTATCTTTCTTCTGCCTCCTGTCTTATTGGTCAGTCTATTGTTTGAGTTAACACCCCAACATGACAGTTTGGGAAATTGAATTCATTCAACCTGGGATAGTGGGAACTGCCGATGCTGGAGAATCTGAGGTAACAAGGTGTAGAGCCGGATGAACACAGCAGGCCAGGCAGCATCAGGGGAGCAGGAAAGCTGACGTTTTGGGTCGAGACCCTCCTTCAGAAATGGGGGAGGGGAAGGGGGTTCTGAAATAAAAAGGGAGAGAGGGGGAGGCGGATACAAGATGGATAGAGGAGAGGATAGGTGGAGAGGAGACAGACAGGTCAAAGAGGCGGGGATGGAGCCAGTAAAGATGAGTGTAGGTGGGGAGTTAAGGAGGGGATAGGTCAGTCCAGGGCGGACGGACAGGTCAAGGGGGTGGGATGAGGCTAGTAGGTAGGAGATGGGGGTGGGGCTTGAGGTGGGAGGAGGGGATAGGTGGGAGGAAGGACAGGTTAGGGAGGCGGGGACGAGCTGGGCTGGTTTTGGGATGCGGTTGGGGGAGGGGAGATTTTGAGGCTTTTGAAGTCCACATTGATACCATTGGGCTGCAGGGTTCCCAAGTGAAATATGAGGTGCTGTTCCTGCAACCTTCAGGTGGCATTGTAGGAGGCCCAGGATGGACATGTCGTCCAAGGAGTGGTTGGGGGAGTTGAAATGGTTCGCGACTGGGAGGTGCAGTTGTTTGTTGCAAACCAAATGTAGGTGTTCCACAAAGCGGTCCCCAAGCGTCCGCTGGGTTTCCCTGATGTAGAGGAGGCCACAATGGGAACAGCGGATAACAGTATTCCACATTAGCAGATGTGCAGGTGAACATCTGTTTAATGTGGTTCGGCCACATTTGGAATACTGCGTACAGTTCTGGTCGCCACATTACCAAAAGGATGTGGATGCTTTGGAGACGGTGCAGAGGAGGTTCACCAGGATGTTGCCTGGTATGGAGAGCGCTAGCTATGAAGAAATGTTGAGTAGACTAGGATTATTTTCATTATAAAGACGGAGATTGAGGGGGGACCTGATGGAGGTCCACAAAATCATGAGGGGTACAGACAAGGTGGATAGCAAGAAGCTTTTTCCCAGAGTAGGGGACTCAATTACTAGGGGTCATGAGTTCAAAGTGAGAGGAGGAAAGTTTACGGGAGATATGCGTGGAAAGTTCTTTACGCAGAGGGTGGTGAGTGCCTGGAACACGTTGCCAGTGGAGGTGGTAGACGCAGACAGGTTAGTGTCTTTTAAGATATATCTGGACAGGTACATGGATGGACGGGGAGCAAAGGGATACAGACCCTTAGAAAATAGATGACAGGTTTAGACAGAGGATCTCAATCGGCGCAGGGTTGGAGGGCCGAAGGACCTGTTCCTCTGCTGTAATTTTCTTTGTTCTTTGTTTTCTTGGGGTCTGGGATAGGAGTGAGGGGGGAGGTGTAGGGGCAGGTGTAGCACTTCCTGTGGTTGCAGGGAAAAGTGCCGGGGGTGGTGGGGCTGGTGGGGCTGGTGGGGAGTGTGGAGCGGACAAGGGAGTCACAGAGAGTGGTGCCTCCAGAAAGCAGGTTAGGGTGGGGAGGGAAAAGTGTCTTTGGTGGTGCGGTCACCCTCGACCGTGTCTCTCGCATTTCCTGCAACTCATCCCTCGCACCCCGTCCCTGCAATAACAACCAAAACAGAATCCCCCTCGTCGCCACGTACCACGGCACCAACCTACGGATCCAACGCATCATCCTCCGGCCCTTCCGCCGTCTGCAATCTGACCCCACCACCAAAGACATTTTCCCCTCCTGAACCTTATTTGCTTTCTGGAGGGACCACTCTCTCCGTGACTCCCTTGTCCGCTCCACACTCCCCACCGGCCCTACCACACCCGGCACTTTTCCCTGCAAACGCAGGAAGTGCTACACCTGCCCCTACACCTCCCTCCTCACCCCCATCCCAGGCCCCAAGAAGACTTTCCACATCAAACAGATGTTCACCTGGGTATCTGCTAATGTGGTATACTGTATCCGCTGTTCCCAATGTGGCCTCCTCTACATCGGGGAAACCAAGTGGAGGCTTGGGGACCGCTTTGTGGAACCCATACGCATGGTTTGCGACAAACGGCTGCAACCTCCCAGTTGCGAACCATTTCAACTCCCCCTCCCACTCCTTGGATGACATATTCATCCTGGGCCTCCTACAGTGCACAGCAGGAGATTGCAGGAACAGCACCTCATATTTTGCTTGGGAACCCTGCAGCCCAATGGTATCAATGCGGACTTCACAAGCTTCAAAATCTCCCCTCTCCCGACCGCATCACAAAACCAGGCCAGCTTGTACTCGCCTCCCTAACCTGTCCTTCCTCCCACCTATCCACTCCTCCCACCTCAAGCCCCACCCCCATCTCCTACCTACCAGGCTCATCCTGCCTCCTTGACCTGTCCACCCTCCCTGGATCGACCTATCCCCTCTCTAACTCTCCACCTACACTCACCTTTACTGGCTCCATCCCCGCCTCTTTGACCTGTCTGTCTCTTCTCCACCTATCTTCTCTGTTATCCATCTTCTACCCACATCCCCCCTCTCTCTCTATTTATTTCAGAACCCCCTTCCCCTCCCCCATTTCTGAAGAAGGGTCTAGGCCCGAAACATCAAGCTTTCCTGCTCCTCTGATGCTGCTGGGCCTGCTGTGTTCATCCAGCTCTACACCTTGTTACCTCATTCAATCTGGGGATGTGAGGGATACTATCAAAACCTGTCAGCTCTACTTAAAGACAGAACTGGTTCAGGAATGTCCCACTGGAATCTCTCACTCCTTAACTCTTCTTACTCTGCATTGGAATGTGTGAAATCAGGAAAAGGGTAGCTGAGGGAGGTAAATAGTGAGGGAATGGACATAGTTGCTTGTCATTATCACTTATCACCTGGATGGGGGTATGGAATATTTGTAATTTTGTATGTCAGACTTGTTTCACTGATAGCCACAATATTTACATTCGTGACAATGCTGTGACTTGAAGAGATTATTTTGTCCTGGTTATGTTTTGACGAGAGGTTGTAAGACAGAGGTACCGAGTAATTACCAGAATGACTGGAGTAAACAACTTAGGAGGCCTTGTGTTTTTTTAAAATAGCCTGAATGGGTGTGGCCAGCTCACAGATCAAGATCTCTGCGTTTTTAGGTTTAGCTTTAAGCAGAAGCTATTGGAGTCTTTACAGAGTTGGAAGCTTCAGTGAAAGTCTCCTGGCAGCTAGAGTCTGTGAATTTTCTCTTGATTTTCTTTTTCCTCCTGGTTTGAAGAACTGCGTGTGAGAATCTGTGTCTAATTTTTCCTTTTTGCCAAGAGTTGTGTTTATGGGGTGTTACTGTATTGGAACATTTAATTCGTAATAGTTATTATATCTATTATTCTGTTAAGTTTTCCAATAGAGTTAGGTTCTTTCTTTGGTTATATTTTAACTACAGTGTTTGAATAAATTGTGTGTTACTTGACGTGGAGTAGTTTGACAGGGCAATTTACATTTGCCTTTAAAAATAAGGAAAAGCTTGGGTCTAGGTTACCGTCTTAAAAAGCTTTGAGGGGGTCTGGTCTGGCCCATAACATTTTATTTTTAATGTGTAACTGGATCCAATTCATAAACTCTGTTTTCGTACAGGAGTGTGAGCAGAGAGAGATCTTGCTTAATGAGTGGAGACTGTAACTTTGAACAGTAGTTGACGTGAGATTGCTGTGAGCACGTTGTCTCAGATTGAAGAAAAGTGAATTTTGATATGACGATGAAGGATGTAACTCATGTTTAAAGGCATTGCAAGCTTTCACTGGCTCTGGGAACCCAGTCAATAGCAAAGCGCCATCAGGTCCGGTAGATTTTGCGTGAAATAAGTTTGACTAAAGATTGGAAATCACTTTGTAGCCGCAGAGCTAAGCAAATGTTAGCTGCTGCAGCGGGTTAATAACTGGTATTTGTTATGGTTGGAAGTAGTGGATGGATAGAACAATAAACTCCTTTAAAGAAAGAGACTGTGTCATGCTGCCAGACCCCCAACAACTTCTGTTTTTGTCTCTGTGTATAAAGCAATGCTCTGGAGATTGATGGTGCAAGGAGCTGAACATGTTAAACAAGTTCAAGCACCGGTGTCATTGCGGGGTGTGAATTTCTGATGGCTTTCTCACGAAAGGAAACAAAAGCTTGCATTTGTATAGCTCCATTCACGTCCTCACGGTATCTCAACCAACCTCCGAGACCGTGGCATCCTGTGGAAGTGTAGATGTTATTGGAATATAGGAAAGATGACCGCCAATTCATGAACGGCAAATGGCAGTGATCAGATGATTTGCCTAGAGTGACATTATTTGAGGTGTAACGTTAGACGGGACTCCAGAAATAGCACCCCCTGCCCCTTCAAGGTTTAGATTAGAAATTGTGAGCATTAAACTTGTTCTTTTGATACCCTGAGTTGTGAATTGGGGGTAGCGGTGGCGTTGTATCACTGAACCAGTTTCCAGAATTGCAGACGAATGTTCTTGGGATATGGGTCTTAATCCTATCACGGCTGATGGTGAAATTCAACGAAAATCTAGAGCTTTGTTTTCTAATAAAGCTAGCCTAATGGTGACCACTTGACCATTGTCAACTGTAAATACTGACAGATGATCCATGTAGGGAAGGAAATCTGCCAGCTTTACCTGATCTGGCCTACATGAGAATGTAGACCCCAGCAATGTGGCTGACTCTTAATTGCCATCAGAATTTTTAAAAATTCATTCATGGCATGTGGGCATTGCTGGTTAAAACAGCAGTTGTTGCCCATCCTGAATTACCCAGAGGGCAATTAAGAGTCAACCACATTGCTGTTGGTCTGGAGTCAAGCCAGACCAGGTGAGGGTGGCAGATTTCCTTCCCTGAAGGACATTACTGAAACATGAGTGAAATGCCCTACAGACCCACTTCGCTCAAAGGCAATTGAGGATAGACAGCAAATGCAGGCCTTGTCAGAAATGCCAACGTCCCTTGAATGAACTAAAATATGGAGCAGCACAGTGGCTCAGTGGTTAACACAGCTGTCCCACAGCGCCAGGGACCTGGGTTTGATTCCACCCTCAGGCAGACTCCACACAGACACTACTCCCGGTGTCTGCATGGGTTTCTGCTATTTGCCCTGGTTTCCTCCCACAGTCCAAAGATGTGCAGGTTAGGGTGGATTGGCCATGCTAAATTGTCTCATAATCTGCAGAGATGTGCAGGCTAGGTGGTAGTAGGAACTGCCGATGCTGGAGTCTGAGATAACACGGTGTGGAGCTGGATGAACACAGCAGGCCAGGCAGCATCAGAGGAGCAGGAAAGCTGATGTTTCTTCAGAAATGAAGGGTCTGAAGAAGGGTCCAGACCCGAAACATCAGCTTTCCTGCTGCCTGGCCTGCTGTGTTCATCCGGCTCTACACCTTGTTATTGCAGGCTAGGTGGGTTAGCAATGGGAAATGCAAGGATAGGGTGTCAGGGGTGGGGTGGGTCTTGGGCTATGCTCATTGGAGTGTTGGTGCAGACTCAATAGGTTAAATGGCCTGCTCCACACTGTAGGGATTCTTTAAGTCTATGAAAAAAAGCTCGGTCCTGGGTTTTAACAGATTGTCTGGGGATTGACGGTGTGAGAACTGCAGTTAGCCTCCCTGTCACTGTGCTGGGAAAACAATGAGGGATGCGTGACTTGGAAATAAAATGGTGAACCTCTTTTTCCGAACTCGATTCCAAACGTTGGGTTAAGACGAGATCTGTTGGCACTTTGGTATATCCTGGTGTTGTGTGTCTCGGTTCTGACTCATTGCCTGACATTGCTGTTGAAAAGTAGATACTTGGACAGCAATACGTGGCCCAGTGTGATTCCACACCCAATGCAGGAGCAGACACAGCGCAAACTCTTCAGGCTCGGCACTTTACAACCTTCTGGATTTAATGTTGAGTTCAACACCTTCAAATTGTGAACCCACTCCCATCCCTTCCCTTTCTTTTAGCTTTACTTGCTACATTGTCTGTCACCACGTCCTCTCTCCCCTCCTCCCCCCCCATTCCAGTGGAACTGTCATTCTTTCCAGTCTGGCAGCTAAACACACCATTGTTCCGCCATTCTCACATTTCGATCACTTAATCCGAACTGTCAATATCCTTTCTCCCCCAGCACTGTTGCATAAATGCTGCCCCCTCCAACACTTCATGTTAGCTCTGATGAAGAGTCATCTGGATTCAAAACGTGAGCTTGCTTTCTCCATGGATGCTGCCTGACCTGCTGTGATCTCCAGCATTTGTTTGCAGCGACGATTCCACACTGATGTATACACCGCAGATATGTTTGTGGTGGGTGTCATTCCCCCACCTTGGATATTGATGTGCTTTTATTCTGAAATAGACTGGAAGTTATTTTATGGCAAATGTGTTTTCCTATTTATTTATTGGCTGTGGGCATTTACATGCTGATAGTTAATTGCAGACAGTTGTAAATGCAGCTTGTACCACTTTCAATATTGTTTCCGCCAGCTATGTTTCATTGTTTGATGGTGATGGCGCAGATTGAGACAAGGCGTTGCCTTGGGAACAGAGGTTTGCCGTGATGGGTTCCAATCTAAACATCAGTTTGGTCTGCATTTAAAATTAAAATCAAGTGTTGTCGGCTAGAAGGGAAGAAAAATTATTGTGTCACGCTTGCCTTGTTCTTACATTGTGGGGTTACAGTAAAGTTGCCATAGTCTTCCCAGACCATAGGGCTGCGCTCTCATTGGAAAGACAGAGACGGCTGGTGGTGGTTTAACCTGAGGGTCACCATGCCTTGGGCGAGGGGAGAGTTTGAGAAGGAGAGTCCTTCACGGTAACCTCAGCTGGTGTGGGAATTGAACCCATGCTGTTAGTGTTACTCTGCATCACAAACCAACCGTCCAGCCAACTGAGCTAACTGACGCTGTTGATTAACGCTTTAATTGGCCCAATTCATGGCCGCTGTTGTGCACACTGCAGGATCCCACACATTGTCTTCAAATGGCCACCTGGACCATCATTTATGGGGCGGGGGGAGCTGTGGGTTCATAGGGAAATTTTAGCCAGAACACTGGAAAAAATGCCACAGTTTCTCGTTTCTTCGGTTGAGCTTCGTATTCTGTATCAATCACCCAGATTGACCGAGGCTCGATTTTATCCCTCGTAGGACAGTGTCTCTGCCAATCTGACAACCCTGCAGTGCTGCACTGAATTGTGGGCCCATATTCATCATGTTAATGATGTGCTGATTATCACTGATATGTGCTATTAATAGCAGACAAGGCAGAAAAGCTGTAGGGTATGATCTGTCTCTTCCCACTGCAGCAGGCGATCATTTATTTCTGTCTTGTCACTTGTGAGTTATTGGGTAAACCCTGTCAAGGTACTTATTTGCCTCCCACGGTAACTTCTTGTGATTCATTCCTTGGTTTGATTCACTTTGGAAAATGCGTTGGCAGTGGTGGAGAGTGGCGTTTTGTTGATAATGGTCCAGTGGGATCAGCCTTGGCTTAGTTGGCAGAGTTAGAAGGATAGTTTGAACATAAGGATGATAAATTTTAATCTTGAGGCATTTCTGGACCAGGAGCCAATGTAGGACAGGGGCAGTGGCTATTGAGACGTGCTGCAAGTTAGCTTTGAGGTAGCAGAGCTTTTGAAGGAGTTTGAGTTGATGCTTGGGGGTTTTTGAAGTGGGGGAGGATGGTAGCGGTGAAAGGAAGGCAGCTCAGCCAGGCGAATGAAATAGATGAGCCTGGTGTTGGCAAAAGCAGGAATAAGAGTTTCAACAGCAGAAACGAGGGCATCAAATGTCGTCCTATTGCTTGAGATGAAGGAGAGACCTTCTAAAGTCATTAGCGTCAAGCCTTTTAAACAGGAACAGTTGTGGCCCTGACTGTGTAATGTCACAAATTTTAATTAAGCACCACTACCTGTGGATGATGTTCACTTTGCGTTTGGGAGGGGGGCAGGGGAGATAAATGATCCATTCTTGCTGTTATGCTGTCCTATGCATGGCATACGGAAAAGCAGGTTTTAAAAGAAATTTGTCTTCTGATATAGGCCCAAGACAAAACGTGAGGAAGTTGGATTCCTGGCAACAATGTTTGACTGGCTTTATTGTCAAGTACAATGTAAATACTGTAATGCAAAGGGCTGTTTACTACAGAAGTGCGGTGTCCCTCCTTTAAGTCATAGAGCGCTTATTATAGCATATTTGACATAACCATTCATACCTTTTTTGGTCGTTTTGTAGTTGAAATCCATGCATAATAAAGCCACACACTCAAGTAAATTGAAACAACTGCCTTTTTTTTGATAAGAAATGTAAGTTTTGAATTAACCTTGAGCACCTTTGACATTTCAGGCTAACCAAAACGGGGGAAAAAAGGATTACCAAACAATAAGTTTAGATGCATTTTCTATTTTGGAAATAATTATCATTGATCATCCTGGGAGGTGGACATGAAGGAGAAAGGGATAGGTGAAGTGGGAGGAGGCCAGTGTAAAGTAACAGCATGGACTCAATGGGCTGAATGGCTACTTCAGTGCCTTGAGACATATAAAATGAGCTGTGGATCAGTCTGAGAAATGGCATAAAATCTTGCATCTGATTTGGACTTGTGCTGCACAGAGTACTAGCTTCTGGCCAAATAATCCAGTTGGTTTAACAGGCAAACACAATTCAGGAAAAAAAAGTTGGAACTGATGCAGTTGGATTGCAGCTTGTGGAGGCTTGTGTTTTGTTGCTTCACTTAACAGATAAACCTCATCAGCATTGGTCAAACTGTGGTGTGGATGCAGCCGACCTTGTGACGTGCAGCAAATGGACGGGTGAGAAATGAATCTCTCCATTCTGATGAAGCTGCTGCAATGAACTTGTGAGTTGCTTCTTTTCCAATGTGTCTCTCGAAAGTTGGGGCTTCAGCCAAATGAGTGCGATTTCCCAATGATCGAGCAAGTGAACAAATCTGCTCTGTCCGAGAATATCATGGTCTAATTATGAGGCATTAAGTCGAATGGTTTGTATCCTGTAAGTCATAAGAGCAGGAACAGGAGGAGGCCCGTTTAGCTCCGCTCACTGAACACTCAGCACGATCTGTTGTCAGCTTGTAATTTCAACAGGGTATCTGATGATGCCAGCTCCCTTGGAAGAATGATATATGGCTAACATAGCACTGGAAGATTCAATCTGTTAATTACAGATCTTGATGTTTGCACGTTTATTTGATTTGATTTATTGTTGCCACATGTATGTAAATACAGTGAAAAATTTTGTTTTGCGCACAGTAGAGGCAGATGATAGCATACGAAGAGACAAAGAAAGGTCACAGAGCGATTGAACAGAGTGAGGAATACAAAGTTACGGCTGCAGGGACAATGTGCAAAAAGCAAGATCAATGTTGGATTTGAAATTTGAGAGGCCCAATCAGAGCGGGGAAGGTGCTGCTGTTTAAACCTGTTGGTATAAACTTTTGCAACTTCTGCCTGGCGGAAGAGGTTGGAAGAGATTATAACTGGGATAACGGTGGCTGCCTTTCCACAGCAACGAGAAATAAAGATGGAGTAACTATTAAAGGTGAAGCCTACATCGTCCTGTTGGACTGTAGGACTGCCGTCTGTTTAGAGAAACAGAGTCCTTCATGGTAATCTGTGCCAGCGTGGGAATTAAACCTACGCTATTGATACTAGTCTGAATTTCTAACCAACTGAGCTAACTGAACCCCACATATATATATGTTACGTTTAAAGGCATTTCAATGTCTGGGCTAATGTTAAACTCTTTGCTTATAAACAGTAACACACTTCCATCAACTTCCAGTGTTTCCAGTTAAGATGGAGACTGGTACCTTTCATACCGTCAGGTCACACACCATGATATGGTCAGGATTTCATGAGCACCTCTCTCAAATCTATACTCATACAGTGAAGCAAAACAGCACACATGTACTGCCGTACACTAATCCCACGGCTTGATCTCACATCTTTGCCCCATACCTTTTGATACCTTTGTTTAACAAGAACCTATTGACCTCCAGTTTAAAATTAACCATCCATGTGGCATCCACACTGTTTAGAGTCATAGAGTATTACGGTGTGGAAACAGACCCTTCGGTCCAAGCCAACTAGTCATCTGAAATTAATCTAGTCCCAATTGCCAGCATTTGGCCCATATCCCTCTAAACCTTTCCCATTCATGTACCCATCCGGATGCTTTTTAAATGTTGTAATTGTACCAGCCTCCATCACCATTTGCGGCAAAGAGTATGAAACCTCAAGAACTCCTTGCTAATTTTACTCAAATGTTCAGCCTTCATTTTCAGACTCCGACCCCATGTTTTTGACATCTAATGAACACAGTTTCTCTCTACCTATCCCCTCAGTTCCTCATCATAGTGATCAAATCACATTTGGTCCTCCTGAATTCCAGGGAATGCTGTCCCGGCTTGTGAAATCTCTCCTTGTAATTAAACCTTTTGAGTCCAGGTAACACAGGGCCAAAGGTAACACAGAGCACAAACTCAGTGGGAGCATATTGAAGATTCTTGTAGTCAGGGAGAATATTGATAACTAGGGCATTTAATATCTTCCATATTGTGAAGGAAGCAAACCAAGTGTTGGGCTGTACGGAGAACGGTGTGGGGAGTTGAAACAGGTAATCTTGCAGTTGTTGTTTATTGATCCCATGTGGAGTATCGAATTCAGATTTTGAACTCTTCTTCAATACACATGTAGTACGGCAGATGTTGGAGATCTACAGCATGTTGTTTCCGCGCTGGTGGAAAACAATCACTAATGCTATTCTAATCTGATTTTCCAGTGCTGGGCTCATAGCCTTACATGCCTTCACGTTACAAATGCATGTTCTACAGTGTGGAGGCAGGTCGCTCGGCTCACTGAGTCCACACCGACCCTCTGAAAAGCATCCCACCCGGATCCATCCCCTATCCTGTCCCTGTCACTCTACATTTCTCATGGCTAATGCATAGCTTGTGCCTCACTGCGCCAGGGACCCAGGTTCGATTCCACCCTCAGGCGACTGTCTGTGTGGAGTTTGCACATTCTCCCTATGTCTGCGTGGGTTTCCTCCAGGTGCTCTGGTTTCCTCCCACAGTCCAAAGATGTCCAGGTTAGGTGGATTAGCCATGGGAAATGCAGGGTTACAGGGATAGTGTAGGGAGATGGGTCTGGGTGGGATGCTCTTTGGAGGGTCGGTGTGGACTTGATGGGCTGAATGGCTTGCTTCCACACTGTAGAGATTCTATAATTCTACAATCAGTTGACCCTTCAGTCCCTCAGTCTTTCTGTTAGTGAGAGTGAAAGAACAGGGAATATTGATCCTTTTTATAAGTGTTTCCACACTTCTACCCTTAGGGACATCCTTAATTAAGACTCAGCCACCATTCCTTTGAGGGAGATGTAATTAAGATTTCAAATAAGAATCATTTGTCGGACTACCCCTCAGCACTGGAAACAGTAGCAAACGGGAAATGGAGAAGAAAGTATGTGTTCGTTCAAAAGGCATGACCTTTTAACTGGATGTTTTTGTTTTTGGCCCTGGGTTCCATCAGAGTCCAGCTTTGCCCGAGTAATTCAGGGTAGAGATATCATTCATGTTTGTTCAATTGTGATGTTTTGGCAGCAGGCAAGAGGAGGCTGCTGTCTTCTATGTGTGAACTCATTGCAGCCAATTTTTTAGGACTGTTGACAACTGTGTGAAAGCAAACCTATTTCTGAAAAAAAACACAGAAAAGCTTGGTGCTGGTGGAGCTTTAAAATAAAAAGCCATTAGCAGCCAGGAGTGTATTCCATCTCTTCCCTGAAGTTTCACACATCAGAGGCCAGTGCTTGCTGGAATAATGAATGGAGGGTCAGCTGAAGAATGAGAATCATGTGAAAAGAAGATAATGAGAGTGACACCACCCCCTTTTCACTCAGATTGAACTTACTTCCCTTTCTTAAAGGTCACCAGAGGTACTTTGCTTCCTGTCAGCTGGTCAGCCAGTGGTTTTTGTTGTGGTTCGTCCCAAGTAGTTCTGTGACGCGGGATCTGTCCTCTACGGTCTGTTCCCCGAGACACACATCAGGACAAACATCAACTGCGCCTGGAGGACAATCAACTCGGTGAAAGACGCTCTTTGGTGTGCTCCATCCTTGTTGGTCTTCCAGGGCAAGGAGTTGACCCTGACCGAGTGTTGCAGACTGGCACATTCCAAGGTCCGGGACTACGCGCTGAGGGACGCACTAAAGCTTGGGGCAGCTGCTGCCAAGCTGCAGTGGGGAAAGCCCTCAGTCTGAGGTCTTTCTGCTGAAGGTAAATGGGGGTCCATTCAGGTATTGGACCCTCCCAGTGCCTCAAATATATGTAAGTTTTGTGCACGTAAGAGAGGTCTTTGGTTTTGTGGGTAGTCAAACTCCCAACATTTTGTGTGTTTACTTGATATGCAACTGTGCAGAACCGAACAGCTTTTGTGGCAATGTATGTATACAGAGATTATTTTAATGAATAAAGTATATTTTCGAAATAAGAGAAAAGTACTTGGTGAAAGTTTGATGTGGTTCCCCTTTCCCTTCCCCCTCCTTTTACAAAATAAAATCTTGTTACATACTCAACACAGCAAGTTGTGCTTCTGGGTGTAATCAGAAGGACAGCCCTCACTGCTTGTCTGATTTGATCTTGGCGAGGCTGAATTTCACATTGACGTACTTTCACCCAACTGTTAGGAATTAACCTCTGTCTCACTTTGTGACAAGACCCCCTGAAAGAAATTCACCATGGGGTCCAACTCGTGCTGTTGTTGCCAACGAAAAGGATCAGTCTGCCAGACGCTTTGTCTTCCTCAGTCTGTGTTGCTTGCTGTCCCGCAACCAGAATTTTAGTCTGCAAGGCAATAAACCTCAGCCACAGCTGTTGGACTCGATTAATCTTGTATTTTGTTTTTGCAGCTTTGTGTTTTATTTGCTCCTTGAGTGTTTCACAGCCACATTGGGATCCAGAGAGATTGTGTGTGTCAATAGCCAACCTATAAATTTGTCGATCCCATTATCAGGATATAGAGGAGGCCAATGATGTTTGATACAAAATCAGAAGTTGCTGGAAAAGCTCAGCTGGTCCGGCTACATGTGTGGAGCAAAATCAGAGTTAACGTTTCAGGTCCAGTGGCTCTTCTTCAGAACATCTATGAAAAACTGCTGAATTTCTGCTTTTGTTTCTGATACCCAGCTTCCACAGTCTTCTTTTTGTGCTTTTTTTATAAATTCACTGATGTTTGTCCCTTCCACAGATTTGCAGCAGGCCCTCGCTCATTGTTTTGTGACTGGTCCTTTCAAGGTGTTGCCCTCCATGGGGAAAGTTGTTGATTTGGATGCAAAATGCAGCACTTTTCTTGAGCTGGCTATCAGAGCACATTTTTATGGGAAGGGCGTGTAGCTAATTGAAAATGGGGCACCGTTGAGGCAACTCCTGTCCTCTACATTGTGCGATTGTACGGTCTCACTTCACCTTGTTGTCACTACTCTATTAACCAACTTGCTGCTTGCAGCACACCAATGCTGACTTTGTCCTTTTCCCAGCACTGACTGCTCTACATAGAATCCCTACAGTGTGGAAGCAGGCCCTTTGGCCCAACAAGTCCACACTGACCCTCGGAGCATCCCACCTAAGCTACACATCCCTAAACATTGCGGGCAATTTAGCATAGCCTGCACATCTTTGGACTGTGGGCGGAAACTGGACCACCCAGAGGAAACCCACACAGACACAGGGAGAACGTGCAAACTCCACACGGTCAGTCGCCCAAGGGTGGAATTGAACCTGGGTCCCTGGCTCTTTGAGGCAGCAGTGCTAACCACTGAGCCACACTGCCACCCCTACATCATTACTTCTGTTCAACATTGTGAAACCTCGGGGATTAGCAATAACATGGACTAGTTTAGCGCAGGAACCAGGTCCCTTGGCCCATCATTCTGTGCTGACCATGATGCCATTCTAAACTAATCCCATCTGCTTGCATATGGTCCCTATTCTTCTATTCCCTGCCTGTTCATGTGTCTCTCTAAATGCATTTCAAACATTGTTACCTGCTTCTACCACCTCCCCTGGCAGCGTGATCCAGGCCCCTACCACTCTGTGTGTTAAAAAACAAAATTTGCCTTGCACATCACCTTTTAAACATGCCCCCTTAAACTTTCCCCCTCTCACCTTAAACCTATGCCCCCTAGTATATGACATTTTTTACCCTGGGGGTATCCATCCTATCCACACCTCTTGTAATTTTATATGCTTCCAACAGGTTGCCTCTCAGCTTCTGATGTTCTAGCAATAACAATCCATCTTTGTCCAACCTGTCCTTACAGCGAATACACTCCAATCCAGACAACATCCTGGTAAACATCTTTTATTGCATCCTGTACAAAGCCTCCACATCCTTCCTATAGTGTGGCGACCAGAACTGCGCACACTACTCTAAATGTGGCCTACATAAAGTTTTACACAGCTGCAACATCCCTTGCCAACTTTTATTCTCAATGCCCCAACTGATGAAGGTAAGCATGTCAGATGCCTTCTTTACCACCTTATCCACTTGTGTTGCCATTTCAAGGAGCTATGGGATTTGCACCCCAGGGTCCCTCTGTAAATCAGTGCTCCTAAGAATCCTGCCTTTTACTGCACACTTGCCTCTTTTCCCTCCTAAAATCCATTTCTCACTTGTCCAGATTAAACCCCATCTGCCCAACTTTCCAACCAATCTATATCCTGCTGTATCCTTTGACAATCTTCCTCACTATCCACAACTCCACCAATTTTCATTTCACCTGCAAATTTGTTAATCAGATCACCTAGATTTTCATCCAAATCATTTACATATGTTATATATATTACAAACAGCATTGGTCCCAGCACAGATCCTTGCAGAATACCCCTGGTCACAGACCTCTGGCCAGAGAAACACCTCTCCATTTCTATGACAAACCAAATTTGTATGCGACTTACCAACGCACCATGGATCTCCTTGAAAGTTGATCCTGTTGGAGCTTCTCCGTGATCAAATGCAGCAAGAACTGGGCAATATCCAGGCTTGACTGACCAGTGGAGGTAACATACATGCCACACAACTGCCAGGCAATGACAATTTCGAATAAGAGAAAATCTAACCATTGCCCCTTGACGTTCAATGACAAGAGCATCGCTGAATCCCCCACTGTCAACATCCTGGGGGTTAATATTGACCAACACCTGAACTGGACTTCCCATTTAAACACCTTGGCTACAAGAGCAAGTCAGAGGCTAGGAATCCTGTGGCAAGTGACTCACCTTTTAACTCCCCAAAGCCTGTCCACCATCTATAAGGCACAGGATAGGAGTGTGATGAACGAGTGCAGCTCAAACAACTCTCTGAAAAACACCACCAAACAGGACAAAGCAGACGACTTAATTGGCACTCAGTTAATCGGTAAGTTTCCAATCACTTAATTGGAAACAGACCCTTGTTTGTGCCGACCAGATATCCTAAACTGATGGAGTCCCATTTGTCAACCATTGGCCCATATCCCTCCAAACCCTTCCTATCCATGTACCCACCCGGATGCCTTTTAAATGCTGTAATTGTACCAGCCTCCACCACTTCCTCTGGCAGCGCATTCCATTCACGCACCACCCTCTAAGTGAAAAAGTTGCCCCTCAGGTCACTTTTAAATCCTTCCCCGCTAACTTTAAACCTATGCCCACTAGTTTGGGACTCCCCCTACCTAGGGGAAGAGACCAATTTTCCATTCACCCTATCCATGCCCCTCATGATTTCATAAACCTCTATGAGGTCATCTCCTCAGCCTCCGTCGCTCCGGGGAAAATAGCCCCAGCCTATTCAGCCTCTCCCTACAGCTCAAACCCTCCAACCCTGGCAACATCCTTGTAAATCTTTTCTGAGCCTTTTCAAGTTTAACAACATTCTTCCTATAGCAGGGAGACCAGAATTGCCCACAGTATTCCAAAAGTGGCCTAACCAATGTGCTGTACAGCCACAATATGATCTCCCAATTCCTATACTCAATGCACTGACCAACAAAGGTAAGCGTACCAACTGCCGCCTTCACTATCCTGTCTATCTGCGACTCCACTTTCAAGGAACTATGAACCTGAACTCTAAAGTCCCTTTGTTCAGCAACAGTCCCCAGGACCTTACCTTCACGTGTATAAATCCTGCTCTAATTTGCCTTTCCAAAATGCAGCACCTCACATTTATGTAAATTACACTCCAACGGTTACCCCTCAGCCCATTGGCCAATTTGTTCAAGGTCCCGTTGTACTCTGAGGTAACCTTCTTCGCTTGACACGACACATCTAATTTTGGCGTCGTCTGCAAACTTGCTAATCATACCTCCTATGTTCACATCCAAATCATTTATATAAATAACAAAAGGTAGTGGACCCAGCACCAATCCTCATGGCACACCATTAGTCACAGATCTCCAGTCTGAAAAGCAACCCTCCATCACCATCCTCTGTCTTCTACCTTCGAGCCAGTTCTGTAACCAAATGATTAGTTCTCCGTCCACAAGCTTCAACATTCACCCCTATACCGCTGAAGCACAGTGACAATGGTGTGTACCATCTGCAAGATGCCTTGCAGCAACACATCAAGGCTCCTTAGACAACACCTTCCAAACCCATAATTACTCCCATCTATAAGGACAAGAGCAGGGGATATACGCGAATACTACCGCCTGCAAAGTTCCCCTCCAAGACACTCACTATCCTGACTTGGAACTGTGTTACTATTCCTTTACAGTAGCTGAATCAAAATCCTGAAACTCCCTCCCAGTGTTCCCTCTAAGCTGCTTGACCAGGCAGATGCCAGAAGGGTCCAAACATTGAATATGTTGACTTGTGGTTCTGGATGTCGCTGTTGTGTACATACCTCAGCGGTCAGTAGAGTGGAGGAAGTGTTAGCTCCCTCCCTAACAGCCCTCTGCCTATCCCTACGCCCTAAAGACTACAGCTAGCTGTTAAAGGAGACATCTCACCAGCACCTTCTCAAGGGCACTTAGGGATAGACAAAATTGCAGACCCACCAGCCGATTGAGCCACATCCTACAAGTGAAGCAAAACAAAAACATGATATCGAGCCCCTCCTCTCAATTCAACTTCTCTGGGGAGAAAAGAATGAGAATGGAATGGAGTCCTCTGCTTTTTCAAAAAGTGCGTGTCAAGAGTTTGAGCTTGTTTGATTGGAGAGTGAAGCCAATTGAACACCGTCTTTTTGTCGCACTTACTGGCTGGTCCCACAAATGGAACATGAGGGCCTATCAATAGAGGGACTTGGAAAGTCAGTCAGGTACCCATAGGGTAGTTAGGATGTGGATCTCACCACCATGAGGCCTATTTAAGAGGAATAACTTGGATCTGTTCAAAGTGGAGTCTGGTATGTATGAGGTGGGGAGAATAGGTGGATACGCAGAAATGGAGAGACTTGAGCAATGTTTGTGAACAGCAGAGAGACCAGTATGGACCTGTTGGGCCAAAGTGGCCTATCTGTAAGATCTATTTATTTCAGATAAACAGATGGAAACTTTAAATCAGACAGTCAGCTGGATGTTCCATGAGAGTTCCTGGTTGGCTCTTCTGGTTTGCTGCTTACAATTGACCAGAGAGTGTACGACACTTGCAAAGAAAGATTCCATGTTTATTTATCACTTCACCACATCCTCAGGAAACCGCATAGTCCTTCACAACCAATTATCTGCTTTGAAAGTGTAACTATTGTTGTTGTGTTTGCAAATTTGCTTGGCTCAGTGAGACCCGTTTATTTTAAGAGAAAGCAACATGACTGTGCTAGCAGTGGCTCTTCACTGAAACACAGACGTGTTTACTCTGCCGGAGCCGTAGGTGCAGCTCCAGGTTTCATCAGACACCCCAAAGAACATGGTAAGAGCAGCCATTGAATACAGTGGGAATGGAGCATTTTAAGTGGGGCAGGGAGGCAGAAGTGTCCTGGGTGTCCCAGTCGCTGAGCCGAGCGTAGCGGCCTCACACCCCCACTTCTTTTCTCCCCTGCAAACCCTGAAGTCTCAATCACCTCCCCACCCCGAGTGTGGCATCCCCCCCGGAGCACCAAATCTCCTCCCACACCTCCAGGTGGGGAACCCTGGTTGTAACACTTGGCGTTACTAGGTTTGGAGTTGGAAGCTTTCCAGTGAATTTCTGAAAGTACATGGCTCAAAAGCAAAGCCTTCATTCTCTGACCCTTCTGTCCTTGAGCTACTTTCAGGTGAAAGAGGACAACTGGTTGTGTTCTTGCAACCCCCACCTGCCCTTGGCCGAATAGCTCTGTTGTATTTTTGTTATTCCTCTCCCCTTCATCTCAGGAGGTCTGGTGTGAAGCTGCTGTCTTCTACAGTTATACAGTTCTGAAACAGACCCTTCGGTCCAACCAGTCCTTGCTGACCATATTCCCAAACTAAACTAGTCCCACCTGCCTGTGTTTGGCTTATCTCCCTCCAAACATTTCCTATTCAGGCACTTAGCCAAATGTCTTTTAAACATTGTAACATTTCAACATCCACCACTTCCTCTGGAAGTTCATTCAACGCACGAACCACTCTCTGTGTGCAAAAACAAATTGCCCCTCATGTCTTTTTAAAATCTTTTTTGGTCTCACCTTAAAAGTATGCCCCCTAGTCTTGAAATCCCCCCACCCTGGGGAAAAGACACCCACCATTTACCTTATCTGTACCCTTCATTATTTAGTAAGCTTCTATAAGGTAACGCTCAACCTCCGATGCTCCAGTGAGAAATGTCCCAGCCTATCCAGCCTCTACTCCTAACTCAAACTCTCCATTCCTGGCAATATCCTGGTGAATCTTTTCTGAACCCTCTCTGGCTTAATAATATCCTTCTTTTCACAGAGCAACCAGAACTGGATACAGAAGAGGCCTCACCAACATCATATACGGTCTCAACATAATGTCCCAACTTAGTCTTACAATGTGTGCATCAAGGAGCTCTTACTGGAGTGTGTGAGAACCTGGATGATGTGGGGATGAATTGGACCATGTAGGGAATTGCAGACAAGCCCAGCTCTTGGCCAGTTCATACAGATGCTTCCAGTCAGGAGTCTCATCTGTTGAAGATGCTAGGAGCTATGGCTCAGGCATTAGCAGGTGTGCCCCTGAGCCTCAAGGTATTGAATTCAAGCCCCGCTCCAGGAAATGAGCACAAAATCAAGGCTAACACCCCAGCTCAGTGCTGAGAAAATGTTGCACTGCCAGCTGTGCTACCTTGAAGAAGTGAATCAGAGCCCCCATCTGCCTTGACTGGGTGTTTGTAGAAGATCCCATAACTCTATATCATAAGGAAAAGCTGAGGAGTTGCCTCTCGGGTCAATATTTATCACTCAACAAAAACCGAAAGAACTGCAGATGCTGTAAATCAGAAACAGAAACAGAAATTGCAGGAAGAGCTCAGCAGGTCTGGCAGCATCTGTGGAGAGAAATCAATTAACGTTTCATGTTGCTTTCTGAGGAAGGGTCACTTGACCCGAAACATTAACTCTGATTTCTCTCCACAGATGCTGCCAGACCTGCTGAGCTTTTCCTTCAACTTCAGTTTTTGTTTCAATATTTATTGCTGAATCGCGTGCTTGTGGGAGCTTGCTTGCCTCGCATTTTGTTTCTACATTACGCAATGGACAACACTTCAACGGTGCTGAACTGGCCCTTAATAAAAAAGAGAGACTGATAAAAGCGATAAATAAATGCAAAATCTTCCATTGTGTATGAGTTGAACACAGTCTCTGTTGCCAACTCTGAAAAATTGGCCAGAAATCTCCGGGAATAAGTAACTAATTGCCATAACCTGTGAATAAGAATGAAATCATGGGGCACTAAGACTAATTGCACTTGGAAATCACTTTGGTTCTTTGCAGTAAAAGATGAAGATGACAGCCAGTCGATCGTTTAACGAAGGGGAGATTAGGCTCGAGGTTACGTAACTGAACTAGCACAGGAGATGTATAAAACTGACCCCTGCTATCTCAGAAAATTCCTACAATCAGGAGGGCTGTGTTACAGAGCAAACAGAACTGCAGCCACACCTGGTCACCACTTAAACTCCTGCGCCTCTCCACAGCACAGTCCACGTTTTGTGCTTCATCCCTTCTGCCCGGTTATAAGGTACTACCAAATAAAATGGCCATTTGTTGGGTGAAAACTCTAGGCCGACGTAATTATAGTACATCATGTCTGCCTTCAAGCTGTACCTTTTTTTTAATCCGCTATTCTTAAATTATTCAAAATGGCACAGAGGTGGCAAGAACTGCAGATGCTGGAGTCAGAGATAGCACAGCGGTGAGCTGGAGGAGCACAACAGGCCAGGCAGCGTCGGAGGAGCAGGAAAGTTGGTGTTTCGGGCCGGGACCTTTTGTCAGGTAATTACTTCATTTTCTGAAGAAGGGTCCCGACCCGAAACGCCAACTTTTCCTGTTCCTCTGATGCTGCTTGGCCTGCTGTGCACCTCCACGTCCACACTGCGTTATCTCTTATTCAAAATGGTGCTGTATTTGTAGCGACAAATGACAGTTTTTTATTATTTTATTTTTATATTCTTACTGTATTCTTTTTGTATTTTTACTGTAAAGTACACATGACAATAAAATCCAAAATCAGATGGGCACGGGTTTGGCAGAGTCAGCTTGTATTCTGATTAAACCACAAAAACATTAAGTTTTGAGTCCAAAAAGAAATGAAATCTCTTATAGACATTATTGAGCAACTGGGTCAAATGTGTTATGATTCACCTCTGGACCGGATGGGACTCCTGGCTCAGAGGTAGGAGCTCTACCACTGTGCCACAAGAGCCCTTGGGGTCAACTTATACGCTGTGTCAGTATACCATGATTTGTGCTGATCTAAAGGCCTTGGTCGGATAATCTCAAGATGTGCCTTTCACTCCCATCAAGCCAGCAGCGGTTAGCGCTGCTGCCTCACAGCTCCAGGGTCTTGGGTTCGATTCCAGCCTCGGGCTGCGTAGAGTTTGCACGTTCTCCCCGTGTCTGCGTGGGTTTCCCCCGGGTACTCGGGTTTCCTCTCACAGTTCAAAGATGTGCTGGTTAGGGTGGATTGGCCACGGGACATGCAGGGTTACAGGGATGCGGTGGGTCTGGGTGTGTTGCTCTTCAAAGCGTCAGTGTGGACTCGATGGGCCACATGGCCTGCTCCCACACTGTAGGGATTCTATGAGCTGAGAAATGTAAGCTCAATTCACTTCATTCTGAAAAGCTAGAATTTTTGATTAATTGGAGACCATCAAACGACCAGATCTGATTCGCTAACGTCCTTTAGGAGCGGAAATCTGCCGTTCTGGCCTGTATGTGATTCCAGACCCACAGCAGTGTGATTGACTCTTAACCTCCCTTTGAAATGACCCAGCAAATCTTTGCATTGAGTTCAAATTGGTGACTCAATACCACCTTCTCATGGACAATCGGAGATGGCTGAATAACGAGGTGACTGAAGAAAAATCAACAGTCCATCATGAGCAGATTTGAGAGTGTGGGTTAGGTGCAGTGAATGGTCTCCTGATGTTATAGACAGATAATATGCAGCTGCATTTTTGATCTGAGTGATGGGATAGCACTGATTGGAAACTCAGTTTTGTAACAGTCCCTAGCACATCATAAGGGACCACAAGTGAGCTTCCTGTCTGAGTTTGAGGTTACTGATCACATGCTGGTGAGCCTTAACGTGCGTCGCTGCTCTCGTTTGCCATTCCGTGTCCTCAGCAGTAGCGTGCATATGCTCTCATTGAAACGTGGATGTTGCAAGAGGTTGTTTTCCCTGTCTGAAGAATCTCAAATAAGCTCAGCAAGGAGAGGAGGAAGCTGAGAGGTTTTGGCACAAAAGGTTGATCATTTAGAAGCAAAAACGTATTCCTCTCTGAGGTTTGTGAATGTTTGATTTGATTTATTGTAGTCACACGTACCTAAGTACAGTGAAAAGTTTTGTTTTGTGAGCAGTACAGGCAGATCATAACAAACAAGGACATACAGATCGTAGGGTGTTTAGACAGAGTGAGGCATACAAGATTACAGCTGCACAGGAGGCACACAGAGCAGGATCAACATTATTTGAAATTAGAGCGGTCCATGCAGCAGGCTAACAACAGCCAGGAAGAAACTGTTCTTGAACCAGCTGGAGCATGTGTTCAAGCTTCTGTGTCTTCTGCCTGACGGAAGAGGTTGGAAGAGAGCATAACTGCAGAGAACTGTGAATGCTGCCTTGATCAGTACGTTCAGGACTGAGACTGATTGATGGATTTTCTGGATGCTAAAGCGATTATGGCATCTTAGGATAAGGCCTGGAGGTGGAGTAAAAGATCATACATGGTCTTACTGTTCGGCCAAGCAGGCCGAATGGCCTACTCCTGCCCCAGTTTCTTCAAATCTTTATGCAGTGTGCTGTGCTGCTACAGGGACAGAAACATATTCCATCGTAACGTAAAAGAGGAAAATTAAATAAATACTTCATTAGGAAATATTTACAGGGCTACAAGGAGAAAATAAAGGAAAGGACCTACAGCAAACTTTGTTTTAACTGGCACCTTATCAATTGGCACTTTTGATAAACTATAAAATGTAATTCTAATTCTAAACAAATATCTTGATCTACTGCGATGTCAGAGTATTTATGCTGTAAATAAAGTCTCACAGTGGTGTGTATACCCACTGCATTGCCTTTCTACTACTTTGTTTTTATATTGATTTTAGGAGGTGTGTTGATGTTTTTAATACAGATTTTTTTGAGGAATGTTAGTGTCTCGAAGCTTCCCTTGGTCAGGGTTTACCGCATTTACGCTTACCTCTTCATTATCCGGAATATTTGATCAAATGGCAAGCTCCTGGTCCCATAGGTGCCACTTAATAAAATGTTTGCTGTAATAGGAGAGGTCTTTCAAAGAAAACGGTGTGGGTTCGGTGCAGTGAATGGTCTCCTGATATTATAGACAGATAATATGCTGCTGTATTTTTGATTTGAGTGATGGGATAGCTCTGATTGGAAACTCAGTTTTGTAACAGTCCCTAGCACATCATAGAGGACCACAAGTGAGCTTCCTGTCTGAGTTTGAGGTTACTGATTACGTGCTGGTGAGCCTTAACATTGTTCGCTGCTCTCGTTTGCCATTCTGTGTCTTCAGCGGTAGCGTGCGAGTGCTGGTGTTCTTGCAGATGGGTGTGGATTTGTTTGTCTGGGACAATATACATTTGGGCTCACTAGCTGATCCTTGCTCATCAATAATGGCTACTGGGGTGAAATTCCAGTGGGTGACCAGCTCTGATAAAGATGAACAAAATATCCTAAAAGATTTAGAACAACTTGATGCCAGGGGTGACCTTTTAAGACGGAGATGAGGAGGAATTTCTTCTGTCAGAGGACAGTGAACCTGTCGAATTCTCTGCCACAGAGGACTGTCGAGGCTGGGTCATTAAGTATAGTCAAGGTTGAGAGAGACACATTTTCAATCAATAAGGGTTATGGGACAGGTAAGTGGAGTTGAGGGTTATCATCTTGTTGGATGGTGCAGCAAACTTGATGGGCTGAAGGGATTGTTTCTGCTCCTATGTCTTATTAGATCCCTGAATACTAGTTTGCAGGCTCATTCTCTCCCACTCTGTAGAAGAGACACAGTAAAGATGGTGCAATGTGGCTTTTTTTTATAAAGAGCTCACAGTGGTGTCTTGGCCAGTGTTTGCCCCTCAACCAACATCACTTTATAAAAGTTTGTGATAGCGACCACATACATGTTTGTGGAAGCCTTCTATACACCAGTTAGCTGCAGCATTTCCTGCCCTATGCAGGACCCCTCCTGCCGTTCCTTTGGCGCTGATGGGGGCACAGTGGGGAAAGACCACTGTCTAACATCTTTCTGCTGAAATTAAATGGGGATCTTTGCAGTTCTTGGACTCTCCTTGTGCCTGAAATGCATGTAAATATAGTCGTGTATGTGTAAGAGATGTCTTTGGTTTGTTTGGATAGAGTCAAACTCCAATGTTTGTTTCCTTAATATGCTACTGTACAGAAATGAGCTGCGTTTGTGACTATGTATATGTACAAAGGCTTTGTTTTAATGAATAAAGTAAAATAAAAAGTGGACTCTTTCATACCTACCTGAAGAGATAGGCGATGCTCTGGTTTAATGGCCCTTTCAAGAGATGGCACCATCACCCCTACATCACTGCGTCAAAAGTGACACTGGAGTGATGGCCCATATAATGGGCTCAGGCCTCACGAGTGGGAACTGAACTTGCACACCTCTGACTCCAAGACGAGTGTGCTATCCATCGAGTCCCGGCTGATACGAAAACCTTGTGCGTCCAAACGAGACATTCGGAAAATTCTGAATTTTGTTCAGAGTTGATTTGCTTCTGTGTGGGTCTTTTTTCTTCCTGGGGTGCAGGCATTCTCAACAGTCATGCGTTTATGTTTTGCATGTTGTCTGTTTTTATTGACTGCACAGCCAAATTTAAAACAGCCCTGTTTCTAAACAGCCAACCTGTCTTTATGTAGCACCTGTAAGGTAGTGAAAATGCCAGGGGGCGGGGGGGGTTGTCGTCACAGGAGAATTCACTCCGCAATATTTGACACTGAGCCATGTAAGGAAATATTAAGGCAGATGGCCAAGAAGGTAGCTTTTAAGGGATCATTTTAAAAGAGAGAGAGAGAAAGGTAGCCTGGCTTATGAAAGGGATTTAGGGACTCTAAATCTCTACCCCACCCTCCCCCAATTCAACCATCCCCATCCATAATTAGTGCAGTCACTCAAGGCACCACCTTCAGTGAGGGAATGATTAAAGTTGGGGAAACGGAAGGCAACAGAACGAAGCCAAGAAACTTTTGGCATGTTACGCTGTATTGTAGAAAGGAATTTGACAAAACCCACTGCTCCCTCCTATGCTGAGGGATAATAAGTAAAAAGATTAAAATTAAAATAGCAAATGATTAAGGCACAAAGCAGGTCACTCAGTATCCCAGGGGTGGGAGAGTGAGAAAAGTTAATGTTCTGGATGTGGGTGACCCATTGTGTACATGTGCTGTTTGCCTTTCAGCTTTCCAACCTCTTGCACTGCCTGGTCTCAAGCTGCAGCACAACACGCAGACATAGCCTCTTCCCTCTGTAACTAGGGGCTGCGGAACCCTTTTTAATCGTCTTGGACACTCGGTGCATCGCAGTGAAAACTTTGCAACAAGTTCAACCTCGGCTTTCCAGTTAGTGCAAGCTGCCTTTAATATTTAACAGGGCGCAGGAGCAGGCGCGTGTTTCTGAGACCTTTCTCAAACAAATATTTGAAATCGTTCGGGAGTTATTGACTTTGCTAATCCGCTGTTTCTCTTGCGTTTTTTTTCCGCAGCCACAGAGAGGGTATTCTTGCTGTGAAGAAGTATTTGTCGATTCACAACACCTGTGGTTCCTCCTAGCCTCAGGCTCTGAAGTTTTAGGTGAGCTATGCATGCTTGGATTCCTTCTACACCGTCCCCACCCCCCATTATGACCTCCCTCCTGCCCCACTTCACCCCCATCCCATTCCACCACCCCCGTCTGTAATTAATGCAGTCAAATTTGTAAATTGCATTTGTACACTGGTCAGCTTTACAAGTTGTGGGCATGACAGTCTTCCGGTAAAGAAGCTTTAAAAGCATTTCTGTTGAGGCTTGCCATGGGGAAGGTGCGTTCATCCAGAAGGAATTCTTTCATTCAGCAGACATGCCTTCCATTAATAGAGTGGCCCTCTTGTCTTTTGTGTGGATTTCCAGGAACTGCTTGTTATTTGGTTCAGAAAAGGGATTTTTGGTTATGCCTGAGGCACACACCAAACCTGCCAAAGGGAAAAAAACCACACCCGTAAACACGTCCACACACACTTTCCGCACAACGGTGAATGTGTACATCGATTAGTTGTGTAACTATCTGGTTGTTCCAGATACCAGCTCCAAGACCCTGCAGTATCAATCAGGACAGTCTGGTTGTGGGTTTCAATGGGAGAAGATTTGCTACATGGGGCTAAAATTCTCAACTGGAAGAAACACCTCTGACTGCTCGCACAGACAAGCGAAGATGACAAGTGCCCAGTAATCAATTTCACCGTTTCCGCACCCCCCCCCCCGAAAAAGCTGATCTGTTGTGAAGGATAACAATGTGTGGAGCTGGATGAACACAGCAGGCCAAGCAGCATCAGAGGGGCAGGAAAGCTGACGTTTCGTGTCTGGACACTTCTGCAGAAAATCGTGACTTGTGTTTGGTTGGTTTAGATTGTGCAGAATGATTCTGGTGGGAAATATGCAGACCTTTGCTTATTACAGACTGGCATTAGTCAGGTAACTGTTCCTGGCCTTAGACTTTTTTAAAATTCATTTATGGGATGTGGGCAGTGTCAGCATGGCCAGCATTCATTGCCCATTCCTAATTGCCCAAAGAGAAGTTGTCGTGAGCTGCCTCGTTGTTGGGAAGGGAGCTCCAGGATTTTGACCCAGTGACACTGAAGGAACAGTGACTCAGGATAGTAAGTGGCTCAGGGGGCAACTTGCACATAGTGGCATTCTGATGCATTTGTTGCTCTTCTCTTTCTAGATGGTCATGGTCATGGGTTTAGAAGATTCTGTCTGAGTAGCCATGATGCGTTGCGACAGTATGTCTTACAGATGGAGCACATTTCTGCTGTTGGAAATGAAGGGTGTGAATGTATTCGCAGGATGTGGGCATGGCTGGATGGCCAGCATTTAATGCCCATTCCTAGTTACCTAGGGGATAGTGAGCTGCCTTGTAGTTAGATCCATAATGCCGTTCGGGAGGGTATCCCAGGATTTTGACCCAGGTACAGTGGTATATTTCGAAATCAGGATAGTCAGTGGCTTGGAAGGGATCTTGCAGATGGTGGTGTTTCCATGTATCTGCTGTCCTTGCTGTTATAGGTGGAAGTGGCCGTGGGTTTGGAAGGTGCTGTCTGAGGGTCTTTGGTGAATTTCTGCAGTGCCTCTTGTAGATAGTACGCACTGCTGCTACTGAGCGTTACCGATGGAAACATTTGATGTTTGTGTATATAGTGCCAATCAAATGGGCTGCTTTGTCCTGGATGGTGTCAAGCTTCTTGAGTGTTGTTGGAGCTGCACCCATCCAGGCAAGTGGGGAGTATTCTATCACACTCCTGATTTGTGCCTTGTAGATGGTGGACAGGCTTTGAGGAGTCAGGAGGTGAGTTACTTGCCGCAGTATTCCCAGCTTCTGATCTACCTACTGTAGCCACTGTGTTTATGTGGCGAGTCCAGTTAGTTTCTGATTGATGGTAACACCAAGGATGTGGATAGTGGGAGATTCAGTGATGGTAACACCATCGAATGTCAAGGGATGGTGGTTAGATTATTTCTCGATGGAGATGGTCATTGCCTAGCGTTTGTGTGGTGTGAATGTTACTTGCCACTTGTCAGCCCGTGTGTGATTTAGTGCGCTGCTCTAGCGAACTGTCTTGCCTTGCATAGTGTTGACCTTTTCGAGTGTTGTTAGAGCTGCACTCATCCAGTGAAGTGGGGAGTATTCCACCACAGCCCTGACTTGGTAAATAATGGGGCACTTGTGTTTTAATTCTGACAGAAAGGAATTTTGGCAACAAAATGAAGGAAGATCCGAGATTTTAGTTTTGATCGTGTCGGTAATCATTCTCTTTTGAGGAATGAGGCTGATAAAAAGGAATGGAAACTTTGTGCCATTTGCGTAAGAGTGTGCGGATTTACTTCAAAGTGAAGAAAAAGCTGGTTGTGCCTAACTCTCAGAAATCGATCTCAAAACCTGCGCATAATTTTTCGTTTACTTGGCTTGAGACATTTTGCATGCTTTCTTACCTTGAATGTAGACAATTAAGATTCAGTAAGTTGTCACCTATCACTTGGGGTACCTGCACTTTAAGTTGGCAACTCATCTTCGAAGCTGATAGATTTTGGTGCTCTGAATGCAAAACACTTGCTGCACTGTGATGGGAAATGGAAGGAGACAGATTGTGTGTGATTGGCAGGTCCTGCTGTGCTTTCTGTGAGCTGCATACTGATGCCTGGATTTTAATGGGTTGTTCAGTGAAGAAATAACCCAAATTCCACGGCTGAAATGGCTCTGTGAATTTGTCGTTCATTTAAGAGGGAACTTCCATCAGATTTGTAAAGAGTACATGTGGAGTATTTATGAATACAACGTCACTAGCCTGGGTAAGGTCTACAGGTGACACCAAATGAGGGTTTGTTGAGTAAGAAATTTGACTCCATCATGATGGAGATACGGTAATATTCATTCACATCTGGACTAGTGGACTCTCATAGGAGAGCTTTAAGCTGAAGATATTCTCGTCTAAGCTTCTCATCCAACATACGTTTCTTAGGCTCTGCTACCACCACAGATTAGCCAGTGTTTTATCTCATCTTCTGTTAACGGGGCCTTGCTGTGAGCAAATTGGTTGCCAGTACAACAGTGATGGCACTTCAGAAGCAGCTACTTGGGGATATACGCCTTGTAAAACTGCACAAGGGTGTGAAAGATGTTGTGTCAGCAAAGTGGTTGTCTTTCTCGCTCAACACTGACACTTGCCAGAGCTGGCAAACATGGGAAAGGGATTGGGGTTCCGGTCCAGAGAGAATCGGGTTTGTGTTGTTGTAATTTGCTTGGAGGTTAGGCTCATCTGAAGACCAAGATGGGTGGAAAAGCATCTTATAGGTCAGAAGTTATTGGTAATGATGTAAATTGGCAGCTTCTCTCCAAGGTGCCCTGGCCCTGGATTGATTAAGGTGGTGCCTGTAGGGATGAGAGATCCTCTTCATCAGAACTACTGCTCCATGTTTGCATTAACCAGGTCCTGTCGAGCCCCACAATGGATATAGGTGTAGCTGTGCTTTTTATAGTCAAGAAAGGGAGTTATTTACTGCTGCACGTTCTCACCCAGTTGCTTGTTCCAGTCACCAAGAGGAGGTGCAGCAGTATCACGGGACGAGTAATCCAGGGGCTAATGCTCGAGTGCATAGGCTCAATTCCCACTTTGGCAGCTGGTGGAATTTAAATTCAACTAATAAATTTGATGTGTAAAGTTAGTCTCTGCAATGGTGAAGGTGAGAACTGTTATTGACTGTTGTAAAAACCCATCTGGTTCACTAATGCACTTTAGACAAGGAAATCTGCCAGCTCTGATGAAGAGTCATCTAGACTTAAAACATTAGCTTGCTCTCTCTCCATGGATGCTGTCTGACCCACTGTGATCTCCAGCATTTCTTTTTCAGTACAGATTCCAGCATCTGCAGTAATTTGCTCCCTCATCTGTCATCCTTTCCTGGTGTGGTTTACATGTGACTCCAGATCCAACACAATGTGGTTGACTCTTAACTGCCCTTTGGATTGGCTGAGAAACTCTCTCAGTTCAAAGGAAATTCAGGATGGGCATCAGGTTTTGGCGTTGCTACCGGTGCCCAAGGATGAGAAAGGAAGCTCCAAGTGGAAGACAGGAGCTTTTCTCCAGACAGCAGAGGATAGGCGAAGGCTGACTGAACCTGGGCTCGCTTTGACACAGTTCCTGGCGCTGTACTGCAGAGCTATACTCACAGAGCCTTGGGTTATGTTGCAAGATGGGTGAGGAGACACCTGGTTTTAAGCCAAAGGGGAAGAGAAGCGATTGGAAGACAAATTAAAAGAGTTTGTACACATTTCAGGTGGATGCCTTGCTGAGAAACTTTGCTCGCTATCTTTCTTTGGGACTTGATGACCTGTCATTAAACAGCTGACATGACGAGTGGGTGGAAATTGATACAGTCGGGCAATCGTATTTTTTGAAGGGTAACCCAGTGATCTGTACACTTTACTATGCAGTAAACCTATCGAGTGTCTGGTATGTGCTTTGTATAAATTTCCAAAAGTCAAGGCACTAGTCTTTACTCTGCTTTAGAGCAAGGGAAATGTGTTGTCCTTACTCGGTCTACATGTGAGTCAGACCCACAGCAATGTGGCTGGTATTTAACCACCCTCTGAAATGGTCCAGCCAGCCGCTTAGTTCAAGGGCAATTAGGGATGGGTAATAAATGTTTACCTTGCCCACTTACAGTGACAGAATAAAGAAAACTTGGTCATGGCTGCAGTGATGCACCTTGTCTGTGATCTGCAGCAAATGTGATATGCTGGTGAGTCAGCAGATCCAATGATGAATCAGTTAATATTGATTGTTCCCTTGGGATCTTCTGCAGATCTTTAGGGTCTGTCTGGCGGCTGAGCACTCATTCTCAATCACAGGATGTAATGGCTTTTATGCCTGTATTTGAAACCAGTTAATTTTTAAGCAGAGGAATATAGCATAAAAGCAAAGAAATGATGCTAACGCCCTATAAATCATTGGTCAGACCACATTTGCAGTATAGTAAAAACCAAAAGAACTGCGGATGCTGTAAATCAGGAACAAAAACAAAATTGCTGGAAGAGCTCAGCAGGTCTGGCAGCAAATGTGAAGAAAAAGACATTTTAACATTTCGGGTCCGGTGAGCCCTCACAGTGTTCTGTTCTGGGCACTTTATTTAAGGCAGGATGTTAAAGCCTGGAGAGGGCACAGGAGATTTACTAATGATACCAAAAATGAGGGATTTCAGATACAAGAAAAATTTCAAGGAATTAGGCTTGAGCAGAAAAGGTTAAGATGTGACCTTTACTGAGGTGTTCAAACTTATGAGCAATTTTGACAGAGTAAAGAAGGATATTCTCTTACCACCAGTTGGCATAACTAGCAGTCACAATTTCAAGATGGCCAGCAACAGAGCTAGGAGAGGAGGAAAAACCTCTTTACTCAGAGAGCTGTTAGGATTTGGAATGTGCATCCTGGGAGAGAGGTGGCGGTGGATTCCACAGGATGTTTGAAAAGAGAGCAGGATATATATTTGAAAGGGATGAATTTAGAGGATGACTGGAGAATAGGACTAGGTGGGTAACTCTTTTGGGAGCCAGCACAGACACAGTGGACCAAAATCGTGGAATTGGTTATTTTTTTTCAGTCCCATTTGGTGGGATCTTACTTTGCGCTAGGGGGTTGGCTATGCCTCTCTGAAGCTGCAAACACCTAAAAAAAAAATTCAACTAGCTCCTTATTGGTTTTTATTTCTGATCCCAGGACCTTTCAATGCACTCAACCTCATGTGCAGTAAGAGTTACTGATCTTTGAGGTGCTTCCTTTATGGGATCCTTGAGAGGTGCCGATAAGATGCTACATGAAAGCAGCTCTGCTCTGTAAGTTTGTTTCGATTGTTTCCCATAATTCCCTTATTCCTTGGCAGCGTTGTCAGGCAGCATTGCCAATTGGTTGAGATATTCCTGGTTGCCGATGACTGAGCTATTTGTGTTCTTTCGGGAATGAGAAATCAGTTAGAAATTGGGTTGGGTGTGTGTGTGTTGGGCGTGGGGGTGGGGTGGGGGGATGTTGATGCTCTCGCAAGCCAATGGTTAATCACTAATGAGAGCAGGAGATGCCTGTAGCCACAAGCCAGTTCATGAAATTTGGTGCCAATGCCAGGGGTGCATTTCTGTTCCTTCAGGGCGATCAGGGCTTATTTTCATGGATCGAGAGTAGTAGCAGTGAGGTCTGTTTCCATCTGCTGGTAACCACTGAGGTGTGGGTCAGCAGGTTACCGCTGTGTCCCCATCGAAAATGGACCAATGGACAAAAGAATTCATAAAACTGCAACAACATTGGAATTGAAGTAGTTGAGCACAACCTCTTGCCCAAGAAAGCCTCAGTGGATTTACAACAAATTTTAAGGGGGATGGGGAGGAGAACAAGATAGAGTCATAGAGGTTTACGGCATGGAAGCAGGCCCTTCAGCCCAACTTGTCGAAGCTGCCCATTTTTCACAATTAGCCCAGTCCCGTTTGCCTGAGTTTGGTCCATATCCCTCCACACCTATCCCATCCATGTATCTGTCCAAATGTTTCTTAAATGACAAAATTGTACTGACCTCTACCACTACCTCTGGCAGCCCATTCCACACACTCACCACCCGCTGTGTGAAAAAAAGTTGTCCCCTGAACCCTTTTGTATCTCTCCCCTCTCACCTTAAACCTGTGCCCTCTAATTTTAGACTCCCCTACCATGGGGAAAAACTGTTGACTATCTGTCTTATCTATGCCTCTCATAATTTTATAGACCTTTATAAGGTCACCCCTCAGTGTCCTATGCTCCAGGGAATAACATTCCAGCCAATCCAGCCCCCCCTTATAACTCGAACCTTCCAGTCCAGGTAGCATCTTAGTAAATCTTCTCTGCACTCTTTCCAGTTATAATATCCTTTCTAACATGTTTGCAGATTTGTCTTTGATTTATGGGATTCAGACTTCCACCCTTTGAATGACAAATGGAGAGATTGGCCTGGATTTGCTTTTTCACAGTGAATTCATGACAGGTTTCTTGATCTGTCCTACTAGTCTTGTCCCGCTTTTTTTTAACCCTTTTGCCTATCGTTCTTTGAATGTGCAGAGTGCTGTTTTCTTGTTCCGCCTGCCTGCAGCAGTGCTGAGAATCAGTGAGGGGCACTATTGCCCTGAAACTGCTGAGGAGTTAAATCACTTTTCGATTACGTTTCTGCCTTTTCCCTGCCTCCACTATTGGCATGCAAATTAGCTTTGAGCTCAGGCTTTGCTGAAAGTGAAATTACGAATCGCAGCGAAGGGCCAGGAGTTAATGGGAGCCTTTTCTGAACGGAATTCCACTTGAGCATTGACAGGGCTCTAAGTGCCATTCCGGGATTAAAACTGCTTGTTTGTCAACGAAGGATCTGTGCCTGTGATTCGGTGCCAAAATGCTGTTTGTACGGCAGGGAACCTTCCCTTGGCTGTTTTCCAAGAAATAATGTGAACGAAAATCTACACTCAAAAGTGTCAGGTAATTGAAATAGTTTTTTTTTTGAAACAAAAAAGCAAAATTCCAGATTTTTTGCTAAAGTTCTTTTTTCCTGTTTGCAGTGCAAAGAAATATGTATTTCTCAAAATCAGGTTTCACATGGAAAACTTAGCTGCTGGACAGTTTTTAAGCAGCGAGTAGGGTGTAGTAAAACACATTGGCATCCCTGCTCATTCACAACAATGTAGTGCTGCCTGGGTCTAAGGGTCAGAGCCTGCCTTCGCTGATTGAACTGGATGACTTCACATGGTTGGTATGTGCAAGATTAGTGTCAATTTTTAAGCTCTTTTCACAAGCTGGCCTCAGCTGTGAAAATTGGTCAATTCCTCGGTGAATCTGTCTGTAGCTGTTTGCGCGTGGTCAGCCAGAAGCTGCCCACCTCAGTTTTTTTTACAGAACTGGACGTGGCTTTTCTCAGCTGCTGTGTCCCTGTGGTTTGATGCTGGCTGGGCGAGACTGGGACTTGGCTCCAGTGATGAGAGGCTGAGTGGGAAAACTGTGCTGATGTGATCTCTCCGACTGATACTTGGCATGGGCGGTGAGTCAGAGGACCCGTGAGTTGTTTCAGTTTCTGAAGAAGCGGCGCACTTGGTGGCATCTTGAGATGGTTTTCCTTCTTATTACTTCTCGGTGAGGGAGAGCCGATTTATTC
This sequence comes from Ginglymostoma cirratum, assembly GCA_024137785.1. NCBI lineage: Eukaryota > Metazoa > Chordata > Chondrichthyes > Orectolobiformes > Ginglymostomatidae > Ginglymostoma > Ginglymostoma cirratum. The sequence goes on from JAHRHZ010000071.1 coordinate 19,705,509, forward strand.
CTTCCCCGTTTTTGCCTGTGTGTCAAACACTGGTCTGGACCCACTTTATGGCTTAATTTGGTGACCCTTTGCCTCTTGTGAGATGCCATGGGTCAGCTAGCTGTGCTGATTTTCTTTTTGGATACTGTTGAAGACCTTGCATGTTTGCCCCCTTGATTAATGGAGTTCTGACAGCATTGTCGACCTGATTGCTACTACTGCCTGGCAAGACTGAAATGCCTCTGTGTTTCTTTGTTGAATTCCTAATGTGCACTTAACTCATTACTAGCAGTGCCTTTGTTACTGCAGATTTTCCAACAGTTGATTTGCTAACGTGTGCTTTTGAAGGGGCAACTCTTGCTCCCCTGCTCACCGTTACAATCCCAGGCTTTCTTTTAATTTCTTATTGTCACTTTTCTTCAAACAATGATTTAAAACACGGTTTGAGGTTGGAAGTGGGGTTGGGTGATCAAGGCAAGTCAATGAATATATCTCCCAACATACTGAACCGCCATATTTCAGTTGCTGTTTGTCAAATGACACAGATATGACCTACACATGTCCTTCGGGTGTGAGTTCTTTTACTTTATTAAAGGGTAATCTAGAAGAGCGGAGGGGGTCGGAATCTCAGAAATCTCTAAAATTCTGACATAATTAGTCAAGGTAAACGCAGGAAGGATGTTCCTGATGATTTAAGAGCTGAGAACAAGGGGCCACTTGAGGTAAGCCATTTAGGGCAGAGATGAGGAGAAATTTCTTCACCCAGAGAGAGGTGAGTCTGTGAAATTCTCTCCTTCAGAAGGTGATTTGAGGCCAAACCATTGACTGTTTTCAAGAAGGAATTCTTGGGGCTAAAGGGTGTGGGGAGAAGCAGGAACAGGGTACTGTGGTGCGTGATCAGATATGATCATGGTGGAACAGGCTCGGAGAGCTGAGTGGCCCCCTCCTGAACCTACTTTCAATGTTTCTCTGAGTGGGATCGGTACGAAGGTGCAGCGCTGCATGCCCTATTCCAATATGCATAGAAAACCATGGAAATCTGCAGCTCTCCTGTCTGCAAAGCTTAAAAAATTTCAAAACAGACTTTTATTAGCTGAGCATATTAAGTATTTTGAGAAACAAAATGGGCAAATTGGAATTCAGATACAGATTGAACACGATCTAAATGAAGGGCAGAACAAGACCAAAGGGGCTGAATGGTCTCTTGCTGCTCTTGTGACTGATGTTATTCCGGTTTGCAGTCATGCTGCAGTTTCTGTGAGATTGTAGGCGCCAAGTGCATTACTGCTCTGTTCTGATAACTGGGGTTGAGGTCGTGGCATATTATATGTCACTGTACACCTGTTACGGGCTGATCTATTGTCCAGATCTCAGAACTCAAACAAATGCTATCCTCAGACTACATTGCCCAGTGATTTGATCGCATATTCAAGAAAGCAAAGGCTTAGAGAAATTCATTTGAAACCAAAAACGGTGAGTATTAGGACTCGATTAACAATGGACAGACACAGATTGTAGTGGGTCCTATCAGTTCTCATAAATCACACCTAACACCGTACTATATAGTAACCGGCCTGATAAAATGCAACTGATTTTACCTCTCACTACCCATTCATATAAACCTGTCACATAAAAAGTGTGTAGTTGATGTATGGCAGCCATAATATTGGATGCTGATAATACAACAACATGAATTTAACTAGCACCGTTAATGTAGTAAACATGCCAAGGTGCTTTGCAGGACTTGTACTGAACGAGATTTCATTCCGTGTGATGTGAGTGGGTGTTTGGCCAATGAGATATGTTTTAAAGGTACTCCTGAAGGAATGCAGAGAACTAGAAAGGAGACATTTCAGGAAGAAATCCCAGCACTTAGAGGGTTGGGTAGCTGAAATGATGCAGTTGGGCGTAGAAAGTCAAAAGTCCTCATGTTGCCTTTCTGCTCTGAGACCCAGGACATCATAGACAAATGTGATAGCTCCTAAAATAACCTTGAGTGATTCAGATTTAGATTTTTATTGTCAAGTGTACTCGATTACAGGAGTACAGTGAAAAGTGTATAATGTTACCATGCATCCAGCGCCATCTTAGGTACAAATATATCTAGGTGCAAAAACCTAGGTACAATGTAGTCAGAGAAACAGTTAAAAAGTTCTTCTCTTTCTCCTTAGTGATGGTCACTACACTAACCTCTCCCCCTGACTCTTGAAGTTCTGGTGTAGCCTTGTGTCTTCCATCATGAAGACTAATGCAATGTACCTGAACAGTTCCTCCGACATTTCTTTATTCCCTGTTACTGCTTCTCCGGCGGCTCAGTCTCCACTCTTGCCTTGCTCTCTCTCTTACCTTTTAGATATCTGAAAAAAACCCTTGCAATCCACTTTTATATCACTAGATTTGCTATTTCAGCACTGACTCTGTGTCATTTCATTGTACAGTGGCAAAACACCAAAGTCCATGGTATGGATGCTTTATCCAAGACCTTTTAAAGGTGATGCATAGAAGTCATTTCTTCATACAAAGAGGAGTGGAAATCTGAAATATTCTGCCCCAAGGAGACTGACAGGTCAGTTGCAAAATGCCGGAACTGAGATCAATAAGTCCTTGTTCTACAGAGTTACAGAACCAAAGTGGATAGTTTGGCGATCATTCATGTACTGATTGGATAGCAGAACAGGCTGGAGGGGCTGAATGGGTTTTGACTATTTCGCACCTCATTGTTGCTGAAATCGAGGAGGAGCGTGTGCATATGCATGATCAGCGCACTCATCATGGAATGTAACCCTTTGCATACAGGAAGATGGTATCCAACTGCATCATGGTGTTTGTTGTGTCAGCATTGATCTGACAGCACTGTGAAACACTACATGTGGATTTTTGTGAAGAGTTCTCACATCTATTCGGACCTAATAGCACTGAATTTAGTCATCCTGCTTCTGACATCAATCTCAGCAAGACAGAATGGCATTTTCGTTTTGGTTTCATTGAATGTTGTGTTAGCAAGCCATTGTGGTGGTAAGATTAGCACTTCAGCTTTTACATTACCCGTTATTTTAAGCTTGCAAAGATGCTCAAACTTGCTGTGTATTTCAGCGCGGGGATGTAAATATTTGCTCCAAGGAAGAGTCCTGTTGGACTCGACGTATTAACCCTGTTCCTCACTGCACAATTACTGCCAGATTTGCCGAGTTTCTCCAGCACTTTCTGTTTTGATGTGTTTAAACTGGTTGTGGTTTAATCCTGAGAGAATTGTTTGGGCAAGTCTGAGATTTGAAAAATATTGTACAAATGATCAAGCTCAATTGGCCAGTGGTAGTTTGTTTTTGAAGAGATCATAGATCAGAGGATCCCTACAGTGTGGAAACAGGCCCTTCGGCCCAACAAGTCCACACCGACTCTCAGGGCATCCCACCCAGACCAATACCCCTATAACCCACCTAATCTACACATCCCTGAACGCTGCGGGCAATTTAGCGTGGCCAATCCACCTAACCTGCACATCTTTGGACTGTGGGAGGAAACTGGAGCACCCGGAGGAAACCCACGCAGACATGGAGAGAACGTACAAACTCCACACAGACAGTCACTTGAGGGTGGAATTGAACCTGGGTCCCTTGTGCTGTGAGGGAGTAGTGCTAACCACTGAGCCAACGTGCCACCCTGGGAGATGGGAGGGGACTTGAATATAATCTGCAACTTATTTGGACGATAAGGGGTCTGTTGAAACACGTGGAAATCGTTGATGATGTTCCTCTCACCACATGGCCTGAGGGGCTCTTGAGGGACAAAGTTCATGGCCCTACCTTTGAGCTTGGAGGCCTGGGTTCAAGCCCCACCAGCTCCAGAGGTTTGTAGTAATATCCTGAACAGATTGATTAGAAAATTGCTAGAAGAAGCAAAGTGCATTGGGGTGGGGAGGTGGATGTCATTTGAGGAGCAGTGGTAGTGTGCCTACCTCTGAGCCAGGAGGAACATCATCAATGATTCAAGTCCCACCTGCTCCAAAGATGTGTGATAACAGCTCCTCATGAAATATCTCCCTGCCTACCTCTACTCCATTCAGTTATTTAGTCAATGAGGCTAGGCGAGAATTTATTGTCCATTTCTTTAATGCCAAACTATTTAAGCAGTTAAGAGGAAAGCACATTGCGGTAGCTCTGGAGTCATATGGAGTTCAGACCAGGTAGGGATTTCCTTCCCTGATGAGGACATTAGTGAGCCAGATGAGTTTCATAACGAAAAACAATTAGGCTAGCTCTTAATTTCAGCTTCTAATTGAATTCAGGCTCCCCCATCTACCATGATAGGGTTTGAACCCAGATCCCCAGAGTATTGCTCTGAGCATTAGATTACGAGCCCCGTGATATTGCCACTGTACCACTACCTCCCCATAATGTTCTGACTATTTCCAAGTCCTGTGGCTCTAGTCTTCAGAGGGATGTGGTCGCTCAGTTCCTGTAGCTGAGCCCTGCTTTTTTTTAAAACACGCCGTCTTAACTGTTGTCTGGGTGGTATGGTATTCAAATAGGAATTCAAATAAGAATGGTGCCTCAGAAACCATTTGGAGCCTTTGTGTGAATTGTTGACTCTCACAGTCTGGTGTCTGAGGTCACGTACAGAACATTAGGGTTAGGCTTGCTGGGTGATACCGAGCGTCCTGTATGCTTTTTGCCTTCGTCAGTTTGATTCTGGGAGGGAAAGTGGAATTATTGAAGGCTTCCTTGTAAGTTACTGAGTTGGCAGACATTTTTGTTGTTTTGTGGTGTGCACAGACCCCCATGGCGTCTCCCCAGTAGGTCACTCCTTGAGTATCTCACCAGTGGTATGCTCTGAGTATCATGCCAGTGGGTACACGCGTGGAGTGCTGTCAGTGTTGTGGCTTTAAAACTCCAAATTACTTAATATTTAACGTAAAGTAGTCAGTCACCTCACAGCTAGCTCACACGGCGTGAATTCATTAGAATCTTTTCTTTCTGCCGCACAAATGATAAATGCGGTTTGACTTTTCCTGATAACAGTCATTATCGGATCTGGTGAGATTGTCAGCTGTGCCTTGTGTGAGGGAATAAGGTTGTGTGTCCTGTTGCTGCTTACTGATGTGGAATCATAGAAACTTAGTGTGGAGGGAGACCATTCAGCCCAGCATGTCTCTGCTGTGCTGACCCTTCCATCAAGGTACTTCCCTCTGTCTGTTCATTCTGTGTCATCCTGGAAGTGGGGTTTGTGATTTGAGTCACTTATTTTCCTAATTGCACAACACGGTTGCATTGTAATGCCAGGAATATGTGTTTTTACGAAATCTAATTTCAAATAGCAATCTCTTGCGTGTAGATATTTCTGACTTCCTGTGTACTCCCAGCCAGTATTAACAAGCCATCTGATGATGATGTAATCTGGCCTGTAAATGGGGGACATAGTTCTCCGCCCCAGCTCCTACCCCCGCAAAGGCTGGGTGTAAAATGCATTTTTGAAAAATTAATACACGCTTGGAAGGTGTTCTGCGAGCGCAGAAATAACTCTGGGAGTTTGGCCGGAGATTCCCTTTAATTGCTACAGTTTGTCCTTCCATCTTATAGAGACTTCCTTTGAAGATCAAAAGATGATCTATCTTGTTAAATGTCCTTCAGCCCCAAGCAGGAATATTGTCTGCTTTCTAATTGGCATTTTCCAACCAGTTTTTGTTGTCGCTGTTTTGTTTGAAGTTTTTTGCTCCTTTGGGTCGTGTTTTATTTTATTCTATAATCGCAGAATGTGGGATAGTGGAGGAAAACAAATTCTAAGTATTCCTGTTCTGACCAAGGGTCACTGGACTCGAAACATTAACTCTGTTTCTCTCTCTACAGACCTGCTGAGTTTCTCCAGCACTTTCTGTTTTTGTTTCAGGTTTCCAGCATCCGCAGTTCCTTGTTTTGCTTTGATTTCTTTTAACCAAACCTTCCTTTTTCCCTTTGCCGTCTGGTAAACAAGTTCTGAATAATCCATTAGCTGCTCACTCGACTGTTGGGCTTTCGTTTCTGGAGAAGCTAATTTATAGGTGTCACTTTTCCCTGCAGGTTTCAGACTTGCCCTAATGTATTCATTTACACTTTCCCACATTCCCGGCTTAGCATTTGAAAGGAATTATTCAGGTTGAAAATATATCTGTCGTGGTTCCCAGTAATGGGCATCCGATGGAACGGCATGGAATGTGTCCCTTTGGTGGTTTGTAAGTGTCGGACAGAGCAAAAGCCAGAATAGTGCTCGAGGCAGAAGAGGAAAAAAAGAGTTTGCATAAGCAGAAAAGATTATTTTAACATCGCAATGACAGTATTGTGTTCTGAGAAATAAGACAAAACAGCATCCGTAACCTCTTAATATGAGGGAAAATGATGATTTGTACTGAATATGATGTATAGTTTAAGGACTACAGTCACCTGAGCGTATTTGAGAGAGTTGGGAGCCCCCCAGCACAACTTACATTGATGTAGCACCTATAGTGTAGTAAAGAAAAATCCCACAGTGCTTCACAACTACATTCTCAAACAAAGATTTACTACTGAGCCACAGCACGGGATGTTATGGCATTGAACCAGAGAAGGAAATCAAGAGTCAAGGCCCGAAGTATTTAGTAACTGTGGTGGTTTATTGATTGTGGTGATGGAGAGGTTACACAGAAGTGATGTGTTCAAGTTTCTTCCCAAAGTATTCTTCTTAATCATCAATCCTTGAACCCTGTTGTTCAAATTATTTAGGAGCTCGCAAAGCCCGTAGTTCTCCATGACTTTCTCAATGCTAACACATTGGCCAATTGGAATGAACTTACCAATAAATCAGTGGCCTTTTCTTCTGTAGTGTAAAGTGTAGTGATTGTTTGAAATTTGGCAATTTTTTTCCATAGAATCCCTACAGTGTGGAACCAGGCCCTTCGGCCCAACAGGTCCACCCTGACCCTAAGAGCATCCCACCCAGACACATCCCCCTATAACCCACCTAATCTACACCTTCCTGAACATTATGGGTCAGTTGAGCATGGCCAATCCACCTAGCCTGCATATCCCTGGACAATTTAGCATGGCCAATCCACCTAGCCTGCACACCTTTGGACTGCGGGAGGAAACTGGAGCACCCGGAGGAAACCCACGCAGACACAGGGAGAATATGCAAACTCTGCACAGACAGTTGCCCAAGGGGGAATCGAACCCAGGCCCCTGGCGCTGTGAGGCAGCAGTGCTAACCACTGAGCCACTGTGCATTCTTGTATGTGTCCTGATGAGTACAAGTTGAAACATTTTGATAAATGTCTCTTGTTTCAGCAGCATTAAAATTCTTTCCATTCACACGTAGATCAATCAAAGAATTCCTACAGTGTGGAAACAGGCCCTTTGGCCCAAGCACCGGCCCTCAGAGCATCCCAGCCCAACCCATCCCCCTAATCTACACGCCCCTGAACACAATGGACAATTTAAGCACAGGGAGAACATGCAAGCTCCACACAGACAGTTGCCTGAGGCTGGAATCGAACCCGGGTCCCTCGTGCTGTGAGGCAGCAGTGCTAACCACTGAGCCACAGTGCCACCACTAATTGTGGGTGTTGCTGGCCAGAATTATATCCCTATCCAAAAACAACTGAGTGGCTTAGATTTGGAGTCACATATAGGCCAACCTCTGAAAGGCTGGTGATTTCCTTCCTTGAAGACCAATAGAAATTGTTTGTTTTTTTAATATAACTACCTGCCCATTTCGTAGCCGTCATTCTTGTATGAGTTTTCTTTTGAATCTAGATTCAAGTAATTAATGAAATTTAACGAAGATGCTATAATTGCAAGACACCATTTGATCAGTTGTTGGAGTCATGCAAAGAAAAACATTGATCTCCCCAGTGAGAGGACAGGCCATTCAGCCCAATTGTTTAAAGTTTGGCTTGTACATCACACCAACCTCCCACTGTCTGTATAAAACAAAATACCGAGGATGCTAGAAACCTGAAACCAACACAATGCTGGAAAAACTCAGCTGGTCTGGCAGCATCTGTGGAGAGAGAAAAACAGTTAATATTTTGATCTCTTCAGTTCTGAAGAAGAGTCATGCTGGATTTGAAGCGTTAACTCTATTTCCCTCTCCACAGATGCCAAGTTTCTCCAGTGTTCACATTGTTTGCACCTCCTGCTATTCTTCATTTCTTGCTGTCAGGATGACTTTTGAAGGATCACTTCAAAAGTATTTTGTTAGCTGGAAAGCTCTTTGGGATGTCCAGTGGTCATGAAAGGTGCTATGTCAATGCAAGTCTTCCCTCCATTTCCTCTCTCTCCATTTTAACTCAACCACACTGTGTGATAGTGACCCTTGAGGTGGTAGACACATCATAACGTATTTTCCTTTCAGCATTATGAGCAGTTTGTTTCCTTTCTACATAGCGGAACCTTCTCCCTTTTTGCCCTATAATGTGATTGCTGACTGTCTGCACATTTCCAGTACCAATTAGTATGGAAATCTCGGAGCGAATTAATTGGGAGGGTGCTTTCTTGAGCAAAACAATTATCAGCCAGTCTAGCTTTAATGTGGTGACTGTGCTAATCAGGGTTGCAGACCAGGACAGAGACTGAGGATGTTAAATGGATGGGTTAGATCAATAACATGTAAATGCATCCATTTTCATCTCCTGATAAAGAAAACCTTGTGGTGGTCGGGTTTAGAGACAGAGTAAAGGAGCTTATCCTGGACATTGCTTTAGATATCGTGACGAACGCACGCCAAGGCGGAGCTGGCAATTGGATATCAAACGGTTTGGGGGTCAGTTAGCTCAGTTGGCTGGATGGCTGATTTGCGATGTGGTGTGATGCCAACAGTGTGGGTTCAGTTTCTGTAACGGGCTGAGGTTACCATGAAGGACTCTCCTTCTCAACCTCTCCCCTCCCCTGATGTATCTCTCTCACTCTGAGAGAGCAGCCCTATGGTCCAGTAGCGTTACCAACCAGTTCTAAACAAAATAGTGACTTTAGCCGGCCCCACTTGATTAACAATCGATCAGCTGTAATGGTGCGGGGTGTCCGCCATTGCTCCAGCTGGGAACAGTCTCACCTCTAAAGCACAGGATTCCCGGTTCCCGGTTCAAGTTCCACTCCAGGTCTGAGAAATGGAGGCTGACTCTCTAGTGTGGTACTGAAGGAGTGCTGAACTTTCAGAGGTTCCACATTCTAACAGTGACTGCACTTCAGAAGTAAATGACTGTACGTTACGTTGAGACATCAAGGGGATTGTGAAAAACTCAATATAAACACTAGTCTTTTTTTCATGAAATCCCTACAGTAGGGAAGCAGGCCATTCAGCACATTGAGTCCACTCTCATGAGAGCATCCTACCCAGACCCATTATCCCTGTAACCCTGCATTTCCCATGGCTAACCCACTTAGCCTGCACATCCCTAGACACTATGAGGCAATTTAGTGTGGCTAATCCACCTTAATCTGCACATCTTTGGACAGTGGGAGAAAACCTCTGCATACACAGGGAGAATGTACAAACTCCACACAGAGGGTCACCTGAGGGTAGAATTGAATCCAGGTCCCTGGTGCCGTGAGGCAGCAGTGCTAACCACTGTACCACTATGCTGCCCCTGACTCGATCACCATCTGAGAACACTCCTAAGTGGGGTCACCTCCCTATTTTGCATGTTTAGTGAGAGATATTGCTTCATATAGACTAGAAATGTGTCCTCCCAGCCTCCCTGCCCCATTCAGCTTAGTGGTGAATCATCAAAGGCACTTTACTTATGCATGCAGTGACTGAATGAATGGATGGAATTGTAAAAGTTTGTTTTTTCTGGACCGCAGTGTTGGGGGCTTAATGAGGGGCAAGTTGAACAGCAAAAATATTCTTGGCACTACAAGCTGAGAATTGGAGCTCATCTACTCAGATCCTTAATTGATATCTTTCAGAGCCAAAAAAAGAATACTTTCCTAACCAGGAGCATGGTTTTGCTTTTGCGAAGTAGCTTGTTTTTGTTTTTGGATTCAAATTGGCTTTAACTTTGGCTCAGTGGGCAGTGAGCGTTCTCTCTGCTCGGAGGAGAGGTCATGGGTTCGACCCCCATCTTCGGGGATGAGAGTTTGTGATCTGCGAAGCAGCATCGAGGGAATGCTGCAATGTCAGAGGATGCTCTCGATCTGATGAGATCCATCTGGGCTTGTCGGGTGGATTCGGAGTGTGTCAGAGGGATGCGGGGCAGTTCTTTTCGCTCTTTTCAACTGCTGAGCTGGGTTAATGTGTTATCTATCTCACTGCTGTTTGTGGGAGCTTGCTGTGTGCAAAATTGGCTGCCACGTTGCCTTGCCTTTGCTTACGCTCCATGGTCACTTTATCAACTGTAAATGGCTTTGGAACATCCTGATACTATCAGCAAACACTAAATGTGGAATGTTAAGTAACAACTCCACAACAAGTAGATCTAATTTTTGGCATTTGGGTACCTGGACTGATATAGTCATAGAGTCAATAAGGTCTACAGCACATAAAAGTCCCTTCGGCCCATCTAGACTGTGCCAGTCAAGAACAGCCAGCTAACTATTCTAACCCCTTTTTCCAGCACTTGACTTTCAGCCTTGTAAACCTGGGCATTGCAAATGGACATCAAAATGCTACTTCCATGCTATGAGGGTTTCTCTCTCTACCACCCTTACAGGCAGTGCATTCCAGATTTCCACCATCCTCCAGGCGTAAACAGTATTCCTCACAGCCCATCAACCCCTTACCTTAAATCTGTGCCCCCTGAGTAATTGATCCCACCAAGAAGGGAAAACGTTTCTTCTTGTCTACCCAATCTATAGCCCCCATAATTTTACACATTTCAATCATCGCACAGCCCCCCCACTCTCTCTGCTACTGTGCTCCAAAGAAAACAGCCCCTGTCTATCTGAACTAAAAGAAAGAACAAGCGGATGCTGGAGATCGGAAGCACAAATTGCTGGAGAAACTCAGCAGGCCTGGCAGCGTCTCCAGAGAGAGAGAAACAGAGTTAACATTCTGACGCCTTCCTCAGGAAGCTCAACAGACTCGAAACGCTAACTCTGCTTTCTCCCCACAGATGCTGCCAGAGTTTCTCCAGCATTCTCTGTGGTTGCGTGTCCTAGTCTATCCGATCTCTGTTTACAACTCTCCAGCCTGAGAAATATCCCGGTAAATCTCGAACAAGACCAGACTTATACCTTGCATGACCTTTTTATGAATAACATGGAAAAGCAATGATTTAGTTAGATGTGCTTGGCCCAGGCCATGCTCCGATTGCCCTGGGGATGAGGAGAATGCAGTGCCCATCAGACAGCTTGGCACCTCCCAGTGCCTGTGGTAGAGTGGACGCAGGCAACAGTGTTATTCACTTCAAAGTTGCTTTGTTTTAAGGTTAAGCTTTCTATAATTTGGACCTCTACATCTTGTGATAGATGACACCGGGACATCTCAGTGTTTCCCTCCTTGTCTTATTGCGAAAGCTACGGCATTGGTAGCTCAGTTGGCTGAATGGCTGGTTTGGAACGCACTGTGACGCCAACAGTGTGGGTTCAGTTCCCACACCAGTTGAGGTTACCGAAATGGAAACTCTTTACCAACCTCTTCCCCTCACGTGAGACGTGGTAACTGTCAGGTTAAACCAACACCACCAATCGCCTCTGATAATGAGAAAACAGCCCTGTGGCCCTTTGGGATCGTGGTGGCTTTATCTGGACCTATTGACAAAGCAGAGATGGCTAATTGAGCACTAACGCCAAGGAAGCCAAGAATTTGGGGAATGTTTCATTTCTCACCCCTGCGTACAGCTACCACTGCTCATAACGCAATCATGATTGCAACAGTGGGTCAAAGACACATTAAAAGCTTTGTGGCTGAGGCTGGCCAAAGCTCATAAAAGATCCGGGTGTAACAATAAAGGGACATGCAGCAAATTCCAGCCTAGGGCTAAGCCAGTAGACTGTCTGTATTTATCATGGAAATATATCATAGAATCCCTATGGTGCGGAAAAAAGCCATTCATCCCATCCCATCCCTATCCAGTCTGCATAAACCCTGTGAAGGGTATCCCACCCAGACCTAGCCCCCTGACCCTATCCCCACAACCCCACATTTCCCATTGGCTAACCCACCTAGCCTGCACATCCCTGGACACTGCGAGGCAATTTAGCACAGCCAATCCACCCTGACCTGCACAACTTTGGACTGTGGGAGGAAACTGGAGCACCCGGAGGAATCCCACATGGGCAGAACATACAAACTCCACACAGACAGTCACCCGAGGCTGGAATTAAACCTGGGTGCCTGGCGCTGTGAGGCAGCAGTGCTAACCACTGAGCCACCGTGTCGGCCTCATTAAGAGAGAAAATGTTGGCTAGAACGCTGGCAAGAATGCCTTGCTCGTTCTTTTCCAAAATAGTGCTGGGGAGTCCTTTCCATCCAACTGAGAGGCCCCCTGGAAGTTTCAGTTTAATGTCAGGAGCTCCCCAGCCTCTCTTATCGCTGAGTCTCTGCGGGTTGTTGGCTCTTAGGATACGTCATTACAAGGCTTAGAAAAAGAAAGCTTCTTGTAGGGGCAAAAGGCGGCAGCTGTTCAACAGATGAGGCAGAAGATTCTGGCGAAACATAAATAGAAACGTACACTGTAAAGTACTGAAGTTGATGTGTAGAAATGTGACACACACTGTCTGATGTCAGAACTGGTTGAAGTTGCTGTAGTGTTTTCAACTGGCTTGCCTCAAATGGTCAGCTTAATACACAGCGTGTGAAAGAGTGCATTGTTTAGTGTTTGATGTAAGTTAAGCTCCTCACTAACCCACTGTATTGACCAAAGCAGCTTTCTCATTGACGGCCACAGTGTTCTTTGTTGAAGCTTGTGCTGTGTTCCTGGTTTCCTCCGTTCACCTCTTCCCTCTCGGAGGTGAGTAAAGTTACTGAGCTGTGCAAAAGTATAAATTTTTCAAGCAAATATGTCCAGACTTTTTGAGATCTGAGAGGTCACTGGGCTTCAGGCCAAATGTCAGCAGGTGTCTATCATTGTAGATTTGTTGACTGCGTAGCTGGCATCCTCTTGTTTTCTTGTGGTGAGTGCCACGTTTTCCTTTGGATGGATAATCTTAGGAACAGGAGGAGGCTATTCAGCCCTTTGAAGCTGTTCTGACATTTGTGACTGACCTGTATCTTCAAGCCATCTACCTGCCTTGGCTTCACACCCTTAAAACACTGATCCAACAAAACTAGCTTATACGATATGACCAACAGATACCCGGGTTTGGAGGAGGTAGATGTGAGTATCTTTCTCTGGATGAGGGAGTAGGAATGTGTGGGCTGTGTATGTGTGTACAAGAGGACAGTGTGCTTCCCTGTGTATTTGTGGTGAGTATGTGTGTGTGCTTGTGAGAGAGAGACTGTCTGTATGTGTGTGTGTGTGTCCCTCTTTCTCTCTCTCTCTGAGTATGTGTTGCTCAGAGAGAAGGAGGGAAAGATGGATTTTGTGTGGGAGTGTGTGTGTGTGCCTAGTTCTCTGTATGTCTGATTCTGTGTGTCTGTCTCTCTCGAACTGAGTGGTGTGTGTGTTTCTGGCTCTATGTGTGTGTGTGTGTGTGTGTGTCACTTGTTCTGAGTGGTAAGTGTCGTTGTGTGTGTGAGAGAGAGAGAAACAGACAGACACAAACCGTGCGTGAACAGTTTTGGTAACCATTTCTGTAGCGACAGTAGTTTGTATGGTGGGGAGTAATTGGCTGTGTGCTGATGGGACGCTTCTCCTGTCTGTCACACCTCCTTGTCATGATCACTGACCCGGAATGCAGGGAGAGTCTCATGTACTCATGTGACTCCTTGTGTCTTCCAGATTTTATTTTTGTCGCCCCGTTGTATGCTATTCAGCAGGCATTGGTAAGGTTCTGTTTACCAGGTTAATGTTGATTAGGCCGGAGTGGCACAGTCCCCCTCTTGACGCTTGTCCATCTTTACTCCAGGAAACTAAAGACTTGGATGGTGACTGACACATCCTGATAGCTCACATAATCACCAGGACTTGGGAGTTCAGCATGGTGGGGGAATCTGTGTTTTATCATTGATGTGTTTCAAGCTACCACCACATTAACATGACAGCCAGTTAAGAGTGCTTGCTGAATGGTGATTCCTGCTTCGTTCATGTAGAAAATGATGATGATGTGAACCAGGAGATAAGGTTCCTGCTTTATAAACATTTTTAAGTAGCTCCCTAGGCATTGAATTTTTTTCCTCTCAGAAAAATAGTCAGATTGTAGTTTAGGATCCAAAAGCACTAGTGGCCAGCTTAGAATTTCACTTCATTTTGGATGTAGCCACACTGAATATGCTTAAAGCTACGTAGACAAATTTTCGTTCCCATTGGATACATGGAGTACAATTAAAGCCCAAAGTTACACATGTTTGTGTTGAATGGCAGGGCTGGCCTGATGGGCCTTTTAATGTCATAGAATGCCTACAGTGTAGAGGCAGGCCACTCAGCCCATCCAGTTCACACTGACCCTCCAAAAAGCATCCCATCCTGGCCTGTGTCTCTCCCCGCGCGCCCCAGGCCCATACCCCATAACCCTGCCGTTCCTATGGCCAATCCACCCTAACCTGCACATCTTTGGACTGTGGGAGGAAACCGGAGCACCCGAAGGAATCCCACGCAGACGAATGGAGAACGTGCAAACTCTACACGGACAGCTGCCTGAGAGTGGAATCGAACCCACATCCCTGGTGCTGTGAGGCAGCTGTGCTAACCACTGAGCCACCGTGCCGTCCCCTGTCCTTACATATTATTAATTTGATCCTTTGGTCACGATAAAACTTTCCCAACCCCAGCACTTGCAGTGCAGTGGTAGTGTCCCTACCTCTGAGCCAGAAGCCCCAGGTTGTGAATCCCACCTGCTCCAGAGCTGTGTAACAACATCACTGAACAGGTTGGCTAGAAAACATCTAAATCATTGCCAACCAGAAACTGGCCATTCAGCCCATCTGGTCCATGCAGTGTTTATGCTCCACAGAAGCCTCCTCCAGCCACTCACTAGCTCATTCTCATCTCTCTGCCAGAAAAGTCTCCTCCAAGCCCTCCAGGTTCAACGGGGAGACCATCAAACAAAGGCTGCTGTCCTCCTCGAGTCTCACCATCTCCACGTTGAGGCAGAGCACTGGCAGAGAAGAGCAAACGAGACTGAGCCTGCGCTCTGGGCCTTACAGCCTGGTGGGACTTTGGCACCCAGTCTGTGGGTCAAGGGTCAACCCCGTTAGTCACACAACGACCCACACCAGATATTCACAACCCTGAGTAGACACCATCCTCAAGTCGAGGGATGGGGATTAGCGAAGATGATATCCTTCTGTTGCTTTTCTCTTTCATGCTGTTAAGCGATCTTTCCCTTTAAATGCATTGAAAAGAGAAAATTTGGGAAATGTTAAGCGCTTCAGACATTTGTGGAGAGAGATGCCATATTAACAGTTCTTTCCAACCAAGGCCCATTGACCTGAAACATTGACTGTTTGTTTCTCCCTCCATTGACCTGCTGAGGATTTTCCGAGTTTCTTGTCTGTATTTCAGATTTCTGGTATCTGTGGTCTTTTATTTTCCCTCAAATGCTTCTGTGCCAATCACTGTCAACAACCACTTATACTTATGTTGTGCCTCAGATTTAGTTCAAATGTCCTAAAGTGCTTCATGGGCTTGATTCTAAAACAAAATTTGATGCTGAACTATGTAGAAATGTAGACAATGGACTCAAAGATTGATCCAAGAAGTAGATTGCTTTTAAGGGTATTATAAAAGGGGGAAGAGCAGGAAAGGTTCAGAGAGAGAGAGAGAGAGGGGAAGAGACAAAAACAGAAATTGCTGGAAAAGCCCAGCAGGCCTGGCAGCATCTGTGAAGAAAAGAAAATCAGAGTTAACGTTTCGGGTCCGGTGACCCTTTCTTGGAATGACCCTTCTCTAGTTCTGAGGAAGGGTCACCGGACCTGAAACGTTAACTCTGATTTTCTTTTCTTCACAGGTGCTGCCAGACCTGCTGAGCTTTTCCAACAACTTCTGTTTTTGTTCCTGGTTTACAGCATCTGCAGTCCTTTTCAGTTTTTGCTCAGAGAGGGGAAGTGGGTGTTTGAGACCTTAGGGCCTGGGCAGCTGGAGGCACGGCCGCAAGCAACAAGCAGTGAGACCAGGGATGTGAGAGAGGTGAGAATGCAGAGACCCAGGGATAGGGTAAGTTGTTTGGGCCGGTGGGGGGTGTCTTGGTGGGCTCAGGCTACGTGGTCTGCCGCACTGTAGGGATTTTGTGATTTTTTATTTTTAAAATCCATTCTTTCCAATTTTTACGTGAGCTCTTGTAATAATCCACAACAGTCTCCAACTCCATTAGGCCAGTACATCTTAAGTGCACTAAAGTTCCCATTTTTATCATCATTGTCAAAACAGTCCGTGTCAATGTTTCAAATCTCTCCGTGGCCTTTTTACCCCTGCCTCTGTAACCTCCTCCAAAACTCAAGCATCCCACCCATGCCCTTCAGCAAACACCACTTGCCCCCTCAGTAACTCTTTTATCGCGTGGCTCGATGCTGAACTGAGTTTAGGTCAGCCAAGGAGATGGTCAAGTCTGCTGCACTGTAGGGATTTTGTGACACTGTGATTTTCCAGATAGCTATCGTGCAGCCCATAGTGAGGAGAACCAGGAGGGGCATGGGGTGGCCAAAGAGATGTGAGGGGTAAGGTCTTGGAGGGACTGGAAAATAAAGGTGAGAATTCTCAAGTCTAAGAAGCGCTGGACCAGGAGCCAGTGAGAGTTCCAGCTCAGATCCAAATGACACACTGGTCAGTTCCAGCATTCCCTTGTCCTACAGAGTCTCTTGAAGGGTCCCGCACACATCTGCTCAGCGTGCAGGATATGTTCACCTCCATTTCCTCAGCAGGCAGCTTAGTGTGATTGTAGGTCAGTACCTCTATGTGGCTGGTACCTAACTTTGTATTAATCCTGTGTAATAAGCGCAGGGTGTTAGAAAGCATTGCAATCTGGGTACCGTTCAGGGCTAAGGCATGGGAATAGCTGAGCTCTGAACGCAATCGGATGTTTCCACTTTGGGATTTTGGATTCCCACTTTGAGTCACTCCATGTACATTGATTAGGCACAGAGCTTTTCTGGGAGAATGGAGGTTGTTTCAGATTTATTAGCAATTCCAGAGGCATTCCAGCGTTGTGTCAAACCACTCAACTATGCAGCTGAGCTTGGCGATAAATTTCGGGTGTAAATTCCGCAGTTGTGTATATAAACATTCCACTTTTTTTTGAAGATGACATTTGTTTGACTGACCTGTCTTACACATGTGTAACATTTCCCAGACTGTCCCTTTGAGTTAGCTGTGTGTGTCACTCCCGCTCTCTCTCTCTCTCACACACACTCTCTCTCTCTCTCACACTCACTCTCTCTCTCACACTCACTCTCTCTCTCACACGCACACTCTCTCTCACACGCACACTCTCTCTCACACACACTGTCTCTCACACACACTCTCTCTCACACACACACTCTCACACACACTCTCTCTCACACACACTCTCTCACGCACACTCTCTCTCTCACGCACACTCTCTCTCACGCACACTCTCTCTCACGCACACTCTCTCTCACGCACACTCTCTCTCTCACGCACACTCTCTCTCTCACGCACACTCTCTCTCACGCACACTCTCTCTCTCACGCACACTCTCTCTCACGCACACTCTCTCTCACACGCACACTCTCTCTCTCACACGCACACTCTCTCTCACACGCGCACTCTCTCTCACACGCGCACTCTCTCTCACACGCGCACACTCTCTCACACGCGCACACTCTCTCACAC
>JAHRHZ010000071.1:19730124-19747163 GCA_024137785.1 Ginglymostoma cirratum
TGGCCTGCTGCGTTCATCCAGCTCTACACCTTGTTATCTCAGGCACTCCTTATCGTTTTGCTTAACACAATACAGTTGCCTGCACAGACCTTTCTTTACAGCCTCCCATTGTGGCTGGTTACTTCATGTAGAAATTATATCAGCTTGCTTTGTTCAATGAGCAATTGAGGGTACAGCAAAGACGGAGCGTTATGTCAAGGCGGTGTGCAACATTTAGTGCTCTTTCATGTGCATAATTATATAGACAACTAATAAATAATGTGCATGAAAGATGTCAACCTTGCTTTCAGTTCTAGTGCTATCACTTCTACATTACAAAGTTGTGGGTTTTTGCCCAGTTCCAGTGATTTAATGTGGTCCAGGCTAAGGTTGCACTGTACGGAGACAGTATACAGGAAGCTCGGCATTGCTAGAGGTTGAGACTGAGGCAGATTTTTAATGAGGGAGGGAAGCAAGGGATACGGGGAAAAGGCAGCAAAGTGGAACTGAGGATTATCGCATTAACCATGACCTCATTGAATAGTAGAGCAGACTCGATGGGTTGAATGGCCTACTTCAGCTCTTATATGTGTCTTACAGTCTTCTGGCTGTGGCATTAAATGGTGGGGGGGTGGGGGGGATGGTGGCGGCTGCTTGCTTTCTAGGGTGGAAGTTGACAATCCTGTGGTCCCGGATTGGAAGAAGAGCTTGATGATGCACCCCATGTGCCTGCAGACGTTTTCCCTCGAGCAAAGTTTTAGAGCAGATTAACTTATTGCTTTTATGGGAACTGTAGTCACTGTGCGAATGTCAGAAACATGGCTGTTATTTGCTGTACATCACGATCCCAAGAAGCGTAGAGTCATACAGAACAGAAACCGACCCTTTGGCCCATCTTGTCCATGCCAACCAGGTTTCCCAATCTGAACTAGTCCCATTTGCCTAAGTTTGGCCCATATCCTTCTAAATCTTTCCTATTCAAGTACCTGTCCAAATGCCTTTTAAATGTTACAATTGTACCCGCCTGTTTTGCTTCCTCTGGCAGTTCGTTCCATACATGCACCACGCTCTGTGTGAAAAAGTTGCTCCTCAGGTCCCTGTTAAATCTCTCCCCTCTCACCTTAAACCTATGCCTTCTAATTTTGGACTCTCTTACCCTGGGGAAAAGATCTTGGCTATTCACCAGATCCATGCCCCCTATGATTTTATAAACCTCTATAAGGTCACCCCTCAGCCTCCGATTCTCCAGGGGAAGAAATCCCAGTCTATCCAGCCTCCCCTTAAGCTTCCAGTCTCAGTAACATCCTTGTAAATCTTTTTTTGCACCCTTTCCAGTTTAATAACATCCTTCCTATAGCAGGATGACCAGAATTGTATGCAGTACTCTAAATGTGGCCTTACCAGTGTCTTGTACAGCTGTAACATGACGTGCCAACTCCAGTACTCAACTTATTGGAATAAAAGACCAAATAATCTCTCTTGGTGTTGCTGGTTAAGAGAAATATTAGCCAGGAGGGGGACTGGCATGGGGAGAACAGTGACTGATGGAGCCTGGGTGTTGACTCAGAACAAAGTAAACAGAGCCCACTGCAGTTATTAGCTGAACTGAGAGGATACATGTAGACATTTTAACTTCTGTATAACACTGTCAAATAAAGTTCAACTCCTAAGAATTAAAGTTATCTCTGTATTTCTTTGAGGAAAATCAATGATAGAAAATATATAGCAGTTACAACACAGGCTAATAGTCTTTATTAATGATCCACAGTAGCCTTCTCCGTGATCAGTTCATCCTTCTGTTTCTTTCTCCTCCACATATGTACCTGACTTCCCCATGTAAGAAGCTGTCTTCTTCACTTCAGCTATCTGCTGTGATAGCGAGTTCCATATTCTGACCAGTCCGTTTGTATCAAGTCTATCTTCCCTGAAGTTTCACTGTTTTGGTTTTGGGTGGGGAGACTAGGAACCGGAGAGAAACACAAAAAAGCCAAACAACTGTAAGGGCTAAAAAAGAAACACATACGTTCCATTGAAATTTTCCGATGGCGTTTAAAAATGGGCAGTGAATGAAGATAGATGATTTGTAATTTGGACGGTTACAGGTTTACAGTGTAGAAGGCTGTGAGTTGGCTTTTGCAATTTGTGCTGTGTCTATGCTGCATCAACAGCAGCAAATCAGAACAATGGCCATTTCCCTCTCGCTTCCCATGACATACATCTTTTCTACTTCAGATACTTGTCTGATGTTGCCTTAAAGATTACCTCAGTTACTTCCTGTGACCCAGGAGCCAAAAATCCATTTCTCCCTGCCTCGCCCACTCACTGACTGTTCCGAATGGCTCGTGTGTCATGACTAACCCTCAACACCAAAGAAAAATGCCCTTTCCTATTTGACAACTTGCATTTATATAGCAAGGCTTGATAAAACCACACATTGGCGCATTATAGTGGCATAGGCAGGCACAAAATTGGGCATTGAACCACATGAGGCAATGTTTGGGCAGGTGACATATAACCTGGTCAAAGATTTAGGTTTTCAGAAATGTATTTAAGGCAGGAGAGAGGGGACGGGAGATGTACAAAGGAAATTCCATAACTATGAGTTGGAGAACAGAAGACACGACCCCCAAACCCTTAATATTTTTACAACCTCTGTTAAGTCTCTTCTTGGCCCATGAAACTTGAACTGCTTGATTTTCATTGTCCACTTTACCAGCAGACCCAATTAAATTGGAATCAACATGAATGCTTACACAGCTATTGGATATAATTAACCAAATGTTTTAGTTCTGGAATATTTTGTCCTGTTAGATCTACACTAGAGAAATTAGACTAGTTTTAGTCATAAGCTCAATTTTACGTGAAGATTATTTTCATTATTCAGATACCATGACATTTGTTCTTTCTTCAATTTACCTAACTTATGACTTTAATTTCTTTTAACTTTTTTTAATTTACTTTTCTAAACAATCTATTCAGAGATATTACACTCCAGGCCTCCTGTTCCAGAGGTACAGATACTACGACTGTGCCACAAACAAGCCCGTCTGTAACTTTAATATTTAACTTCTTGTTGCATTGGCACCTTGGTGCTCATCAGTAAAAATTGCCCCTTCCTAATTGTACAGTGGGTAGTTAAGAGTCAGCCGTATTGCTGTGTGTCTGAAGTCACACGTACGCTCAACCAGGTAAGGACAGCAGCTTCCATCCTTAAAGGACATGAGGGAACTAGGTTGGATTTTTAAAACAATTGACAGTGGTAACATGGTTAACATTAGGCCAGCTTTTTATTCCAGAATGTTACTAAAGCCGCAAATACTAGAGCGCACAGATTTAACATCTCGGACGCAAGATTGAGAGGGCAGACCTCTTTATGCGAGGAAAGTTGTGGGGGAGGCAATGGCCTAATGATATTATTGCTGGACTGTTAATCCAGAGACCCAGGTAACATTCTGGGGACCCAGGTTCGAATCTCACATGGCAGATTGAATTCAGAAAAAGAAATCTGGAATTAAGAGTCTAATGATTACCGTGAATCCATTGCTGATTGTCGGAAAAACACTAATGTCCTTTAGGGAAGGAAGCTGCCATCCTTACCTGGTCTGGCCTGCATGTGACTCCAGACCCACAGCAATGTGGTTGACTCTTAACTGCCCTCTGGGCAATTAGGGATGGGCAATAAATGCTGCCTAGCGAGAGACCCCCTCATCCCGTGAATGAATGCTGTCTGCTTTGCTCATGGATGTTATCAGCTGGCCGACACCATGTGCCTCAGGAAGACACGATGAGGTACTCAAAAGAAGACAGACACTCTGTTGGCTCAGAATTTTCCATCTGTGGCAGCTGGTGGGTTTTTCCAAACACAAATCAGCCGTGTGGATAGTCATCGCAAACAAAAGAGGTGAGAAACTCTAGTGAATGAAATGTTTCACTTGCCTGCCGGCAGTGCGAATAGAACAGCACCCATAATGCAGAATAAATTGAAAACCCTTATAAAAAAAATGTTAAATGTCCTGCAGGCGATGGCAGTCACATTGCTGCTGTCATGCCAAGTGGCCTTCAGTGTGGTTTGCAATGTTTTATCGCAATTCCTGCTACTTCCTCCTTAGAGATGAATGGCCTCCAGAACCATTCAGCAAAAGCTGAAGGGGCAGTGTCTCCTTTCTCTCGGAGGCTGAAGGTTACCCTCATACAGATTATTAAAATTATAAAGATGTGCAGGTTAGGGTGGATTGGCCGTGCTAAATTACCCGTAGTGTTCAGGGATGTGTAGTTTAGGTGGGTTATTGGGGGGTGGGTCTGGGTGGGACACTCCAAGGGTCGGTTTGGACTTGTTGGGCCAAAGGGCCTGTTTTCCCACACGGTAAGGATACTAGGAATAAAGGATTTCAATACAGTCAGAATGGAGAGAAATATTTCCTCTCATGGGGATGTGAGAACAAAGGGTTGTAGATATAAGATGGCCACTTAACAGTATGGAGTTAAATTTGGGTCTGTAAATATTGGATTTCATTAATAAAGGCAGTGGAGAATTTGGGAGAAACCTCTTTGTTCAGAGATGGTATGAAAATGAACAAAAGCAGAAGTTGTTGGAAAAGCTCAGCCGGTCTGGCAGTATCTGTGAAGAAAAAATCAGAGTTAACGTTTTGGGTCCTGAGGAAGAGTCACCAGACCCGAAATGTTAACTCTGATTTTTTGTTTTCTTCACAGATACTGCCACGTCTGCTGAGCTTTTTCAGCAACTTCTGCTTTTGTTCCTGATTTACAGCATCCGCAGTTCTTTCAGTGCGAAAATGAAACTTGCTAGCATGAGGCAGCAGTAGGAGTGAATAGCATAGCAGTGTAAATGAACACGTGAGGGAGAAATGATCAGGGATGGGACTAGGCCCTTTTTTTAATTCATTAATGAATGAGGACATCGCAGGCTAGGCCAGCATTTATTGCCCATCCCTAATTGCCCAGAGGGCAGTTAAGAGTCAACCACATTGCTGTCATATGTAGGCCATGTCCAGGTAAAGATGGCAGTTTCCTTCCCTAAAGGACATTAGTGAACCAGATGGGGTTTTCCCCCAAAAGTCAATAACAGATTCCTGGTCACCATCAGGCTCTTAATTACAGATTTTTTTTTTACATTGAATTCAAATTTCACTATCTACTGTGGTGGGATTTGAGCCTGGATCCTCAGAACATTACCTGCGCCTCCAGATTAACTGCCCAGCAATAATGCCACTAGGCCGCTGCCTCCCCAATATAAGATGGCTGCTGTGAAACGTACTCAGCTGCACAGACCTGTTTTTGTACTATATGTTCCTTGTGATTGTCCTGGTGTGATTTTAGTCAAAAGCCTGTTGCCCTCTGGGGAATTTCCACAGGCTGGAATGGCTTCTGTGGAAAGCGGAAAGGTGAATACCAAAGAGTTTTTGTTTGGAATTTGGAGTGAGTTCCCCGTCTGCCAAAACGGCCGACAAAGTGACCTCTGGCACAGGTGCATATAGTGCTGGCGATGTCAGCTGATGACGACGTGGAGCAGCAGTTTCAGGAAAGTGGGCTTATCTCGACGACTCAATCTGTGGAAGACTTAGGAGGGTGATTGAGGCAGCAGTGTAGGTGAGGAAGCTTCAGAAACACATAGTCAAGGGTGGGGGTGGGGAGGCGCCTTGGGCTGCAAATTAGAGAAGGATGTTTCTTGTGTCTGGGGAGTCTAGAACCAAAGGTTATAGAGTAGGCCATTAAGGACAGAGAGGACCAGAAATATCTTCACCCAGAGATTGGTGAACCTGTGGAATTCTCTGTCTTGGAAAGCAGTTGAGGCTGAAAAATAGAATGCTTTCAAGAAGGAGTTAGATATAATTTTTAGGGCTAAGGGAATCAAAGGGCTTGGGGAGAAAGCGGGAACAGGGCTCTCAGTTGGAAATACAGCTTAAGAGGGCAGCTGCTTCCATTTCTTATGAATGACCCTGACGTTATCTTTGCACATGCGCACTCCTTGCACCAATAGGAGGCAGTGGTTAGACCATTTTCCGCCTTTGACACTGGGTTCTTTGTCTTACTGGGGCAAGTAAGTTCAAGTTTCAGTTAAGCCTGTCTGCTTTAACGTGAGACAAAAGGCTATTAATTCTCATTGAATCAACAATCCCGCAATCAGCAGCATTGTACCTGAGTGTTATACCATTCATAAAATTCTCTTTAGGCACAACTCTGCTGGAAAAGATGAAATCTGTAATTGTACTGCTGCGTGGGTTTTCTTTCACAGTTTGAGGAGATAGAGATTTTCTCAACCTCCTCCTGCGGCCTTTGTTGAAGTCATTGTGTGGGGCACGTTAAATAAGGGCTTCATGAATCTGATACATGTCCTGCATTGCAATTAATAAGCATGTTAGTGGCTGGAAGGAAATTATGAAGCAACTGCCCAGAAGCCTTAGAAAAACCAGAACTGTGGGCCCCATGCTGTCAGAAAGCAACAGAGATTCGAAAATCGCTTCATTGGCTGGAGATCATTTAGGGATTTTGAGGTTGTTGAGGATGCTACGTGTTACAGTTATGACTTGAGGAGTGCATTGTTATTGCAGTCCAACTACTCTACAGATCACAACCTGGAACCAAACTACTTTTCCTGGTTACCAATATGGCCAGTTTAATACCTTCCCTGCATTAGATTTTAAATAACAGGATTTATCAACCACATCTCTCAACAAACACAATCACTTGTTTATTATCATAACAAAATATATTCTTCGAAGATGCAAAAATTGGTTATCACTTACAGTCAGTAATCTAGAAGCATAAACGGTTATCTTTCTAGGTATCCACAAAATACATTTGCTCACTTACTCACTCTGTCTCTCTCACTCTCTCCCTTACACTCTTTTACTCTCTCTCTTTCGCACTGTGTGTTCAGGTAAATAGAATTAAAATAGATTTCCCTGTAGAGATATTTTTGCAGAAAGACACTTTTGCCAATAGGTTATTTTGAAAGTAAAAGGATAAATGTTTGCATGTTCTGGAGTCTGGCCCTCTGTGAATGGAAGAATCTACCTCTTTAACCGATGAGTAAACGAGTCTGTTGTTATGACGTTCTGGCTTGAGTGGTCAAGTCACTAATCAGAGCGATCTCTGGGGCCTTGGCAGATACAGCTTGCTCTGGAAATAGACTCTTATGATGTTTCTTCAATCTCTCTTTTAAAAGAACAAATAGGTTTCACTCTGACCTGATGGAGTGGGTTTTCTTTTCAGGAATGGGAGAAATCAACTGGGCAGCTCATTCTCAGTAGTCTTTCCTCTAATTCAGTTCGATTTTTAACCTGCTTCGCTCCAGCTGAACCACTTAAAACGAACACCTCTCCAAGCTAGCCACATTCAAAACAGCACTAGCTGGGTCTCAAAAAAAGCAAGCATTATCATTAGTTATGTGATTTACAGTAAGCCTTGTTTCTAAAAAAAAAATCAGTGATTACAGTGAACTTTCAATGACACTTTTTAAAAACCAAGCTCCAAGTATTTCTACAGAGCTTGAGCTGAATCCACTTTCTACATTCCTTCGAAATTTTATTCCCAGAGGAACAACGTTAAACATTAAAAGGTCTTCATAACACTGTAAAAATGCCATGCCTTTCATTTTAAATAGTAAGGCTGGACAAGAATCTGTTGGTATTTGCAGAGTGTGTTACACATTGTCCACATTCCTGTGGTTTTCTTTTACAGGTGTTAGAGAGTTTCCCATGAGTTCCCTTCACGGCTGTTTGGTGTGAGCATTAACTAAGTGCTTTCAGAGCTGACATAGTTGTCCCTTGGCATCAACTTCTCGGTGGGAATATATACAAATATGTCACAGGAGTAAGACAGTTGGTCTCTTCATCCTACTCTATCATTTGGAAAGATCACGACTAATCTGATTGTGGCCTCAGTGCCACTCTCCTGCTGACCTTTGATAACCATTGATCCCTCATTGGCCAAGTGCATTTAGTGATTCACCTATACTGCTCTCTGAGGGAGTGAATTCCACTGACTCGGAGAGAAAGATTACTCTCCTCCAAGTGTGGCTCAGTGGTTAGCACTGCTGCCTCACAGCGCCAGGGACCTAGGTTCAATTCCACCCTCGGGCAACTGTCTGTGTGGAGTTTGCACATTCTCCCCGTGTCTGCATGGGTTTCCTCCGGGTGCTCTGGTTTCCTCCCACAGTCCACAGACATGCAGGTTAGGTGGATAGGCCACTCTAAATTGTTGATAGTGTCCAAGGATATGCAGGCTAGGTGGGTTAGTCGTGATAAATGTAGGGTTAGGGTATGGAGTAGTTCTGGGAAGGATGCTTTTCAGAGGGTCGGTGTAAGCTGAATGGCCTGCTTCCAAACCATTGGGGTTTTATGATCCATTTCAGATAGAAGATCCCTTACTTTTAAATTGTCTGTCCTCATTCTGTCTCTCCCACCAGGGGAAATATCCTCTCACTATCCAACCCATCAGGTCTCCTCAGGAGCTTATATTGTTTTGGTAAGGCCCCGTGACATATATCTAAACTCCAGTGGATGTAGAGCCAAGTTGTCTTCCCTCTTCTCATCAGGTAGCCACTTCACCCCAGGCATCAATTGATTTAGTCTTCTCTGCGTTGTTTCGAGTGCAATTACGTCCTTCCTGAAATAAGATGACAAACATTTTGCATTAAGCTCACCGATGCTCCATGCGACTTTAGCCAAACACCCTGCCTTTTATTCTCCGTTCCGTTGCAATAAACTTTTCATTTGTGGTTTAGTGACTTGCTGCTCCTGCACACTAACTTCTTGTGATCCACATAGTCTCGCACTCAGATCCCATTGCACGTCAGAGTTCTGAAACCTTGCCCCGTTTAAATAACATGCTATGTTCTTCCCACCAAAGTGATCAAGTTCACAATTTCCCACACTGTACTCCTACGACAATTTCCCAAACCCAGAATATGTGTGCCCAGACAAGACAGAGGCTGGTGAATTCTGCACTTTTATTAAAAAAAAAATTCATTCGCAGGATGTGGCATCACCGGCAAGGTCAGCATTTATTGCCCAGAGGGCAGTTAAGAGCCAACCATATTGCTGTGGGTCTGGAGCCACACGTTGTCCAGATCAGGTAAGGATGGCAGCTTCCTTCCCTAAAGGGCATTACTGAACTAGATGGATTTTTCCCCTAACAATCGTCAATGGATTCATGGTCATCATTAGATTCTTAATTCCATAATTTGTTTTATTGTATTCAAATTCTACCGTCTGCCATAGCGGGATTCAAAGCCGGGTCATCTGAACATTATCTGCGTCTCTGGATTAACAGCCCAGTGATAATGCCACTTGGCCATCACCTCCCCTTTTCTCAAACCCCAGGCATCCTATTCACCAAAGGCAGTGGTTACGTCCCAAAGTGAGGCTCCTGAGCTACCACAGGCCGTAGTTAACATTTAAATAGAATTGAAGAGTGCACTTTTATACGAGAGTTTTATTTCAGTTAGACATACTCCATTAAACCCTCAGCCCACTGATTACCAGCTCCCCATATTTATACAACCGAATCAAATCTCATTAACTCCAAATTAATATATCCGTCAGCTGCTCCCTCATTGCATTAGGTCTTGGGCATTTCTTCAGACCAAGTTCGGTGATGGCACTCGTTGCAGAGTTAAGCCTTGTAGATGGGTCATTGCCTTACCCAGAACATGTACAGAGCAGCAATATCGGTGTGTAGCACTGTGCCTTACGTTGACATTGGCAACTTGAAACATGGATCACTGATTAACCCCTCCAGCTCTTCAGAAAATTTTTTTGTTTGCATCATGGTGTGCTGGATGTTTAAGCTGCTAGTGCCACAGAGAAGACACTCGGCCGTCTGTGAATGGAAGAATCTATCTCTTTAACCGATGAGTAATCAAGGTTGAGAAATAAGAAGAAAAACGTCTATTCATGCTCTGCCTCTGAGGTAATAAAACATTCCAAGGCATGTCGCACAGACATGAGCAAAGCGCAGTGGACAATTTAGTCCTTCAAGCTTGGTCTGCCAGTCAAAAAGATCATTGTAACCTGAAATCTGTATTCAAATCTACCTCTGGTAACATTTCACCCTTTGGCCGAGCAAGAATCTTATCTACCTCTGCCCTAAAAAGATTCAAGGACTGTGATTCCTTTTCAGGAAGAGAGTTCCAAAGGCACACAACTGTCACAGAGAGAGAGAGAGAAAAAAAATCACCTCGTCTCTGTTTAAAACGGGCAACCCCTGATTTTTGAAGCCATCGGAAAGCAAGAATTGACGCTGAGCCACTTAAGGCGATATCTGAGAGTATGGCTCAACATCCAGTTAAAGAGTTGTCCTTTAACGAGTGTCTTAGATGGGGAGAGAGGTGCAGAGGCTAAAAAATGTGCTCAGCACCTAGGGAGCTGAGGACAACCCCAACGGTGGACTGAGTAAAATCAGGGATACTCAAAAGGCCAGATTTCGGTTAACTCTGAAATCTTAGTATGGTCTGGGAACGGGAGATATTCTATTGATGTTTCCCGTAAATAACCTGTTCAGAGATGTTATTACACACCTCTGGAGCAAATGGGACTTGAATCTAGGCCTCTCGGTTCCAGAAGTAGGTACACTGCTCCGAGACCACTGTACCAGGAGATATTCGAGAGAAAGTGAAGCGTGCGGCTAAAGAAGAATTTGAAAATCAAGATGAAAATTTTAAAATCAAGGTTTTGCTCAAATGAGACCAAATGTAAGAACAAGGATGTTGACAATGAGAAAAGTGGTGAATTATAGCGAAACACATGGATGCACAGAGAGAGATGAAAAAATAGTGAGTGACAAAGGAAAAATGAGGGAAAAGCATGAAAAGTTGACTTTTTTTAAAATGTCACGGACTTCCCACATGCAGGAATATATTTGAATAGCATAAATTGTTCTGTTTCTGGGCTAGTGAGGTTGATTGGCTTTATATTAACAATTATTGCATCATTAAAAAGGTACTTGTGCTGTTGAGACCCAGCCCTAACATCTGTGGTGCATTTTATGGGCAATTAATGTGCAAATCAGTAAGCTTTAAAAATAATGAGCAGCTAAGGCTTGATGTAGCTTGTACGAAGATAACAGTAGGGTGGCACAAATTGACCAACACGCTTTGGAGATTCACAACTTGCTTTGTATCTCTTTGTTCCCGAACTTTCTGGTAGATTTGCACATTAATGAGGTTTGGCATTTCTTTAACAGAATACTTTTTCTTAACAAGATCAGCCTTGTAAATATTTACATTATGTTACATCGCATTAAGCGTGTCAATAGTATTGAAACTCTCCCTCTGGATAAAAACATAACTACAGTATGGAGCTTGGAAAGGTACTAGTTTTCTAATCTACTTGGCTCTTCTGACAAGGCATTTATGACAGCAGTGAACAATAAGTCATTCCCATCAGTTTGATATTAACAAGGCAGAAATATTGGAAACAAAACAGATCAAATCCTGCGCTCCGGGCGATGCGAGAGAAGATAACTTAATGGCACTGCAAGTTTTAACTAGTCTGATTTTAGTTTTGGATTGCGAATCAAGTTATCTCCGTGTAGTTTGTATATGGAGTACAATACTGGAATCTCAACAAAGAAGATATGTAAGCACAAATTTATTTACTATCTTCCTTGATTTCAAAACCTTGCTGTTTGCTTTGAAACCTTCACCAGGTTCACCTTCACCTTCACACATTTTCTCCAGGAATTTATCCACCCCACGTTTCCCTTTTATGTCTTCTCTTGTCAGCCACACCCCTGGACTTGAGGCTCCCTCTCCCCCCAACTCACTGTGTGTCTTGTCACCTCTTGCTGCTTTCTAGAGTCCCCTAAGACACGCACATTTCACCAGGCGCACTGTGCCATCCTAGCTTGACTGTCTCCATGTTTTTGAGTGGCCTGCAACTGTGGTTGAGTTGACATGCTTTACACCAGGTGCTGTGTAGAAGTGTACATCTCTTGTTATTTTTGCTGGTAAGGTGCTGTGGTGAGTAGGCTATGAATTCAATTGAATTACATGGCTGTAATGTGTGAGGCTTGTCAAGGCAGCTTACAGCCGCTCCCTCAGTGAGTAGTCCATTCCATTTATGTTCCAGTTTTACAGTTAAATACTTTTGTTCCACTGCTGAGCTTAGTAATGCACTCATCAGGCAACATTTGTACTGACAGATGCAGCTTTTGTAGCTGTGCATCAACAAGGGTGGTTAGCTACACTGACAACGGTATGGCTTCGATTGATAGTTTCATGGTCACCGTTACTTAGACTAGTTTTCAGTTTCACATGTTCATTGAATTCAAGTTGGTGACACAAACTTGTATCCCCGGAACATCAGCTTGGCCTTTGGCTTACCAATCTAATGGTGTTGCCATAATGCAACTGTCCCTAAGGTTTGAGGTGTAGATTGATTAGAAACTATCTGTTCAGATGTTATGACACACCTCCATGGTTGGACCTTGACCTCCTGGCCCAGAGGTAGGGACACTACCACTGCACCGCAAGAATGGTCAATGGCTAAGGTGAATGCATACTCCCTTGTGAAGTACAGCACAGGAACAGGCCCTTCGGCCCCTAAAGTAAACCTGAAGTCTGTTTTTAATTTTTATTTATTCGCGAGATGTGGCAAGGCCAGCATTCATTGCATTGCCCAGAGGGCAGTTGACAGTCAACTACATTGCTGTGTGTCTGGAGTCACACGTAGGCCAGACTAGGTAAGGATGGCAGCTTCCTTCGCTAAAGGACATTAGTGAAGCAGGCAATTGACAATGACTTCATGGTCATCATTAGACTTTAAATTCTAGATTTTTATTGAATTCACAGATCCTGTTTTTTTTTGGGAGGGGGAAGGGGCGGAACATTGACCTGAGGCCTTATGTACTCCTCTTTGCTTGTGTCCGTATGTATTGAAATGAGTGATTAGTTGGTCATGTCTCTTGGTAGCTAGTGGTTTCTCTTGAATCCTGATGGTTAGTTTCCTTCCAGTTTGCCCAATGTAATGTTTTTGGCAGTCTTTGCATGGTATCTTGTAAATAACATTGGTTCTGTTATTTGTGGCTGTCGGATCCTTTATTCTCATCAATAGCTGTCGGTTTGTGGGCTACCATGGTTCCTAGGGTGCAGAGTAAACTGGTGATTGCAACACGTCCAGAGACATTAGTCACCCTCCCATACATTAAGGACATACCTGAAATGACCATCAGATTACTCTGTACCCGAGGAACCATGGTAGCCCACAAACCAACAGCTACTGATGAGAATAAAGGATCCGACAGCCACAAATAACAGAACCAATGTTATTTACAAGATACCATGCAAAGACTGCCAAAAGCATTACATTGGGCAAACTGGAAGGAAACTTACCATCAGGATTCAAGAGAAACCACTAGCTACCAAGAGATATGACCAACTAATCACTCATTTCAACACACATGGGCAAAGAGAGACACCAGTACGACTGGGACAATGCAGCCATCCTTGGACAAGCCAACCAGGGACACGCATGAGAATTCCTGGAGGCCTGGCACTCAAACTGGAGCTCCATTAACAATCTTGTAGAGCTGTACCCCATATACCAACCACTAAGAAACAAATCTGGAAGTGATGTCACCCACCCCAGCAACCGAGATACACAAATAGCAAACAGGACAGAACACTGACGCTTCACCAGAGGCACAGTGACGATGTTACCTAGTATGGCGATGAAACATCTGCAAACAACTTACCAGCATGGCAAGGAAGTTAACAACTACAAAAAAAAGTCTAGTTAAGATTTCCTTCAGCGCATCAGCCCCTCCTTTCGGTACTCATGAAAATTTCTACATTTCTGGACCAAGTCTGTGGACTTTCCTGTGATAATTCACTGCTAAGGTGCCCATTATATTTTGTTGTAAATTAAGATACTGTTTTCTGTCATGGGATTAGCTACTAATTCCCTGTAGTTACACATAGGCTGATGGATACTCCGATTACTTTTCCTTCTTGATTCTGGATGTGATCTCTTATCCTACTGGGAGACAGAGCAGTGAAGCGAGACACAAACTAAAGCATTATCTGCATTCACCTTGAAAGATCTGAATGTAATGTGTGCACATCACAAATTATTTACTGTGTGAACGCTTCATTATCTTGTAATGCCTAATTTTACAAAGCCTGGAAATTAGATACAGCCACTAATGGCTGTCAGTAAACTGATATTCTGGGAGACATTTCCTAGGGGAGATAGGGAAGGAACTTCTGTCGACGGGATTGAAGTGAAGGAGATCGAGCAGTAGCTTGGTGTGTTCATGTCACATTTCGGTATTTGCAGTTCGAATGTTAGCCTTGAATTGTTCAAACAAAGGGATGGCGGTTTGCTGGGAACACTTGTGCAATACGGTATTTCTAGTCTTTAGTGTTAATGTAAACAATGCAAATTCAGTATTTAGATGACTTCTTAAATGATCAGTGTGTTCCCAAGTAATCTTTATTAAATTGGGTCTTTTTGGAGGTTTATACTGTGGGAAATGTGACAGCCAAGAGTGTACAAGACAACAATATGATAATGACCAGATAATATGATTCAATGATGTTGACAGAGGGATAAATATAGGGCAGGATTTTCTGTTGAGCTTCTGTTTTGCACTGATTGAAACATCAGGAAATTTTCTCCCCACATAAAATGAGGAGCGGGGGGATCTTAATTTAACATTTCATCGACAAGGATGTTGCCAGGTTTGGAGGGTTTGAGCTATGGGGAGAGGCTGAATACGCTGGGGCTATTTTCCCTGGAGTGTCGGAGGCTGAGGGGTGACCTTAGAGGTTTATAAAATCATGAGGATAGGGTTAATAGACAAGGTTTTTGCCCCAGGGTAGGGGAGTCTAAAACTAGAGGGCATAGGTTTAAGGTGAGGGGGGAAAGATTTAAAAAGGGACCTAAAGGGACAACGTTTTCATGCAAAGGGTGGTGTGTGTATGGAATAAGCTGCAAGAGGAAGTGGTGGAGGCTGGTACAGTTACAACGTTTAAAAGGCATCTGGTTGGGTACATGAATGGGAAGGGTTTAGAGGGATATGGGTGAAATGCTGGCAAATGGGACTAGATTAAATTAGGATATCTGGTCAGCATGGACGAGTTGGTCCAAAGGGTCTGTTTCCGTGCCATGACTCTTCCTGAGTAATGACATCTGTGACACTGTTCCTGTGCTGCATTGGAATAGGTGCGTGGGTTTTGAACTCAAGTAAACAGGAGCCAAAAATGTTGGAGAAATTCCGCAGGTCTGCGGAAAGAGGAGCAGCAGTTTCAAAGAAGAGGTGTGTAGAGCTCAAAGTTTTGACTCTTGTTTCTCTCTGCACAGATGCTGCCAGACCTGCTGAGATTCTCCAGCAACTTTATTTCAAATTTCCAGCATTGTGGTTAACACAGTAATTATGGGCTGTCGTCTCTAGACCATAACCTAATCTGATAAGTGAGCCAAGGCGTGGAGATGGAGTGGTGATTGTGGTTCCAGGATAAGGTGATCAAAAGTGAATCATTTCACCTGTAATGCATCTCGTATTCAAAGTAGTTCTTTGAGTTTTACTTTACATGTTTCTGATTAGCCGTGACATTCCACTGTGAACATTTTTACCCTGGCATTGTTAAGAAAGATATAAATATTTTATTGCTAATTTATGTTTTGATTTGGATATCGTGGGTTTAGCTGTGAATTTCCGGCCTCTCTCCATTTAAATCATGGCTTTTAATGAGTGCAATTAATTTAGTCGCAACGCTGATTGAATGCAAGATGTGAATAGCCGATCGAATTGAAGACACCCTCACCAAGATTAATCATCTGTTATATTTGGGATGTGATTCGTTACGAAGCTGAAGAAATTAATTTAACCCTTCGAATCGCAAGAGTACATTGGACTAAATCTATGAGACGCTACTGCAGAATTGGTGGGTGGGTGGTAATGCAGCGCGGTCATAAAGTTTACAGCATCATGCTGCAAAAGATGCCTAGGCTCAAACACCCCCTCAGATGGAGAGAAAAGATCCCACAGCGAAGACACATTAGTGGCCCCTTGCCAATTTTGGGATCTTGCTGTGCACTCCTTGTCTATTGTTTTTCCACGTAGCAGCAGCTATGCTTTCGAAGTATTTCCAATGAATTTGCAACACGCCAGTTTTTACAAGTGCTGAGAGCACTTGTAAACTGAGATGGCTGGGACACTGGGTTGAGCGGGAGGAAACAAATGTACATAATGTTGGATTCACTGAATCCTGGATCAAGAGAAGTATTGGTGTCCAGTTTTGTACTTCAACTGGCTTGGGAGTGGTATAATATTTGAGTTATTGTAAGCTTGGAAAATCATAATTTGGCTAAATTTTGGAAATTCTACATGTAATCCACCTGGAAGGATTACAAAGGTGTGAGTCTCCGTTTTGGCTTTAGACTGCTGGAGAGAGACTGAATTACTGAATCCAGTTGTGTTCTCAGGGCAAAAAAAGGAGATAAAGAGGATATGAGAGTGACCACTTTATAACTAAAATTGTGTGGGTGAGGGGTGTGGGTGTGCGCGTGGGGAGAGGCTGTGTGCACGCGTGTGTGTGTGTGCGTGTGTGTGTGTGTGCGTGCATGTGTAGGACAGGATTATGTACTTGTGTGTCTGTGAGTATGTGGGGTGGGAGTGTGCGAGTGTGTAGGGTGAGGATGTGCGCATGTCGAGTGTGTGGAGTGGGGGTGTACGTGGATGTATGGGGCAGGGTTACACACGTGTGTGTGTGTGTGGGGTGGATGTGTGCACAGGTGTGAGGCGGGGTGTGTGTGGGGTGGGGGTGTGCACAGGTGTGGGGCGGGGTGTGTGTGGATGTGCGTGTGTGGGGCGGAGTGGGCGTGTGCATGTGTGCGTGTGGGGCGGGGTGTGCATGTATGGGCGTGTGTGCATGCGTGGGGCGGTGTGGGCGTGCATGTGTGCGTGGGTATGTGTGTGGGGGGCAGAGTGGGCATGTGTACATGCATGTGTGGGGTGGTGGGTGTGTGTGGTGGGGAGTGTGTGGGTGGGGACTGTGTGGATGCGTGTGGGGTGGGGACTGTGTGGGGTGGGGA
>JAHRHZ010000071.1:19752163-19803177 GCA_024137785.1 Ginglymostoma cirratum
TGCCCCCCTCATCCCCCCCCACCCCCATCCCCCCAACTCCACTCCCCAACTCCAGTAGCGCCTCTCGTGGCCTCTGGGCAGTTGAAAGTGCTGTACAGCTGCAGAAGTATTTTTGGAATTGTAGCCACAGCTGTAGTTAGCTCATAGCGGGTTCCTACGAAGTAATGATGTCGTGGTGACCCAGAGAATCAGTTTTTGGAGATACAAGTTAAATGATGAAAATAGGCTTACGTGGGAGCTTCAGGTACCCATTCTTCCCTATTGCTGTCTCCATGGCAACAGCGCAACCCGTCAGAATCAAATCACCACACAATTAGCATGTGGTATAGATTAGAATCGTAGAGATGTGTAGCATGAAAATAGACCCTTCAGTCCAATTCATTCATGCTGATCACATAGCCTAAATTAATCTCGTCCCGTCTGCCAGCATTTGGCCCCTATCCCTCCAAATACTTCCCATTCATGTACCCATCCAGATACCCTTTACTACTTCCTCTGGCAGCTCATTCCATACACGCACCACCCCCTGTGTGGAAAAAGTTGCCCCTCAGGTCCCTTTTAAATCTTGCCCCTCTCACCTTAAACCTATGCCCCTCTAGTTATGGACTTCCCCAGTTGTTGAGCTCCTTTTGAAGTTTTGTCATTTGTGATAAATGAAGCAACTCAGGCTTCAGCCGAGGCTCTGCCGTTGTGTGTGATTATCCATCGCTTGTTCATCCATCTGCTGAATTGAATGTGAAAGGATCCCATTGGCATTCCACAAGGAACAGTAGGGAGTTCTCCCTGTGGTCTGACTGGCATCCGCGCTTTCACCAATACAATCCAGGAATGACCAGGATGAATCCAGGAATGAATCCAGGAATGACCAGGATGAATCCAGGAATGAATCCAGGAATGAATCCAGGAATGACCAGGAATGAATCCAGGATGAATCCAGGAATGAATCCAGGAATGAATCCAGGAATGACCAGGATGAATCCAGGAATGACCAGGAATGAATCCAGGAATGAATCCAGGAATCCAATTTGCTTTATTGAATTTGCATGAAATGGCTGACACACACATGACAATGATTGACTCCCTGAAATATAAACTATCATTAGATATGACAGAATCAGACTAGGAGATGGTTTGAAGCTTTGTTCTTTGTTCTGAGTTACAGACTTGTGTTTGTGATCAAATGTGAAGATAGCAAAGAGTCGATTTAATGTAGTGTAAGGAGATTGAAGTCCATTTGATGGAACATGTCAATTACACTTGTCTATTCAGCATATATTGTGGATATTTGCTAAAGTAAGGACGTTGGAGAAGTGAAACGGCAGTAAAAAGAGTTGAAATTGAGCCATGTGATACACAAAAGACTTTCCTCAATGGCCATTGTAGATTCTGGAGCCAAGACCTCTCTCGGGATTGAAAAGCTTCTCAAATGTAAGATGCTGGGCCCATTAGTCTCTGCGCTGTCTCTGTCCCATTCTCCGTACAGTTTATAGAGATTTTGCTGTGTCTGTTAAATAGTTCCCTCTCTTGAACTGTGCTGACAATAACTGAGCCATATCATTTATTCAATCACAGGATTGGGTATTGCTATCATTTATTGCCTCTCCCTGATCACCCAGAGGCCCATATTGCTGCGGTTCTGAAAACACAAGTAGGCCAGACCACGTAAGGATGGCAGATTTCCTTCACTGAAGCACATAAGTGAACAAGGTGGATTTTCCAACAATTGGCAATGGATTCACGGTCATCATTAGACCCTTAATTCCAAATTCTTTACTGAATTCAAATTCCACCATCTGCCATGGTGGGATTTGAACCCAAGTCCCCAGAACATGAGCTGAATTTCTGGATTAACAGTCTAGTGATAATGCCACTAGGCCAGTCCTGAGAGATTCTGCTGTCAAGATAAGGGTTCATGTCAAATTTGTTTACATTTGTAAATACAGAACAATGACATAGAAAACAAAGTGTAGTGATTAGAATCAGCTGGATCTTATTGACCACGAGATCCTTTGTTGGGGTTGTTAACCTGGCCCAATTAGGAATGCCCTGGTTAATTAATATAACCAGGAAGTAGGGGCTCATATAGTGCAGTGGTAGTGTCACTGCCAATGGAACCAGGAGGCTTGGGTTCAAGTCTTGCTTGCTTTGGATGTGTGACATGCATGTCTGATAAGGTTAATGAGGAAAATACCTTACGGCCCTGTTGTGGTGCAGTGGTAGTGTCCCTACTCCTGAACCGAGAGACCTAGGTTCAAGTCTCACCTGCTCCAGAGGTGTGTAGTAACATCTCTCAGCAGGTTGTTTAGAAACATGGGTTAATAATAAAAATATAACCAGGAGGTTTAGAATCTCCTCAGTTCAGGGGATTGACCCTGAGCTGGTTGGTCACAGTGCACAGGTAAATAAAAGGTGAGTTGGTGATGGGACACAGACCTCTGTGCAGCTATTTCACAAAGGAACTGCAGATGTTGGAAATCTGAAACAAAAAACAGAAATTGCTTGAGAAGCTCAGTAGACATGGTAGCTGTGAGTCAGATGGATTTTTACTAGACCGCTTTGGCATTTTACAGATTTATTTCACGCTGTAATGAAGCTTTTGGGATTTGAAATAGAGCTAATCAGAATGGTGGTTTCAACCTTTTTGCCATTCGATTACTTTGTTTATACTAACTGAGCTGCGTACCTCTGTAGCAACAAAAATGCTTGATTTATTTTCCCCCCTTACAGCAGCTAATGAACAGTGAGCTGCTGTTAAATAATGTATTGAGCCAGGAAGTTGCCATGCCATTAAGGAGGGGAGCAGCCGAACTTTGGGAGGCTGGTGAGGAACCTGCTCAATTTGGAGCTGAGCTTGAGATGGTTTTGATTTGCAGTTTTAGATAATTGTACTGGAGTGATGCTCACTGTCCATCAGCTCCTGTTCCCTCTATCTGGGTTAGTAGGTGTGCTCCAGGCTTGCAGAGATTAGTTCCTATCTGCTGAGTCACTGTTTCATTCCACAGAAATGGAGTTTGCATCTCATTTTCATCACAGCAAGTAACCGTGGCTATGTTTACCTAGGACCTACACTTTGATTTTCCTGGCTTAAAGCTCTCTGGCTTGCTACCTCACTTTCATCCTTAAAACCATAGACCAGAAGATATAGGAGCAGAATTAAGCCATCTAGCCCATCGAGTCTGCTCTACTGTTCAATCATGGCTGACATGTTTCTCACCCCCCATTCTCCTGCCTTCTCCTCATAACCCTTGATCCCCTCACTAACCAAGAACCTGTATATCTCTGTATTAAATGCAGTCAATGACCTGGCCTCCACAGCCCTCTTGCTCATGGATTAACTACCTGAAGATATTCCTCCTCATCTCAATTCTGAAGGATCACCTGTGCACTCTGAGGCTGTGCCCTTGGGTCCTAGTCGCTCCTACTAGTGGAAATTTCTGCACGTCCACTGTATCCACGGCTCTCAGTATTCGGTAAGTTTCAGTGTGATCCTCCCTCATCCTTCTAAACTCCATCAAGTACCAACCCAGAGTCTTCAACTGCTCCTCATATGATCAGCCCTTCATCCCTGGGATCGTTCTTGTGAATGTCCTGTGGGCCCCCTCCAAGTCCAGCACATCCTTCCCTAGACACAGGGCCCAAAATTGCTCACAATATTCCAAATGCGGTCTGACCAGAGCCTTATACAGCCTCAGCAGTACATCCCTGCTCTTGTATTCTAGCCCTCTTGAAATGAATGCTAACATTGCATTTGCCTTCCTGACCGCCAACTGAACCTGCATGTTAACCTTAAGAGAATCTTAAAGTAGGACTCCAAAGTACCTTTGTGCTTCAGATTTCCAAAGTCTTTCCCCGTTTAGAAAATAGTCTATGCCTCTGTTCTTCCTACCAAAGTGCATAACCTCACACTTCATCACATTGTATTCTATCAGACACATCTTTCCCCACGCTCCTATCCTTCTGTTGCCTCCCCACTTCCTCAACACTACCTGGCCCTCCACCTATCTTTGTTTCATCTGCAAACTTCACAACAATGTGCTTGGGTCCTTCATCCAACCTTTTGGTTATCGGACTGATAGTCCTTCTGTGTTTTGTTTTGTCCTGTGAAACGTCTTAGAACATTTCATCACAGTGTAGGTGTGAGTTTTTGTCCTACTGGTCATTATTCTATTGTCCAATACAGGAGGTACGTGTAACAAAAACCATTAATGAGGAACATTTTGGTTTGCAGTTCTGAGATTGTTCATTAAATGCGCTAATTCTTTAAAGATGCATGAAACGAATGATTGGTGAGTAGGAATGGCAATCTTCTATCACACTAAGTTCGTTCTTTCCACACGTTTTTTACAATTTGTAGAGCTTTGTTGATAATTTAAAAATGAATGACCTAAATTCTTCATCAGACCTGTCGGCTACCGTACTGGATCAGTAATCAACTCAGCCTATTTCTCTCTCTCTCTCTCTCTCTCTCTCTCTCTCTCCTGAACGCACAGGTGCTCTTTTCCTTTTGCTCTCTGTCATTGCTTGTGCTGTCTCTTGCTTTCTTAAACTGTTTCACATGTTCTCTCGTGCTGTCTCTCATGCACTCTCTCTTGTTCTTTCTCTCACTCGCTTTCGTGCTCCCTTGTTTTCTCTCTCTCCCGCTCTCACGTCCCCCCCCTCGCGTCCCCCCCTCGCGTCCCCCCTCTCACGCTCTCTCCTTCGCTCTCGCTCTTGCTCTTTCTCACTTACTTCAATTTACACCTATCTCCTTGGCTAGCTTTGACCACCCAGCAGAGGTTGGGTTTGTTAGGAATATGGCCCAGGACAGCCCCCTGGGGTGGGGGCTGTATCTCACCCATAAGCCCATCTGTCACTTGAAACTGTCACCATGGTGCAAATAGCACCTGAACAGGACCACCCAGGGCATCCTTAAACACCCTCAGTCCCAACAGTACCAGCTCAGAAACTGAATTACTGACTGCCTTCCCTTTTGTTTCTTTATCCCAATTTGCCCTACTCCAGCTAAGCTGGACAGCAGGAATCAAACCTGAGGTGAATTTAACCTGACAGGATGGGAAATATCACACCAGCCTGGTTGGATATACCCCGTGTGAAATGATTTGGTCTTCTCCGTTCCTCATATCTCTCTGGCTGTTTAGATGTAAGCTTGTGATTAATTAGGCACCATCTAGCAATCTCGCTGCCAGAGATTGGAGGGGAATTTTGTAGAGGAAAGTCTACATTAAAGTGAGACTGGTCCACTTCTCAGATTGAAGCTGACACAGGATCAATTTGGTAGAATTCAAGAATCTGTCCGTTTAACAATATGGACCTAATCTGGGAACCCTTCGTGCTAAGTGAAGTGTTTGAAATGTGAGCGTTTCACTCTCTGACATTAAATCCTCCCTCCTTGGGTACCTCCTTGTGTTTTCAAGAGTTGACTATGTTAAATACTTGAATATTGCGTCTGTAGGGGTGCATTTCAGAAATGACAGGAAAAATTGTTTTTATGTTTGAAATGTGGAAAAATTTCTGCAATTGGAACGTCTGGCTCAGAGCCTCACTTGAAAGCCTCTGAGATGTATGCATTCTGACATTACAGCTCTTGCTCTGACCTCTACTCCCATCTCGTGTTGACAGTCCTGCAGGATGTCTGAATTTCCATTTTAACAAAGACGCTTGTACATGCAGAGAGAGGCATGTGCACACTTGGGTGCATGAAAACACTTGTATACACGAAAACACTTGTATACACCTTCTTTTACCAGTATTTCGAGTACAGGTACTACCACTTCCAGCATTGTTAATCCTGGAGGCTAAAGTGATTCCACTGTATTACGACTCTCAGTCAGTAGCCAACAAAGCCACAAGTCAGAGGTAAACATGAAAGGCAGAGATCATCAAACAGAGCTTGTCTGCCTGGACAATTGATCAATTCTGTCTGCATTCGATCTCTTTTTTTTAAAAAAACTGCTTTTCATTAAAATTTAAACGTGACTTTCTGTTCCCTTCCCTCGGCCTTAATGCAAAGGCTTGACATTATCACCCCACTTTACTGACTGCTTGTTACAATAGTTACTGTTCCTTTTATCTGACACAGCTCAGCCAGAGGCTTGTCACTCTCACCAGGCTGTAATCTTGTCGACAGTTGGATGCTCAAGTAGCGGTTCCTCCCAGTGGAATCCTGGTTCGTTGCAGTCTCTGTACAGTTTTCAATTTCACCCCCTTCAGCGCTGTCAGAATAATCGTTGCCTCTTCGTCCATAACTAATTCTTAACCCCCCCCCCACCCGAACTCATTGCCCTCAGCAGTTGGGATGTGACGTCTTTCAAATGTTTCATCTTTGGGAAGGAGCAGTCAACAGTCACTTCATCGTCCAGGTGCAGACCCAGAGCTTTTCTTGTTAAGAATAACAGTTTGTGATGGGTATGGGAAAGTCAGTACTGTCTACCAGACTATGAGGCTGTTGTCTGGTCAGCGAGAGGAGAATGGTGGTGGTTTAACCTGAGGGTCACCACACCTCGGGCCAAGATGCTGAGAGGGTGGGACCACAGCGAGGGAATTGAACCCATGCAACTGGCATCACTCTGCCTCGCGGCTGTCCACCCAACTGAACTAACTGATACAAGAGAGAGGAATTCTGTGGTGAATAACTCAGCTCCTGACTCCCCAAATCCCCCACCTGAAGTAGAAAATGTGAGGGAATGTTCTCCTCTTGCCTGGATGGGCGCAGCTCCATCCAGGACAAAAATAAAAATCTGCTTAATCAGTGCTCCATTTGGCATCTTCAGCATTCCCTCCCTCCATTACCAGTGCTCAGCAGCAGCAGTGTGTACCGTCTACCTGATGCACTGCAGCGACATGCCAAGGCTCCCCTGGCAGCCTCTTCCAAACGTGTGATCTGTAACACCTAAAAGCCCTTGGCGCACCATCAGTTGCAGGTTCTCCTGCACCTGGACTTGGAAACATACTGTGCTGGAACTCAACACTGTAGTTGCACAGTGGGAGTCACCACGCAGAAAGGACTGCAATGGTTTAAAAAGGCAACTCAGCACCAGCCCCTCAAGGGAAAACAGGGAAGGGAAATGAACACTGGCTTTTCCAGTGATAACCACGTACTGCAGATAAAGAAGTAAGAATAAATGAAGTGGACACAGGAGCCTCCTGATTGTAAGATTTCCATATTCCAAATGGTGAGAGACAGCCTTTGGAAGTGTTGTGCGACAGTGCAGTATTACGGCAAGCTGTTCAATTTGTCTGAGGTATTATCTTTTACCTATGCTTCACTACACACAAACAAATCTCGAGTTTCATACCCACGTAGGACCTATATTTTCTGATGATTCCTAGATGGCGGAATAAAATTTTAATATCGACCTTAACTTGTAACCAATCTACAAGCCAAAAGAAAATATAGAATCGCACTATCTTCCAGAACTGAAGGAGGCCATTCTGCCCATTTAGCCTGTTCTGGCTGTTTGGCAGAGGTCTCCAATTAGTTGCTTGGTCCTGCGCCATTCTTCACATCAAACATTTATCCACTTCTTATTTTAAGGTAGCTAAAGTTACGACATGGGACATGGGCATGATTGGCAAGGCATGGGCATTTACTGCCTGGGGTGCTGACAGGGAGGATTTTGACTCTGCAATGAGGAAGGAACAGTGATGCAGTCCTGACTGACTGGACGACTGAGCTTGATGGTGGTGGTCCTCCCATGTGCTTGCTCAGGAGAGGAGATAGCAGGTTTGGGAAGGGGCTGACACAGCAGACCTGGTGAGTTCCCAAGTACAGAGTCATGATTGGTAACTGTTCAACCTCGGGCTAGGGCAGAGGTTGAGAAGGAGAGTCCTTCATGGTAACCTCAGCTAATTGGGCCCCTCACGTACAGTAGCTGGCAGTGGACCGGTCACAACAGTGGGTAGGTCATTCTCCTCATTAATGGAGTCACAGAAGTTTTAATATTCATTATGAGGGCAGGATTTGATTAGTGACACTTCTGACAGGATTTTCAGGAATGCCTCTGAGTATGAGATCTTTCAGATCTGTTTTGCTTGGAACAGTTTGCCTGTAATTAAGCCAAAAATAAGTGACGTGTGCATAATCATTGCCATTCATTGCTCTTCAGTCAGTGTGGGTGTGATTTCCAATCCAAGCATTTAATAACCTTTTTAGAATCAAATTGCCAAAATGATTCAAAAGTATTCAGCTGCACTTTCTAATACAGTATTTTCCATGGAAATGAAAATGTCTTCATTACTTTAATTGTCCCAGAACAAGCAAAGATCAGTCCCTTTCTTGTGGAGCCAGTTGTTTGTATGAAATTTGTGGCAGCCGCAGTGAAGCAATGGTAGATTGCTGATTAGTTGTGGGTCACTTCCTGTCCCATTGAAAATGTCCAAGAGTCTCATGGGAGTTTAAAATTGGTTCTGCAGGATGA
Organism: Ginglymostoma cirratum; assembly: GCA_024137785.1. Lineage (NCBI taxonomy): Eukaryota > Metazoa > Chordata > Chondrichthyes > Orectolobiformes > Ginglymostomatidae > Ginglymostoma > Ginglymostoma cirratum. Next base: position 19,760,581 of record JAHRHZ010000071.1, read on the forward strand.
CATTTGCTGGTTGACCTGTCACTAGAATGGAGGAGTGCTGACAACACTGGCATTGACCAACTGCCCATTGCCTTGTTACACGGAGAAGATGAAAACACAAAAACAAAACTGGGATTGGTGGTTTTATCAAGGCAGATCGATGGAGTTGAGCTTCAGATTAGTCCTGATCTAGATAAAAGACAGAACAGGTATGACGGGTTGAGTGGTCTCCTCCTGCTCCTTCGAGGTGACCCATTGCAAGTTGGTCACATACGACTTGAGATGATCCCGGGGCTCATAATCTCAGCATTGTAATTTGTGTGCTAGTTTTCCAAAAAGTACTCTCTCTCCAATCCATCTAAGCCGAAACTGTAACTTCAGTGTTTCATGGAGGAAATGTAATAAGGGGCAGTAAATGTATAAGTCTAGCAAAACCCACATCCCATGAATTTTTCCAAACAAAGTCTTTATTTATATTCTTGTAAAGAAATATTGGGTAGGCTCAATACATTGTAGTGAGCGTCCCTGTGTGTGATATGATGATGTGGGACTGTGTAGTGATGGTAATGAGGTGGACCTCATAGAATATGCGTTCCCCAACAGGGGCTGTTAACCTGGTCCAATCAGCGAGCCCTGGCTGACAGACATAAACAGGAGTGTCAGAGGTTCTGTTCAATCAGAGAGCTGACCCTGAGGGAGCTGGACCAGTGTCAAGGACTCTTCAAGTGTAAGTAAAGGAGACTTGGTGGCAGGATACCAGCCTCTGTGGAGTTATTTCAGAATGTTTTAGCTGTGATGGTGTAGCCATCATGAGTGTGGAGCAAGCTTGATGAAACAAGTAGCCTTTCCTGTTCTGATGAAGGGTCACTGGGCCCAAAACGTTACCTCTCTCAGTACAGTTGCTGCCAGACCTACTGAGTCTCTAGTGCAATTTCTGTGTTTGTTTCAGATTTCCAGCATCCACAGTTCTTAGCCTTTCCCCACCCGTGTGTTTGTACTTCCCAGTTTGACTCTTTGCTTTTGCTGGTGCTCTGTGTTATGGGTCTCTTCTGTCTCTAGTGGAAGCAGTTTGGAATGGGGGGTTGATGGCAAGTAATGGAGACTGGGATGGAGGAAGACTGTAGCCAGAGGATCATCAGATGCAAACCCGATCCTTCCTATTTGCTTATTCACACTTTTGCTTCCGATAGGCGCCAGAACGCGAAAGCCCCAAGTCATTACTTTCACTGATAAGCGTCCTCGTGATTCTGATCCCTAATGCCACAGAGCAAAACCTGAACTGTGGGAGCACCTTACTTTTCCACTAGAGGGAACCAGATGTGAATTTTGGGATTTGGAATCTCCACTATGTTTGTTTCCCCCATCTGTTTTCCAGCTGTGTATTGATCAGACATTTCACCCAATCAGCCCACATCAAAACAACTGGGGCATGAGAAATACTTCAATAGAGTTGAGCGAGCCGCCTTTCTCGTTGGCTTTAGTTAAGGTCTCTGTGGTTTCCCAGCATGTCCCTGCAGCTTGTGGTGAGAATTTGAGGTCACAGATGGAAAGTGAAATGTAAGCAATTTTGAAACTTCTTCAAACAAGGGATGTTGTGGTATCCAACTCCAAGGGTTAATGGTCAATGTTGTAATTATGTCCGGATTGAAGAGGAGAAAGAGCTTGAATTTATTTTGTGATCCGAAGCCAATCAAGAGTGCTTTACAGTGTGGCCACTGTTGTGGGCAATAGATTGCCAATTTGCATGCAGGAACCTTCAATTATCAGCACTATGGAGACGGTTTTGGTCGAGGGATAACTACAAAGCAGGACACTAGAGAACACGCACCATCTATTCTTTGATGTGGGGACCTTTCTGAGTCCAACGTGAGAAGGTGGATGGGGCCTTGGTATGACATCAGATCTGAAGGAACAAGTTCACAGCAGTGCCTTGGGGCTCCACTTGTGCTTCTGAATCAGTTGGTTGTAGGTTCAAGTCCCATTCTGGCACGTAACCAAGGCTGACATTCGAGTGCAGTGTTGAGCGAGTGCTGGTGGCTTGGTGAACTCTGTCTTTTAGACAATATGTTAAACCACTGCCCCATCTGTCATCTCAAGTGAATGTAACTATGGCACTACCTCAATGAATACCAAAGACGGGCATTCTCTGTGGTGCCCTGTCCAAAGTTAATCCCTCAACAAGTGTCTCAAAAGCAGAAACCGAGCCACGCTAAGCACTGCATCACGTACCCTACCAACTTGGCATCAAAGCCCCTTAATTGGCTACCACCTAACCCCTCACTTTCTGCAGGAGCTGTCACAGTATTTGGTGGAACTGCTGGACATTTCTATCACAGAACGAGGTGCACTCACTGCTGTAGGAGGAGATATAATTTCAACACCAGAGCTATCTGCTGTCGGGTTTGCACATTCCTGGACAGGTTCATAACAGGCGGCCTGCTATCTGGGAATCTCCGGCACAGAAGTCATCTACAGTTAATTGATAAGTTTTAATCAGATAAGGGACAAATAGGGTTTTCCAACTCCAATCTGAATATCTGGGCACAGCTCCCGGAGACAACAAGCAGGCTGCCATGTTTCCAACTGAATACACTTCCAAAGTACTTCGTCAGTTGTAAAGTGGTTTGGTGCGCCCAGAGGTTGTGAAAAACTCTTTACAGATACAATCCTTTCTTTTTTCCTTTGTCCACCCCCACGATCCTGATGTTAATTTCAACATCGAAACTGAAACTTGTGATTCTCGAGTTGCATATAACTACGAATAGTTTGTTGTGTAATCCACAGTTAATTGTTCCCTTCTGAAGCAAACAAATACTTTTTACTCCACTTGGACTGTAAGGGAAATGGGCGTCTTGTTGCAAAACAGCAGTGAATGCAGTGATTCACATTGGATCTGTAAAAGTAGTCTTGTTCGAATACCCAGCAGAATATTTTGCCATTGTGCAGTGACAAAAGCATAGCTGGGTGGTAATTTGATATCATTGAGCGCAGACTCTGCTTCAGGGACAAAGGCACTGTGTAAACTAAGTTCTAAAACACACTCAAGTTGGGTAAATTAATTTGAGGTGATCTTTAATATATCTGCAAACAGACATGATTTGCCTCCAGCTTCTCATATTTTATTGTTGCATGGAGGACAAACAAATTGCTCACTAAACAAAGTAATCGATTCAGTTTTGATCCTCATCACAAACTGTTTACTGAGACAGTCTATAAAATGTAGTACTTGGGACATTTTTCAGAACAGTGGTCTCTCACCAGCTTCCTTAATTAGTCCTGAATCACTCCAGTGATGCATCCAATTACAAGGTCAAAGGACAAGGCACGGCAAAGGAAATTAGGGTTTTCCTGTGTAAATGCCTCATTATTGTTTGACTCAGTACCTGCATTAGTAAAATTACTATTTTCATGTTGTATCTGGTGCATAGTATCAACTGTACTTCAGCTGGTGCTACGCTTGCTTCTGAATCACAAGATTCACAGTTCAAATTCCACGCCAGAATTTGAGGACAAGAACCTGAGCTGGAGGTTCCAATTTTCGGGTGCGACTTCAAACCGAGAGCCCTACTTGCTTTCTCCAGGGGATGCTAAAGATCGCATGATTATGTTCTAGGAAGAGCAGTGGAATTATCTCCGGCGCCCACGTCAGTCAGTCACCATCACAAAAACAAATGGAACTTTTATTTTGTCACAGTTTGAGAGAACGTGCTGTGAGTAAATTGGCTGCTACGTTGCTTACATTGGAACAAACCTCGACCAGGCTAACCACCCCCCAGCATCGAGGCACTGACCACTCTTGATCGGCTACGATGGGCTGGGTACGTCGTCCTCATGACTGACACGAGACTGTCCAAGCAGGTCCTGTACTCCCTGCTCTGTAACAGCAGGCAAGCCCCGGGTGGACAGAGGAAGTGTTTCAGTGATACACTCAAGGCCTCACTGGGGAAGTGCGACCTTCCCACAGGCGCCTGGGAATCACTGGCCCAAGACCATCCAAAGTGGGGGAGGACTATCTGGGAAAGCGTCGAGCACCTTGAGACTTGCCGAGGGGGAAGAAAGTGGAAGCCAGACAAAAACAGCGCAAGGAGCGCGCTGCCACACCAACGCCCTACCCACCCCTTCCCGGGACCACCACCTACCCCAAGTGTAACAGTCTGTGGTAGCCGGATCAGTCTGTACTGCTACATTCTTACTCACCCTGGGAGTGGAAGAGAGTCATCTTCATCTGCAAGGGATTGCCGCTGATGATGCAACAGTGGCAGCCGTTTGAAAATACTTTATTGTGAAGTCTTCTGAGCAGCTGTGAAAGGTAGTTTATAAATGCGAGTCAATCTTTCTTATCCAAGGAGCAGTTGGAGGAGCATTTCCTTGCTCAGCTGGACCCATAATGGTCAGTGTGTCTTCATTTGTCTAGGCTTTACCTCTGGAGTTCTCAACCCAAATCTCACCAACTCTTTACCCTCTCTGCCTAACTCCTTTTAGACACACTCGTTAAAAACTACCTGTTACTTTGCCCTTTAAGACTCACTTTTAAACCTTCTCTTTGACGTTCTCTTTCACTATCACCTTTGATGACTTGATACGGATTTCAATTGGACCTACCCAGGAAACACCCTGGGGTATTTTATGTCATCCAGGCAGTATATAAAGGTAAGATGGTATTGAAATAGAATTCTTCTAATACTGAATTTGCTTGTCTCTTGAACAAGAACAGTCAAGGACACCGAACACAAATGATAACATGGGATTAGCTGTAGAGAAGGACTTGCATGTAAACATACTGAGTAGGACAACTCTTTCTGTGATTGTAACATTCAGTGATTTTACATTCCTCGATGACAAGCAACGTTGACTGGAAAGTGAATGGAAAACCTTTTTTTGCCTAACACGATAACACTTCACTGACTGTTGAGGTGTTTGGGACGGAGAAAACAGTTGAAGACAATTAGTTGATTGTACATAGCTATTCTGCAATGACAATATTTGTCACGGATTTAAAAGGTGCTATCCAGAGACTTGCTGCAGAGATTAAAGAAGATCATTATTAAAAATTCCATATTTAATTTAATTTTATTAAAGGTGCAAACAGAAGCAGTAAAATATTGCCCCTCTAATGCTGTCTGACCTGCTGTTTTTGTCAAGCACCACGTTTATTAAATAAAGTATTTTTGTCTGAAACAGCATTTCTTTCAAGATTCCTCCAGTTTGGAATCCCTTGCCAACAATTTTTTTTTAGATCTCTTCTAAGGGATGTTGGTGTTACTGGCTGGGCATTTATTGCCCATTCCTAGTTGCCTTTAACAGAGTGTATTTGAGCACCTTGTTGGTGCACTGCAGTCCATTTACTATAGGTACCATGACAGCGCCATGATGAGGGGGGTTCTGGGATTTTGACCCAATGACACTGAAAAAACATTGATTTATTTCCAAGTCAGGATGCTCAGTGGCTCAGAGGAGAACTTGGTGTTCCCATGTATCTGCACCTCAATGGGTGATGCTCATGGGTTTGGAAGGTGCTGTGTAAGGAGCCTTGGTGATTTTCTGCAGTGGATCTTGTTGAAGTTACACATTGCTTGCCACTGTTGTGTGGTGAGGAGAGCAAATGTTGAAGGTAGTGGATGGAGTGCCAATCCTGCAAGATGCTTCCTCCTGGATGGTACCAGGAGGAGTACTGAGCGTTGTTGGAGCTGCAGTCATCCAGGCAAGTGGATGCTGTGTTACACTAAGTGCCATTATTGATGAGAAACAGCCACAATCTCCTAAAGAATTGACTTATAACCAAACTGAGATGACCAACAGTTGATATTCTGCGGTCGATTGGTTCGCCGAGCTCGTTCACAGACGTTTCATTACCTGCTGGGTAACATCATCAGTGTGGCCTCCGATGAAGCATCAGTGTGTTTTCCCACCTGGTGTTTAAACTCTGGGGTCCGTTGGAATTTCTAAGGGCCTGGTTCTCCACCAAGAAGGCCATCAATACACACCTAGAATTAGATCCTATCTATAACACCACTGCGAAGAAAGACCGGAAATGAGGTAACCAATTCCAGCAGACCCCAGAGTTTAAATAACAAATGGGAAAACACAGCGGCGCTTCATCGGAGGCTGCACTGATGATGTTACCAAACAGGATAATGAAATGTCTGCGAACTAACGAACCAACTTAGCGAACGAACCAACCACAGCATCCTCAACCTGAGCCACAAATCTACTCTAGTTCACAGGAGGAGTATTCACCTATTAAGAATACGACCCTCTACCTTGAATGGTGGGCCAATCTTAGCATGATGAAATTTGAACATTGCACCCCTTGGTGTATTAGTCCAGTGTCAAAAATGTCGGATTTTAGCTCATCCAAAATTCATTAACTTTGACAGACGTGAAATTGGACAATAATTTATTGCAGCTTAGCTGAGTATACCAAAACAGTGCTGTGCTCTCAAAGGTATTTGGGTCATCATTCTTCCTTTGAGCAACTTCACCAAAATCCTAGAGAGAAGGAAGCAAGTAGCTAACCATTTCATTTGCTATTTGAAAGCAGTTGCTGCTTCAACAAGTCAGAAGCGATCAACAAGGTTCCACACGGCAGACTGGTTAGCAAGGTTAGATCACACAGAATAAAGGGAGAACTAGACATTTGGATACAGAACTGGCTGCAAGGTAGGAGACAGAGGGTGGGGGTGAAGGGTTGCTTTTTGGACTGGAGGCCTGTGACCCCCAGCGGTGTGCCATAAGGATCCGCGCTGGGTCCACTGCTTTTCATCATTTATATGAATGGTTTGGATGTGGATGTGCGGCATGGTTAGTAAGTTTGCACGTGACTCCAAAATTGGAGGTGTAGTGGTCAGCGAAGGAGGTTACCTCAGAGTACAACGGGACCTTGATCAGATGGGCCAATGGGCTGAGAAGTAATAGTTGGAGTATAATTTAGATAAATGTGCGGTGCTGCATTTTGAAAAGGCAAATCAGGGCAGGTAAAGGTAAGGACCTGGGGAGTGTCGCTGAACAAAGAGACCTTGGAGTTCAGGTTCATAGTTCCTTGAAAGTGGAGTCACAGGTAGATAGGATAGTGAATAAAGCATTTGTTATGCTTGCCTTTATCGGTCATTGCATTGAGTATAGGAGTTGGGAGGTCATGTTGAGGCTGGCATTGGTTAGGCCACTTTTGGAATACTATGTGCAATTCTGATCTCTCTGCTGTAGGAAGGATGTTGTTAAACTTGAAAGGGTTCAGGAAAGATGTAAAAGGATATTGCCATGGTTGGAGGGTTTGAGCTATAGGGAGAGGCTGAACAGACTGGGGCTATTTTCCCTGGAGCATCGGAAGAGGTTTATAAAATCATGAGCGGCATGGATAGGGTGAATTGACAAGGTCTTTTCCCCAGGGTAGGGGAGTCCAAAACGAGAGGGAGGTTTAAGGTGAGAGGAGAAAGATTTAAACGCGACCTAAGGGGCAATTTTTTCATACAGATGGTGGTGCATGTATGGAATGAGCTGCCAGAGTAAGTGGTGGAGGCTGGTACAATTACAACATTTAAAAGGCATCTGGATGGGTACATAGAAAGGGTTTAGAGGAATATGGGCAAAATGCTGGCAAATGGGACTAGATTAATTTAGGATATCTGGTCAGCATGGACGAGTTGGACTAACAGGTCTATTTCCATGTTCTACGACTTTAAGTATGGAAAGCTAATGACAAGTGGGTAGAAATATAATAACCTTGGGCATCCTGTGGATCTCATAACCCTAATGTTTGGAGACTTCTGTTTGGATACCCTGTGATTGAATCAGCTGAGCCCTTTTCAGCTTTATCGTTGTGCATCCCCTATCTCCCAAGCACCTTCACTGCATCCCTTAGTGGCCTTTCTTCAGCTGCTCTCAGCTGGCTAAAACCTCGAAAGCAGAGAAGCTTGGAATCTGTGAGCAGGAGTAGGCCATTTGGTGCTTTGAACCTGTTCCATCTTTCAGTACGGTCATGGCGGGTCAATTAGCTGGACGGCTGGGTTTGTGATGCAGAGCAACGCCAACATTGCATGGGTTTAGTTCCCATCCTGGCTGAGGAGGTTACCATGAAGGGCTCCCCTCCTCAACGTCTCCCCCTCCCCTGAGGCTTGATGACCTCAGGCTAAGCCATCGCCAGTTGTCTTTATCTCCTTAATGAGAGAGCAGCCCTGTGGTCTGGCTGGACCTTCACCTTTGCTTATGTGGCTGAGTGACCCGTTTTGTCCGATAATGCTTCAGCAAAAGACCTTGAGGCCCTTTTTTACTGGAAAGCTGAACAGCGAGTTGCTGTTCCCTAATTGCTGTTGACCTCACCGGAACCTGGATGTTGCGAACAAAACAAGGAAGGCTATAGCTGAGAAGAGACTGGGATTTCTGTTTCCGTGGGACAGTTCAGGTTTCACACAGATGCCTGCGAGATTGGAGAATTTTCTTCTTGCACTGGCTCCTAGTAAATAGATCTCGTCAAGCAGATTGTCACACAGCAATTTGATCCTGACATGTGTTCCTGGTTCTTTATAACAAATAAGACTTGTTTTGGTGCTCAACCCTGGAATGAATAGACCTATTGTCATGGGAAACATTGGGTGAATTCAGCAGGCCGATGGATTGTGGCCATATACTCGGACTGAGTATCAGATGGAAGCCGGCAGGTACAACAGAAGCTGGAATAAGTGACCTGGCGTTCTATACTGTGTATTGGTGAGTCCGAGCTCCATTTCCATTCCTTTGTGGGGCTGACACAGGAGGAGGAAGGGATGTTGCAAAGAAAAGAAAGAGGGGGAGGTCAAGCCTCGGGTGGGCAGCGTGCTGAGTCGCTGAGGGGTGAGAGTTCAATTCCACTGTGCTGCAGTTTGATTTCAAGTTTTCTGTAAAGGCCCTTCTTTTGCAAAAGACTGGTTGGTGTAAATGGTAAGCCCCACAGTTATGCCTATGGTTTCCAAGAAAACAAATTCACAGGATTGGAGCCTTCTTTGATAGAGGCAAAAAATTGTTTGCCGCTGGCCTCACAGCAAAGAAAGAAGCATCTTGCATGAAATCTGTATCTTGTTTGAGCGGTGGAAGGAGCGAAGCGTTTCACAGCCAGCAAAACACTTTTTGAAGCGTGGTTTCTGTTGTAAGCTAGAAAGACCAGCAGCCAACTTGCATACAGCAAGCTCCAGCTAACAGCCCTGAGAGAATGACCAGACCATCTGCTTTAGCAATGTGGCTGGGTGGATAACTGTGGACAGGAGACTGGGGGTGGGGGGGAGCTCCCCTTCTTTGCAATAGCGTGTTGGGATCTTTAGAACTAGAATTGGGTTTTGTTGTCACGTGCTCAAGTACAGAAGCACAGCATGTGGGGATTCAGCCCCAGAGCAGCGAGCGGGGATCGCGTACCGGGGGAGGTAGAGACTGCCGCTGGGGGAGGCAGTCCTGGAACTTAGCTTGGAGTGGGGACGAATGTTGGACTGTGGTTTGGCACAGGTGCTCAGATTATGTGCGGATGCCCTGCGCTGAACTGCTGCAATGAAGTGTTTATTTGGAACTTTTTTAACCCGACTGTAATGTCAATCCTTTAAGTATGTCTTACTTCTATCTTATTTTTTAAAGTATTGCAACTGCTTTTCTTTTTATGCCTCTTTTATATCCAAGATTTGTACCTAAGGTAACGCCATAAGAGGCAGAGTTTGTAAAAGCTTTTCACTGTACTCCTACAATGGAGTACACATGACAATAAAAGGATATTCCAGAAGTGCAGTGAAAAGTGTACCATGTCGCTACACATAACGTCATCTTAGGTACAAAGTACAAATTTAGTCACAAATCTTAGGTCCCAAAATATGTTAGGTACAAAAATAGAGAAATAAAGGAAAAAGCTAAAAATTCTACATTACAGTTCTTCATAGTATAAATTAGGAAAATTGGGAAATAAAGTTGAAAGATAAACATTATTGCCCCCCTGAGAGGACAGACAGATTTCATTGTTCAGCACATTGTCCAAAGGGGATAGTACCTTCGACTGTGCAGCATTCTCATTCTATCACAGTTGGTTGTCATCATAGGTTGTGTGCTCAAGAATCCATGGACACCAGATGGTGTCCACTGGCATCCAGCACTGGTATCTCATTATGGCAAACCATTGGTGAAGGTTTGGGCATGTTACCTGTCTATCTGCATGGGCGGCCTGTGCACTGGAACATGCAGGTGGTGAATACTTTGATACTCGACACTTGTATGCAGGCCTAAGAGCTTGAAATGTGTTTATAATGCCTTCAACAACTTTGTTGTCACAACAACTGGCGAATATATAGTACCGGCAGATGTGAGGAATCCAGGCATATTAACATGATGGAGCGTATCAGACAGAGAAGCATCAGACCTACCTACGTTGAAATGTTGTGGGAGCAAATTACTGCACGTGCTGGAATCTGTACTAAAACCAAAAAATGCTGGAGATCACAGCAGGTCAGGCAGCATCCATCGGATAGAGAGCAAGCTAATGCTTCGAGTCCAGATGACTGTTCATCAGGGCTGATGTGAAGTGTGGAAGGGGGCAGCAGAAGATGTGAGAGTGAACTTTGTTGACTGCACAAATGCTGCCCCCTCCTCACTTCACGTCAGCTCTGATGAAGGGTCGTCTCAACTCAACGTTAGCTTGCTCTCTCTCCATGGATGCTGCCTGACCTGCTGTGATCTCCAGCATTTTTTTGTTTTTAATACATCAAGATGTATTGCTGAAAGATAGAATTAGTATTTATAATAACGTAGCAACTGATCGGAGTGTGAGCACGACCAGTGATAGACAAAGCGACTCCAGAACTGGAAAACCAACCAAAGTGCAAAATTATGTCTCTGAGCGTGCACAATCGTAACTGAAAGATGAACATCAGATGCGCTTAACCCATGAGTTTTGACCCCCGAGTAAGGGAGTATGAGTGTTTCACACCAGTGCTAAAATGTGTGTGGAGCAAATCAGATATCCCCGCCCCTGATGAGAGTGATATGGACTGAGACTTTAAGGAATCTCGCTCTGGGTGGCCCCTGATTCCTGGCTCAGTTTGTTTCTTCTTATGAAGTTGGTCTGCACTAACGCCCTCAAGTTACAACATGAATGAGCTACGAAGCAACTAAAATTTGTCTACCTTTGGTGAGATGGTCATTTAATCATGGAAAAAATAAGTCCACCGTGTTACTTTGTGGCATTGAATCGTAGAACCTTCAGCTGTATTAATAAGAAAGGTGATCATTCTGACCTTTTATGCCACAGATATGTTCCTCTGGCTGAGGTTGATGTATGTGGGCAGTACTGGAAATATTCCTGAATTTCCAGATGATCTCCTTATCTGGGTTAAACAGACAGACATTGCTTGAAGACAAATGTCCAGTTTTAACTTGCATCAGTTCTGAAACGGTTGCCTTGAAAGAGCAAAATGCATTAGTTTTGAAACAAAAATTTGTGCCAGCTCAATGCAAGTGGAAAATAAGGTATTCAAGTGGTGTAGCAATATTAGACAAAAAAAAAACATATTGGGAATACAGATTTATATTTATGCACTGTGTGGAAAAGCTGAAAGATGTGGAACTGGATTAAGAAGGATTTAGCACATGTTTTCTTGCAAATGAAGTCAACAGTTCAATGTGTGTATTGTGGTTTACCCTGGTTTCTTAAAGAAAAAACACACAAATGCTTTTTAGGAGATAGGGGTTTATGGCCTTGATTCCTGGAAACCTGGCTTTAAGGAGAGTGTCTGGTCTTTGTGCTTTAAAAAAAAGCCGTAAAATGTAGGAGCAGAATTAGGTCATTCGGCCCATCAATCTGCTCCACCACTTGATCATGGCTGATGTATTTCTGAACTCCATTTTCCCCATCTTCTCCCCATGATCTTTGGTCCCTTTACTAATCAAGAACCTATCTATCCCTGTCTTAAATACACACAATGACTTGGCCCCCACAGCCTTCTGCAGCAATGGATTCCACAGATTCACCACCCTCTGGCTGGAGAAATTCTTCCTCATGTCAGTTCTAAAGTCCCTTCATTCTGAGGTTGTGCCCTCAATTGAAACATCTTTTCCATATCCACTTTATCTAGACTTTGCAACCCTTTCTGGAGAGAGTTTTCTGTTTCAGAGGCCTAATTAGTCATTAAAGACGAAATATCTCTCTCCCTGTTCTCTCAATAGAACTTTCTGGAAGCCTGATAAAGTTTCCAAATTTCAGTATTCCTGACTACCTTATAAACTCTGAATCTCTGAACTGTGCCCACGTAGATCCAGCTTGATGACAGTTTGAACTGATGATATTCGATGGGTCTTGGCTATTTGATTTCATCAACAAGAAGCCTGGTGGACCATGAGATTCATTAAATTCTGGCCTTTGTATGACCTAGTGGTGGTATTGCTGGACTATAAATGCTGGGACCCAAGAAATCTTCTCAGGACCTGGGTTCAAATCCCACTGTGGGAGATGGTACATTTCGAATTAGAAGTCTGAAATTGAAAGCCTACTGATGAACATGAAAGCATTGTTGGAAAAAAACCCATCTGGTTCACTAATGTCCTTTAGGAAAGGAAACTGCTATCCTTACCTGGCCTGGCCTACATGTGACTTCAGACCCACAGCAATGAAATTTGACTTTAAACTGCCCCCTGGGCAATTAAGGATGGGCAATAAATGTTGGCCTAGCCAGCAGAGCTTTCGTTTCACGAGCGAATAAAAATAAATTGACCAAAAGAAGTGTTTATTTTTGTCCCTTTTTTAAAAAAACACGCTCCCTGTTAGTTGACTTTCTGAGTGGTATGAGTGCAGTAGTGTTTTGCATTAAGGGGATGGATTCAAATTCCTGATTATAGTTGATATTTAAACCAGTGTTTGACATTTGTTTTAAGAATGAGATTGGTGTTATAATAAATAGATTGGAAATAATGCAGAACTTGAGGAGAACTGAAACAAAATGCATTTTTTTGAAGCTTTTCATCTTGCGCTCTTTAGGACAATTCATAAGAAGACCAATTCTCGGGCTGAAATAACATTTATACTGCATGAGAGGAGAGTGCTGATTGGTAAATTAAGTGGACTCTGGTAGAGAATGCACCTATCAAAGCTATTTGCAATTTAACCGCCAAGCTATCTTTAAATTTTTAACCAGGCTGTTTGGTTTAATTCACTAGTATATTTCTTAGGGCAATGCACTGACAGATGAATGTCAACTTGCACGGTTTAAAATTGAAACAAAGATTGGCAGATAACTGTCAATTATCATTACCTATTGAATTATGTATGGCAATGCCTCTCAATCAGTATCTACTTGTCAGCCTCCTCTAATGCAGTTTAATGTTGCATTTCCCCTTGAATTGGTCTTCTTGTGAATTGCCCTGATGAGTGGCAGGAGGAAATGCTTTAACAAAATGCCCATTTATCAGCAATATATAAACGAATTCTTTTGAGTTTGTTAGGGAAGTGTTATGGACCAGACCAACTCCCTCAAGGTATTCAGCAAATAGTCTAGACCCTAGCATTCTCTCATTTTAAAGGTAAATGTAAGGTGTTGCATTCCAGATGCAATTTGATTGGTCAAACTATTGGATATAAAGCAAAACACGCTTTGTTTATCCACTGTAGTTAAAATACAACAAAAGAAAGAAGGAATTGGAATAACATAACTCTTATTGTCAATCTTAACAGAATAATGGAACAGTTAATTAGTAATAGTTACTGTATCTAATATAGTAACACCCCGTAAACATACCGTAAACAAAGACAAATTCAGAAAACAGATCGTCTCACATGTGACTCCCATAGCAGGAAGAGAACCCCAGCTTTTGGCTGTAACCAAGAGAGAGAAAAAAATAGCTTCCACCTCTTCAAGAGCCCAACAGCAAATGCTGAAAACTAAAACTGCAAATGCTGGTTCTTGACCCCACCCGTTCAGGCTGCTTCTATTGTTCCAGCTTTCAAAATAAACCCAAAGCCTCATAAGCTGTTTACTCGAGTAGTTGTGATAGACTGCTTGTCCACCTCTGCCTTGCCTCCCTTCAAAAAAAAAGACAAAAATAACATCTCAAAGTCACAGTGTCGTGTAGAACGTAAATATTCCCTGAACCAGTCCTTGAGTCTGCTTACGTTCTCCCCGATATATAGAAGACCCCATTGGGAGCACCAGATACAGTAGATCAGGTCCAACCTGCATGCACCAACAAACGCAACCTTCCAGTTGCTGTCCATTTTAATTCCCCCTCCCACTCCCCTGGTGACATGTCCATTCTTGGCCCCCTCCACTGTCCGAGTGAGACTTTGTCTTTTGCAAACTGGAGGAACAACACCTGATATTTCGCCTTGGGAGCTTACAGCCCAATGGCCTCAATATTGACTTCAGCTTCAAAATCTCTCCTCCCCCAAGCTGTCCATCTTCCAACTCACCTACCCGTCCCACCCTTCCTACTGACCGAACACAATAACCCCTTCCCTGTATCCACCTATCGCCATCTCTCCTACCCTTCCCAAGGCCCCAACACCTCACTCTATATTTACTTCTGGACTCCCTCCCCAGACCTCACGAGGGGTTTCGGCCCGAAACGTTGACCTTCCTGCTCCTCGGATGCTGTGTGACCTGCTGTGCTTTTCCGGCTTCACATCTATTGACTCTGGCTTCCGGCATCTGCAGTCCTTACTGTCTCCACGGTACAAGGTATATACCCTGATAGTTGTATTCATCAAGCATCAAGCAAAAATGCTTGACACTGCTGGCAGCGAAGGGAATGATGGCTTGTGCCTGAGGCAATACAGCAATATTTTTGTCTAATGCAGCAAACAATTAAAAGTGTAACTTGATGTATGACTGCCACAACACTAAACAACGGGGCCTGAACGTTCTGTTCCTTCACAGCGAGAATAGACTTTCAGAAAGTAAAAACACACAGGCCAAGCCTTGGCCCGATGAGGGGAGTGACGTTGCTAAAATCAGACACACCTCTGGCCGAAACATTGACTGAGCAGTCGTCTAACCGTCATGCTGAGTTCTCTCTTCTTCTGGGGAAAAAGCCAATTTCGCAAGGCTTTCAAATGTTAGAGGCATGTTGGATATTTTTAGTCCGTCATTGCAAGTAGTGGGTTTGTGTGGTTGGGGCTCAGTGGTTAGCACTGCTGTCTCTCAGCGCCAGGGAGCCGGGTTCGATTCCACCCTCAGACAGCTGCCTGTGTGGAGTTTGCACATTCTCCTTGTCTCCAAGTGGGTATCCTCCGGGTGCTGTGGTTTCCTCCCACAGTCTAAAGATATGCAGGTTCAGTGGATTGGTCATGCCAAATTATCCCATAGTGTCCAGGAATGTGCAGGTTAGGTGGATTGGCCAAGGTAAATGCAGGCTGACAGGGATAGGGAAGGGAATGGGTCTGGGTAGGACGTTCTTCGGAAGGTCATTGTGGACTCGACGGGCCAAATGGCCTGTTTCCACACTATAGGGATTCCATGAGGTAGGACTTTTCAGTACCTAGTTAAATGACAGGAGAAATTAAATACAATTTTCTTCTTTTGTGAAATTGGGAATTGTGTTCCTTGAAGAGATTTCAGTGAAGAAATCACAGCGAGGGTAGAAATGTCTCATTCTGTGTGATCACCTTTTGTATGAAATAAGCAGTTAGTAGCATGAAATCAATTAATGGAGTCAGAATACTTAATGCCCCCTCTCCAGAAGATTATCAGGGAATTTCTTCCAATAAATGTGCTGAGCACATTGTCATTTCTATAAGGTTTTGCATTTTGCTGGCTTTGGTACAGCAGTATCTTTTAAAATGAGGAAGTATACAGTGTTGAACAATTAATTTATGAATGTAAGTTGGCGAAAGATAGAACAGAAGACCAACATTTATATAGTACCTTTAATGAACATGGAAGGCTCAAAATGTTTGATAGTGGAGTAGCCCCTGTTGTAATGTAGAAAATGTATTTGCAATTGAGCTCATAAGGGTTTGGCTTAAATTGTGAACTCCTGAGATCATCATGAATTCAGTAACTAAGTCCTTAAATCCTTAAATTGCGCCAAAACTAACTGGCCCACGCAAAGTGTGTAATTTTTAATATGTTGGAATAACTTTTATTTCCAAATGTCTCTTCTCTGTCCTGATGAAGACACATTTTAGTTTGTTGATAAAATCCTTGCTTTCTGATATGACCCTACAGTTCAGTGAGGTTGTAGGTGGATATGAAAAGTTTTTGAAGACCTGAGGAGCTCATCCTCGCGAGCTGGCCAATATGTAACCCACCTTCTGTGCGACCAATTCCAACAAAAGTATTAGCTGGGCATTGAACTTGTTGCGGTATGTGGGATCTTGCTGTGCTGTCTGCCATGCTTCCTACATTACAAAAGTTATAACATTTCAAAAGTACTTCACTGGCTATAAAGCTCTGTGGGACATCCTGACATCAGTGCAAGTCTTTATTTAATCAACAAATACAACATTGATGCACAAAACGCCTTCCATGCTTGTATACATTACTGTTGTGACCAAATCCCAAAACATACTCCCGTGGCCACAATGTAACATGGGACGTGCTACGGATGTGAAAAATGCTATATAAACGTAACTACTCTGACAGTCCTTTCTTTAACTTGCTGCTAGCTGCCTGGCCAGCCTCGACACGCCTTGAGCATAAATCAAGATTTGATGTGATGCCCTGTCACATTTGATGACTAACATGGGGCCTTATGAAAATATGAGATGTATCCAATAGTTTAAGAGCAATTACTGGACAGAATCCCACTGTTTGTTCCCCTATTGCATTACTGAAAGGTTTACTAGATCCTTAGGGCAAAGGCAGAGGCTCTTAAATCATGGTGAATGGGAACCGGCCGTGGAAGCGGAAGTAGTTTTGAGGTAGTTTATATAGGCTTTATTCAGGTTTATACAGGCGCTTTAGAAATGCAGATATTCTTTCTCTTTATTTCTCTCTCTGACACTCTGACTTTCACACTCTTTCTTTATCTCTCTCTCTTTCTCTCTCACTTTCATGCTTGCATTCTCCTCTTGTTTCTCTTTTTAACTCTTGTGTGTCTCTTTCTTTCTCTCTTTCACTCAGTCTCTCGTGTCTCTCTCACTGTCATCTCTCTTTGTCACATCTTTCACTCTCTCACCCTCTCGCTCTCATTCTCTCTCGCTCTCACTCTCTGTGTCCCCTTCTCTGTCACCCTCTTGTCGCTCTCCCTCTCATTCACTCACTCGTGCACACTCTCTCTCGTTCATTCACTTTCTCTCTGTCTTGTGTATGTCTCTCATCTCTCTCTCTTTGACTAGCTCTTTCTCTCTCTCTCGTTCATTCACTTTCTCTCTCTGTCTGTCTCAGTCAGTATTGGTTATCTGACTTTTGCCAATCATTGTTTCAACGTAAGTGACCTCACAATAAAGCATTCTACCCCAAACTATTCCACTCGACTATGCACGACTGTAGTTAACTTCTAGATTTGGCAAACTCAATGAATTGCTGCTGCTCCTTGGTATCCTATTTTCTGCTCGAGTTTGAATAAGCTTGAGTTTATCCAGGGCTCTGCTACCCGCATCTTGAGCTGTAGCAAATGCTAATCCCCTCTCACCTCCCTGTTCTCACTGACCCGCATTGGATCTTGAATTTAAAATTCTCGTCCTTGTTTTCAGATCCCGTCAGGTCAGCAGCCCTGTTTAAACCATGCCCCCCTGCCGCCTTCAAGCTCATCACTCCTAGACGCCTGCATTCCTAGAATCTCGTTTATAATTGCTGCAACATTGGTGAATATGTCTTGCCCAGCCCTAAGCCCTGGATTTGCCACCACATACCTCCCCACCTCGCTTTTTTCCTGCAAGACATTCCCCAAGATCTGCATCCTGGACCAACCCCTTGTGACCTTACGTGTTACTCAGTATAATCCTTTGTTTTGTAATGCTCCTTAAGCAACTCAGCATGTCTCAAATCAGTTAAAGGTGCAGTGTAACTAAGTTATTCTAGTTGCTGCGTTTCCTCCTTATTTAACCGAGGTATTCTCAGGTATGAGAGCACCAGTACTTGCTGACTTCAGTGATGATGCTGCAAGGTTAGAGCCAAAAAAATTACTGATAGGTACACGTGGAGGTAATCGCACTTGTAAGACCACAGTGTGTTATTGGTAAATGCTGACTTCATGGCTTTTGCAAAAAATAACAGACCTTCTGTAACGGTGTGTTCCAAAGCTTGTTGTGTAACGTGGGCTGGTAATAATGATTAAATGCTCATAATTAGACCCAATTCTCACTTAATTTCACACCAGCAAAATATGAGAATGCGATCCAATGCGAATGAGAATCTTGTGGTACGTTTAAACATTTCGCATTCAGATGGTGTCACCCCCATCCTCCAGAAGAGATCCTGATGTGTTCCTTTCAAAGACGTTGTTCCCTAACTGATATTCTGAAATTACTTTGTGACTTGCGTGACTATTAATGTTCATGCAGCTGACTGATAGATTTTAATCAATCTGATATTTTTTATCAATCTGTTCGGGGAAGTTTGGACACATCTCAGGAGCAAGAAGAACTTCAACCAGGGCCTCCTAGTTCAGAGGAAGGGACACTGCCACTGTGCCAGTAGAGCCCTATGCAGCTGCCTGATATATTGATGAAAATATGTTGATCAGTTTTCTTCCATGAGCAGAGCAAGTCCACTTGACAAACCTTCGAACATCTACCCATCCGAATGAAAGTGTAATACTTTAGTCCTAAAGTACATCTGTGTCATAATTTCAAGTAATTTTCACACTGTACTTTGGTGTCCTTGGGCCAGTTTCCCTAACACATGCTGAGGTAATTCAAATTGTTGAGGCTTGTTCACCATTCCCTGTTTTGTTGAGTCGTGAGGCTAAATGTTTGGAACAGGCTGTTCGTGGTGCTTTGTTGGGAGGTAACTCTGAAACTGTGATGTGAAGAGCAGTTGGAATCAGCCAGTTGTGATATACAGGTAGTTGCTCAGCAGTACAGAAGTTGAACATTGCCAAAAAAACAGAGGCACATAGTCAAAACTTTTCATCATCAGGACAAATGCAAGAAGGCCAATTTTCAAATGATCACTGCAATTCATACAGCAGAAAGAAAAGGTGCTGATTGGTTGGCAGTTCAACTCTAATTGGCTAATGTTTTGCCACTGTGACTTCCCAAGTCTCCAAGTAACTCTTTCTTAAGTTTTGGGTCCCATATCTCAGGAAGGATGTACTGGCCCTGCAGCAGGTTCAGAGGAGGTTCACGAGAATGGTCCCAGTAATGGAAAGCTTAACATATGAGGAATGTCTGAGGACTCTGGGACTTTCCTCATTGGAGTTTAGAAGGATGAGGGGGGATCTAATTGAAACCTTCAAAATACTGAATGGCCTGGATAGAGTGGATGTTGGGAAGATGCTTCCATTGGAGGGAGAGACTAGGACCCAAGGTACAGCCTTAGAGTAAAGGGACGACCTTTTAGAACGGAGATAAGGAGAAACGTCTTCAGCCAGAGAGTGGTGAATCTATGGAATTCACTGCCACAGAAGGCTGTGGAGGCCAGGTCATTGAGTACATTTAAGACTTAGGTAGACCAGTTCTTGATTATCAAGGGGATCAAGGGTTACAGGGAGAAAGCCGGAGAATGGGGTTGATGAACTGATCAGCCATGATTGAATGGCGGAACAGACTCGATGGGCCGAATGGCCTAATTTCTGTTCCTATGTCTTATGGTCTTACGGTCTTAACTTGAAATATCTACAAGTGACCACTTGGGTTGATTTCAACTTTATACCATCTTAACTGGACCAAAGCTAAAAGGCTGCGATAATTTTTTTGAATCTCCTGACAGCAACTAGGATTTGCTTAGCATCTTTAAGTTGGCAAAATGTCTGAAGGCATTTTGCGGAATTTTCACAAATGAAAATTTGACTCCCAGCCACACAGAAAGGTAAGAGAAGACTTGGCTACCACAATAGGTAGGATGGAGAAGGGGGAGATGGAAATAGAAGGGGAAAAAAACAAAATACTTGCTTGAAATTGTAACAAAACACAGAAAATGGAGATGGTGATCTGGGTAGTATTGTAACTAGCAGAGAGGTGCCAGCTCATGCTCTGGGTTCAAATCCCATCATCAAATTGAAGTTCACTAATGGTTCTGGAGTTGGAAACTAGCATCAGTAATGGTACCAACAAATGAAAACCCATCTTGGTCACTACTAACCTTTGGGAAAAGCAATCTGTCATCCTCCTTTGATCTCACCTACATATGACTCCAGACCTCCTGAATCATAGAACCCCTGCAGTGTGGAAAGAGGCCATTCAGCCCATTGAGTCTGCTTGACCCTCAGAAGAGAATGCCATCCAGACCTATGCCCCCATCCTATCTCATAACCCTGCATTTCCCATGGCTAACCCTCCTAGCCTGCACATCCCTGGACACTTTGGGCAATTTAGCACAGCCAATCCACCCTAACCTGTACATCTTTGGACTGTCAGGAGGAAACCCACCAGACATGGGAGAATGTGCAAACTCCACACAGACAGTCTCCTGAGGGTGGAATCGAACCCAGATCCCTGGTGTTGTATGGCAGCAGTGCTAACCACTGAGCCACTGTGCCACCTGATCTATGTTGAGAGCAACAATTTGGAAACACCTTGCAATTACCTAGTTACAACTGACCAATATGAAATGATGAGCACTTGCTTGTTTGTTTGGGTGACAATCTACACGGACCTGAGAGCTTTCATTCCTTTTCTGGTTGTTTATTCACTGGAGGCGATAATGAGGCTTGGGCTACCTGAACAAAATGTCCTGTTTTCCCAGACATTGGCAGCTTTCCAAGTCCGAACAGGATTAGCAACCTTATGTATGTGGCAGATTAGGAGTGATAGTTTCAAATACGGCCCACGTTTCAGGAAAAGTTTCCAACAGCTGCTCACAAGAGATATTCGAGTCTGCCTTATTGAATTTCAAAAGCTGTTCACTTCCTCCTTGCCCTTACCAGGGTGTAGTACCATTGGCCATTACATAACTCAATTGCGCTGCATGAGTGGTGTGCTGCACGGGTCTGTGCTGGGACCTCAACTAAATACCGTGTTCATTAATAACTTAGATGATGGACTACAAATCAACATATCCAAGTTTGCCAGTGGCAGATTAGCAGCATTGTTAGTACTGGGGGGAGCGTAACATTACTACAAAAATATTGATCCATTCAGTGAATGGGCAAAACTGTGAAAGATGGTTCTTCATATGGGCAACTATGAGGGGGTCCACTCTGAACATAAAAGTGGCTTGAACGGGGTACTTACTGAATAGTAACACAGGGTGGAGCTGAAGGAACGCAGAAGGCCAGGCAGCATCAGAGGAGCAGGAAAGCTGACATTTTGGGTCAGGACCCTTCTTCAGGAATGGGGCATGTCAGCTTTCCTGC
The DNA here is from genome assembly GCA_024137785.1 of Ginglymostoma cirratum. Classification (NCBI taxonomy): domain Eukaryota; kingdom Metazoa; phylum Chordata; class Chondrichthyes; order Orectolobiformes; family Ginglymostomatidae; genus Ginglymostoma; species Ginglymostoma cirratum. The sequence goes on from JAHRHZ010000071.1 coordinate 19,781,950, forward strand.
TCCTCTGATGCCACCTGGCCTGCTGTGTTCCTCTAGCTCCACACTCAGACTCCAGCATTGGCTAGTTCTTACTATCTCTACTTACTGAGTGGTGCTGTGTTAAAAATGGCAGAGGTCGAAGGAGACTCCAGGAGCACAGATCATGCGAAAATCACAAGCAAGCATGGGACTTGGTTAAAAAGCCTGATGGGGATGCTGGCCATATGACTGTACATACACGTGTATGTCTCTAAGTTGTGCACACCAAATCCCCAGACTCGAGTCCAGACCACAGAATTCTTCATTTTGACTAATTGATTGCAGTCCCAGCAGTGACCACCACTGACTGTGGCGCTGCTGAGACCTCAGAGCTGCTGGCTGCCCCCAGGGTCTTCTCACTGCAGGGCAGCCTGACACTGGCAGCCAATGGAATTCAATAGAAACCGAAGCAGAGGAGCCAGTTCCCAGGGACTGATTGTTGCTAGAGCTCCAGGGGGACGTTTGTTGCTGTTTTGAAGTGTCTGGGTTTTAACAATTTTACATCAGCAAGAAAAAAAGTCTCTCCAAATTGGGCAGGTGTTTAAATTTCAAGCTGCTGTGTCTGTGATTCCAAAGCAAAAAATTCACGCCGACGCAAGAACGAGGCTGCAAGATTGAACCAGTTTGTCTGTAGGATTGACGGAAGTTCATTTATGCAGCGTTTTTCATGACCATTGGTCATCTTATGGCACTTTGCAAGACGGACCGCACTTTAAAAATATACTTCATTGATGGTGTTGGAGGAGATGTGGCAGTCAATTTGCACATAGCAAGCTCCCACAAATAATGATGGAATATTCTACATCCACCAGAAGGATCACGTAGGGATTTTGTTTGGCCTTTTGAATGAAAGGCACCACCCTGACAGTGCGGCACTACTGCAGTACTGCAGTGTGTTATTGACCTTGATGGTTGTGTTTGAGTCTCTGAGGTGGGGCGTGACCCTGCAGGACTTTGATTCAGTGGTGAGTGGGTATGGAGGCATGTCCTGAGCAAGATTAGACCCGACACTACAGTCCTCTGTCAGGACATCACTAGAATTGGCCTCAATCCACTGGCATAGACAAGGTGAAGTTGCCTACAGATTCCATTCTCTTGGAAATGCATGTGTGCAAGGGCAGCTTTGGACTTGGCTTTAATGGCAGCAGTCTGGCTTTACTCCTGGATATTGGCCGCCTTGAAATCTGAGCGCAAGTTCCTCTCCTTCCAAAGTGAAGCAAGTAGCAGTTCAATGTAACCAGAGATGCTCAGGCTTTTGAGGTATGGAAAGATCATGTGATCCATCTTCGGAGTTTGATTACAAGCAAGAAAAATCGCATTCTGAAAGATGCAATCTTGTTTACTGGCATTGGAAATCGAAGCCAGCGAAGACTCGCAATGGCATGATTTATGAAGAGATCAGGAAATCCATCTTTACCCTGTTTGAGTGAAACCAGCCTGTTTAGGCCAACGTGCTATTCCTCTTTAAAATTCGTGAAACAGGTCCTCTGAGCAAACAGATTCTGGAAAATGCCCATAAACCCCTGAGTGAGGAAATTCTCCGGTATCTCCGTCCACATTAAACCATTTACATTCATCACAGAGGATTAATTTAACCAATCAATGTGCAGGGGAGCTTGCTATGTGCAAATTAGCTGCTACCTATGCCCACAGAACAAGTTTCAAACAACAAATTAACATTTGTGAAGAAAGCGTGTCACAAGTTGTTGTCTGCAGTGGTGTGAAAGATAGCAAACTAAGAATATTTAGTGGTTTTTGGAGGAATCCAAATTGTACTGTGGGAATATCTAAAATGAGATGAAGAGCTGCAAGATAATACAGCATTGTGTTACAGTGGTTGATGTTCCTCCCACATTGCTGGTTCAAAAACATGTTTTAGAAATTACCTCAAGCGACATAATTTCAAGCAAGTTAGTGCCAAATCTATTTATTTGGTACCTAAAGGAAAATTAATTATTAGTAAAGTGCAGTTAGCTGTTTGACATTCATAAGGATATTGTTTCAAACTGTTTGCAAATTCCAAACTCTGCTCTGTGCGGTATTATTGTTGGGTACATTTAGATGCATTGTCAAAAAGGGTGCACTTAATGTGGAAAATTGCTTTCTGAATCTGTGCTCTGACCAGCTGTAACAGTTTGGGCTTGCTGCTTACTGATGGATAGCTCAGTCTATCTTTTCCATTCACGCATGGGATGGGGGTGTTGCTGGCTGGCCAGCATTTATTGCCTGTCCTGAGCTGCCCTTGAACTGAGTGGCTTGCTAAACCATTTCAGAGGGCATTTGAGAGTCAATCACATTGCTAAGGGTCTGGAGTCACATGTAGGTTAGACCAGGTGAGGATGGTAATTTCCTTCCTTAAAGACATTAGTGAATCAGATGGGTTTTTCCTGACAATTGACAATGGTTTCACGGTCATCAGTAGATTGTAAATTTCAGATTTTCTTTTATTGAATTCAAATTACATGACCTGCCTTGGCAGGATTTGAACCCGGGTCCTCAGAAGGCTAGCTGAGTTTCTGGATTAATAACCTAGCGATAATGCCTCTAGGCCATTGCCTCCCCTTTTCACCCTCTCCTTGGTGTTGGAAGAAAAGGGACAGCACTTGTGTTGATATGGTGGCTGGAGCATGTTGCATCTGATTTTGCAGAGGCAGCTTGAAGATGACGAAACTGAGGCCAAAGGAGGAGATACCCGAGACTTGGCGAAAGAGGGTTGACAAGGAATAGAGACAGAGGAGGAGGGTGGGATGGGGGTCTGCAGAGCGTGTAGGCAAGGTGCCCATCAAGCGTGAGGCAGAGTCCTCATTCCCCCTGCCCACCAAACCCCTGAGGGGACAGTGACAAAGGGAACCACTGTCAGGATTGGGATGAAACCTGGGGGAGCTTCAGAGAATTGGAGAGATGGGGAGGTTACAAGGGTTTGAACCCGAGGATGGGGAACGTGAAGAGCGATCACTGTGAGCCATTGACTGAGCTTAGCGCTGGCAGCAGAGTTGTGAACAGGCAGGTAGCCAGGAAGAGCATTTTAATATCGCAGTCTATGTGGGTGTCTGAGCAGGTGAAATCTCCAATCCTCGCACAACTGCCATGACAATTTAGTCAAATCCTTCTGACTCTGCTGAAGCTGACTTTCCAAACCTTCAGATTCTATCATGCTTTCAGTGCTGTTCCCCGAAGCTTGCCAAACTGCAGGGTTTGCGCGGTTCACTGAACGCATTGCATTTGGATGAGATGTTAAATCGGGGCCTGTTCTGGTGGGCACTGCAGAGCCCTTGGCACTGCTGCAAGTACTGAGATTCCTTCTGCTGTCCCAGCCAGCATTCCTGACTTCCCCAAAATCTCCCCAGAGCAAAATAGATGAAGTGCTAATTGGGTGCTGGAGAGTGAGCTGCAATGTCAAGCCACTCTACATTGCAGTGTGTCAGAAAGCATTTGAAATAACTCACATATTAACAACTTGCCTTATAGTAAGTAATGCAAACTAAATGCCTGAACTTATTTTCGTAATTCCAACTCCCCATGACCTGCTCAAAATACGTGCTCCATACCTAATTCAAAAATAATTCTTTATACAAAACAATACAAAAATATTATTCTATCAGAATAATATTCTATACAAACAATGCTAAAATATTTTCCAAACTTAAAAAAAGTACTCGATACAGAATAACACTCTTCGATAAGAAGAGGAACATTGTCCAAAGCTACATCCAACTGTCTGGTATAACAAGGTGTAGAGCTGGATGAGTACAGCAGGCCAAGCAGCATGTGGTTGGAGGTAAGCTTGACATTTCAGGCCTAGACTCTTCTTCAGAAGAAGGGTCTAGGCCCGAAACGTCAGCCTTCCTGCTCCTCTGATGCTGCTTGGCCTGCTGTATTCATCCAGCTCTACACCTTGTTATCTCAGATTCTCCAGCATCTGCAGTTCCTACTATCTCCAACTGTATGGTGCCTGTAATATTGTCAACAACTGTTCTAAGTGAATTTGCTTTAAATGAATGTTGTCTTGGAAACCATCTGTGGTTGGAACTGGTAATATTGAGGAAGCAACAGTAAAACTACAATATAGATAAATCTACATTGCAGGGAGAAGGGCAGGGATTAGGACTAATTAGAAGGCTAGTACAGGCATTAAGGGACAAATGACCTCAGCTTGTGATGTGAGATTGGGAAGTTCACCTCATTTGCTGTTCATGTGAGTTTTAGTGTTCGCAGAATGATTTGACTCAATCCCTACAATAAGTTCTTTGAGATTGTAGGAAGTCGTGTTTCTAAGAGGTTAATGTTCATGTTACCCTGGTTCCACCCTTGCCACTGATGTCTCCCTTCCCAGACTGTGGGTGATAAGTTCTATTTTAGCTTTCGGAGAGAGCAAATGTATCTCAAATAGAGCTCACCACCTTTTCCAGGGCAGTTAGGACTGCCCAGGTCCAGTAACTATGCCTGACCAAATGTCATTCTTTCTGCATCATGCAATAAGTGTTTTTTAAGAGCAGCACCTCTTCTATATCATCATAGAATTACAGAATCCCTACAGTGTGGAAACATGCCCTTCAAGTCCACACTGACCCTCGGAGCGGCCCACCTAGACCCGTCCCCATTACCCACCTAATCTACACATCCCTGGACACAATGGGGCAATTTAGCACGGCCAATCCACCTAATCTGCACATCTTTGGACTGTGGGAGGAAACCGAAGCACCCGGAGGAATCCCACACAGACACGGTGAAATGTGCAAGCACCACACAGACAGTCGCCTGAGGGTGGAATTGTACCCGGAATTGAATTGAGGCAACAGTGCTAACCACTGAGCCACCGTTTCTGTAAATACTCTCCATTAGTATATCCTGTGCTACTAATTGTGAGATAGACCGAAGACGAAGCAAAGCTCAGAGTGGATTGATGGCAATGAAATGCCTCATACAACCCTTTCCCAGTGCCATATTTTGCTAGAATTACCAAGCAAAGTCATTTGGGAAAATGCCACACTGATGATGATGTGTCACTATAGTCTTACCAGACCATAGCCCCACATTTTCATTACAGAGAGATGACTGGTTCTGAGGGACACCATGCCTCAGGCGACGGAAGAGGTTGAGAAGGAGAGTCCTTCATGGTAACCTCAGCCAGCGAGGGGAATTGAACCCACATTGTTGGCGTCGCACTCAACCGTACAGCCAACTGAGCTAGACCAATCCTGCCACACTAAATAAGTGCTTTTGAATTGCAGGGTCTATCTATAGGTGTTTTCAGCAATCATTCACAAATGGACCAAAAGTTATGAGCACTTCTATTTCTAGTGCTTTTTAAAAAAAAACTCTGAACATTAGTGGCAATGGAAACTGGAGAATGAGAGAAGATAATTGCATTTCCGTAGCACCATCTGCCACCTCAGGATATGCCGAAGAGCTTTACAACTTGTGAATTTTTGTTTTTGAAATGTATTCATTGCTATAACGTGGGTCATGTGTGCAGCTAGCTCCCGTGAAGAGCACTGTGATAATGAATAGATGATCCACTTTGGAGATGCTGATAGAGGGTGAATATTGTCCAGGTCACTGGGAATAACCTACCAGTTCTTCGTCAAAATGGTGGTCGTGGGATCTTAGGCTGTAGCTGTGACCCCAACTCAGTGTTTCATCAAATGACAGCACCTTCGATAGTGCTGCACTCTCACAGCCCCCCCACTCCCTCAACCCCTCCCTCCTTTGGCCCCTCGGCCCCGCACTCCCTCGGCCCCTCACTCCCTCAGCCCCATACTGGAAGGAACAGCGAATGTGTGGTTACTGAACACACTTACACGACAGGTAAAGCCACTTAGGCAAATTATACAGACCGCTTGTTCTATACTTGTCCTCAAGAGAGCAAACTGTGGAGGGAAGAATTTTATGTTAGATACAAAAAGGAGCACTCCATGGGCTATGATACATGGGACCAGATGCTTCTCATAATCTGACAAAATATTTTTGCTATGATGTTATCCTGTGGCAATGAATGATGGTTTCACTGCCTCTCAAGGCAACAATTCAGAGATGGACACATCTGGAGCAACACTTAGCAACTATCACCAGGCATTTATTGGATATAGTGCGAGACTGAATCGACAGGACTGTTGATGGTTTGGATCATTTTCCTCCCATGCAGTGATGTCTCCAAGCCCCAGAATCAAAGCAGAAAATAGTGATCAGGTCAGGCAGCTTCTTTGGAGAGAGAAATCAGACTGAAAGTTTCAGGTCGATGATTTTCTGTTCGAACTGGAAGGCGTGGATCGATGAACATCTTCCAGTTCTAAAGGCAGCTCACAGACCCGAACCACAGACTCTCTCTGACCTCGGTGCATAGTGCTGAGTACTTCCCAACCTTTCCCAGTTTAATTTCCTACTTTCCCAGTGATTTCTGCAGTGTTCTCCTCCCAGCAGAGAGTCGAGGGTGAGGGTGATAGAGAAATCAGTAGGTCTGTGTGAGGCAGGAATGATTAAGTGAGAAAAATGATTGTAGTGAAAAGCAGAAGTAGGTGATAAGACAAGTAAAATGACAAAAGATGCCTCCTGAGGAGTAGAAATGGCTTCAGCAGAACAGCACTTGTATGTATTATAGTTGATAATACAGGTTATGTTGTGACGGTGTCCCTATGAGATGAGTCAAATGACCTTGGGTGAGTCATCAGCCAGTGCTCATGGCTTTCTTCAGACTTGCTTTGATCTTTAGAGTGCACAGCTTCAAAATGAAACCTCCCTGCTGGAGGATCGAGGGAAACAATGAGTTTGCATGTTCTTTAGTTCTGACTGGAGTTTAGCAACTGGCCAGTACAGATCAAGCATGGGATTGTGGTCTTCTCCCTCTATGCCATGTGAGCAAGCAATGTCAACTAGTCCCCTCGCCCTGACTGGCCCCACAAGGGCGGCATGGTGGCTCGGTGGTTAGCACTGCTGCCTCACAGCGCCAGGGACCTGGGTTCGATTCCACCTGACTGTGCAAACTCCACACAGACATTCTCCCTGTGTCTGTGTGGGTTACCTCTAGGTGCTCCGGTTTCCTCCCACAGTCCAAAGATGTGTAGGCTAGGTGGATTGGTCATGCTGAATTGCCCCATAGTGTCCAGGGATGTGTAGCTTAGGTGGGTTATAGGGGCTGGGTCTGGGTGGGCTGCTCTGAGGGTCAGTGTGGACTTGTTGGGCAGAAGGGCCTGTTTCCACACTGTAGGGATTCTGTATCCAGCTGGTCGAGTGTATTTGAGGAATACCATAGGGTAGAACAACAGGAGGAAGCCCTTGGCTGAAGCGAGATGTATGTTATTGGATGATAGCAGTCAGGTCCATGATACACTGGTGCTATAGACATTGCTACTTCAATGGTAAGTCTGTCTCCTTCAAGGTCCAAAGCTTTTCTGCCTTTCCCAACCCAAGTCCTCATGATGGCTTCTGATTGGATCGAGCTTAATGAAGCCATCGGAATTAACCCTTTCATAACCATTACCTTATGGCTGCACTTACCGAAGAGCACATTGGCAGCGATATACCTTCCTTCGATATTCTTTCGACCGTGTGCGGAATTGCACACGGAATTTGGAATTGACCTTAAGGACTAACCCTCCATCCCAGTTGCAATGGAGCTATCTCTGCCATGCCCTTTGGGCGTTTGAATATGAATTCAACTTGCTGTTGTCACGTGTTGCCTGAGCTGCTGAGTATTTACAACAATGCCTGTCTTGCTAACTCGCATAAATATTCCACACTGTTGCCAGCCCCCTCCCTCACCTCCCCCCCCCCCCCCCCAACCCCGTTGCCCTTTGTGGTTTCGCGTTTGTGTGCCTTGCTGCGTTAGAGATAAAATGCAACTGTCTGAGGTCAGTGTTGTTTACGCTGCTTTAAACTTTGGACCCTGGAATGTGGCCAGACAGGTGCCCGGGGTGTATGTCAGTGTGCTGAGAACACGTCAGCAGCCTGCTGCTTCTAAAAGCACTGACTGCACAGAGCTCGTGTAAGAGTCTGCCTCTTAGAGCAGTCCAGTCCTTACTGCTAGGCATTGGCACTCAGATTGTACCAGGATGTGAGACACACAGGGGAAGAGGGGTACCAGCCCCGGCATCAGGAGAGAGGCAGGGTAAGAACTGAAAACAAACAGCAATTCAAAATCGCGCAGGTCCGGTTTTGCTGCGAGCACAGATGACTGACTTGGTTGGAGTTCGGTAAAACTTGTTAAAGCAGGTTAAAGTCAACGGAAGAAGATTTGTAAGGGACTCGAAAAAAGTTAACTCTGTTTTTCTCTCCACAGATGCTGCCAGATCTGCTGAGTTTCTCCAGCAATTTCTGTTTTTGTTTAGGTTTTAAAAACTGTGTCTGAGCAAGTTAGCTGAGGCAGGTTAAAACCAGTGGAGAAAGCAACAGATTAACATCACACATTTTGTCCCCATTATTCCATGTTATGTACTCGCATTAAAAGATCCTGACAGCAAAGGTTCCATCTCTTGAACCTTCCACCTCTTTTAAGATATTTAGGGTCTTTGATAAAGCTTTTGATCACCTGTCTGTCCTAGGTCTGTATTTGCTAATCACCCCCAAGAGATGCAATGGGATGGTTTGCTCCTATGGTGTCTTATAAATGTAATTGGTAATGTGTACGTGCTCTACATGTGAGGCCAGTGAATTCAAAAATGGTTTCTGCTGCCTCCTTGGGGTGAACTGTGGGTGGTACCCTGCGTGGCAAACCATTGGACCCAGCGCTCGACATGAGGCAGGGGGTTGAGTTGCGTGTTGTATGCCCAGTGGTGAAAGTGAGCTGGCATTAGCAACCCTAACCCTAACCCTAATCCAAAACGTAATCCTAACGCTGGCCCTAACTCTGATCCTAATCCTGAACCTAACCCTAATCCTGAACCTAACCCTAATCCTAAATGTAACACTAACCCTAATCCTACTAATAACCCTAATCCTATCCCTAAAGCTGACCCTAATGCTGACCCTAAGCCTAACCCTAATGCAAACCCTATTGCTAAGCCTAACCCGAATGCTAACCCTAAGTCTAACCCTAATGATGAGCCTAACCCTAATCCTCACCCTATCCCTAGTGCTAACCCTGATGCTAACCATGATCCTAATTCTGAACCTGAACCTAAACCTAATCCTAACCCTAACCCTAACCCTGACGCTAACACTAACCCGAACCCTAGCCTTAATGCTATCTCATCAACCTGTTCATTTGTGCCTGTTTGTTTGTGTGTTGCAGGTTTCTGCGGCGTAACCCTGGGGGAAATTGTCTGATGCTCTCGGCTGGCGAGGAACTCGAGTGGTCATCTTTTCGGGCAGGGCACCGCCTTCGGTTTTGCCAGGATGTCAGATGCCCCGAGTGTGTGAGCCCCAGGCCAGTGCCGGTCGAAGCCTGAAAGTGGAGGGGCTGGAGGGGGGGTGGGGGGGGTTGGTGGTGGTTTGGAAGCAGTGTGGGGGTTCGGTAAGGAGTGAGGACGAGAGCCAGCTGGAGAGCGATGGGATTGTTCTGCCATGGTCACATAGGATAAATGGCAGTTAATGAGGAGTGGATTACTGCTTGCTGCTGCTGCTATCTAGTGCTGCTGTTGTGCGGACCTCTCTCAGACTCGCTGACCCCCCTCTCCAAGCCTCGAGCTGGCCAGCGCTCACCATGGTTAGTGTTTGGAAGTTTGTACGGAATTGCCGTCAGCTGGAGCTGCACCGATTGATCTTGTTGTTGATTGCGTTCAGTCTGATCTCTATGTGCTTCTTGGCCTATTACGTGACAAACAGCCCAAAGATTAAGGAGGCTCTACCGCTGCCAATTAGCGACTGCAACAGCCAGCACAGGACATCGCTGCCGTCACAGTCTCTCAGGCGATTTGTGCCTGCAGTTGACACGTCAAGGACCGACCCCGTGGTCCTGGTTTTCGCTGAAAGTATTTATTCCCAACTAGGTCAAGAAATAGTGGCTATTTTGGAGTCTAGCCGCTTCAAATATAGGATAGAAATAGCCCCTGGGAAAGGGGATGTGCCAACCTTAACAGACAAAGATCGGGGTCGCTATGCCCTCATTGTTTATGAAAATGTACTCAAGTATGTGAACCTGGATGCCTGGAACAGGGAGCTGCTGGATAAATACTGTATAGAGTACAGTGTCGGAATCATTGGCTTCTTCAAAGCCAACGAGAACAGCTTGCTTAGCGCTCAGCTCAAGGGTTTCCCTCTGTACCTGCACTCTAACCTCGGCCTAAAGGACTACCACATCAACCCCAACGCCCCTTTGCTTTATGTGACGCGGGCCAATGAGGTGGAGCAGGGGCCGTTACCCGGAGATGACTGGACAGTCTTCCAGTCCAATCATAGCACCTATGAGCCAGTTCTCCTGGCCAGCACTAAGTCGGCAGAGTTTATCCCCCACCTGAGCACGCACAAAGCACTGCACGCAACTGTGGTCCAGGACCTCGGGTTGCACGATGGCATCCAGCGAGTCTTCTTTGGGAACAACCTCAACTTTTGGCTCCACAAGCTGATTTTCGTGGACGCGATTGCCTACCTTACAGGCAAACGCCTATGCTTGCCCCTGGACCGTTATCTCCTCGTGGACATTGACGACATCTTTGTGGGGAAGGAAGGGACCAGGATGAAAGTTGCAGATGTCGAGGTAAGCAACTGTGCTGTCTCTTCACGAGATCGAGGAGCAAGGTAACACAGGAGGAGGCCATTCAGCTCCCATTCCTGTGCTGCTTTTGCGAATGAGCTTTCAAAATTGTCTTCTCCTCATTGTCGTACCTATAACTTTCTTCTTCAAATATTTGTCCAATCCTGTTTCCAAATGTTGTTGTTGGATTTGCTTCCAGCTTATTTTCATGCAATGTTCTCCAGATCACAACAATTTGCTGAGTTTTTTTAAAAAAAGCGTTCGCCTCTGATTTTCTGAATCTTTTGCCAACTATCTTTAATAGTTTAAAACTGATTTCAAGTTGTCATTTGGTAGCACAGGGCTTGACCAATGCTGAGAAAGACACATTTTGTGGTGCACCTACAAATACTGGAAGCTGCATGTATTAAGGGGCTTGTTGTTTGCTAACGAAAAGAATGTCCGCAAAGTGTGTCATTTTCAATTCAACAAAACAAGTGACGGTCATTCGTTAGTTCATTGCTCGGTGTAGTGCCCTGTTCAGTCAACTTGCCCGGTTTATAATTTAAACAAAGTCTGGCTGTTAACTGCCAATTGTCACTAACTGGTGCATTTTCCATGGCAGTGGCTCTTCAAATTGGATTCCCCTTGTCATCCAATCAGCAATCTCCTCTCACTCAGTGTAAACGTTGTTCCAGTATTTCTTCTGAATTGATCTGACAAACGTAAGGAGAAAATCTCCATGAAAGTGCAACATTTTTATCGCGAATGCTTGTTTCACCTTCTCAGTCTGCTGAAGTAGAATTTGTACTCTCGCTATCATGGTATTGGTCAAAGAACAATGCCAGTCAGGCTAGCAGACCCATTCTCGATGTGGTTTGCAGGAATTTCCAAACTATTGCTTGTTTTCGGGAATATGGAATTATACATGGAGCACATTTTAGATTCAGCTTAAGTATTGAAAATGAAACTCTGAGCATTATAAACCCTTCATATTGTTATGTAATCATTTTAAATAAGTTTTTTGAAATGAGATTCTTTGCAAGAGCACTGCAGATGGAGTGACTGTGTATTATCTTCCTTTCGGGGGGTGGCATGGTGGCTCATTGGTTAGCACTGCTGCCGCACAGCACCAGGGACCCAGGTTCAATTCTAGCCTCAGGCGACTGTCGGTGTGGAGTTGGCACATTCTCCCAGTGTCCGCGTGGGTTTCCTCCAGGTGCTCCAGTTTCCTCCTACAGTTCAAAGATGTGCAGGGTAGGGTGGATTGGCCATGCTAAATTGTCCCATAATGTCCAGGGATGTGCAGGCTACGTGTGTTATCCATGGGAAATGTAGGGTTACAGGGATAGGGTGGAGGGACTGGCTCTGAGTGAGATGTTCTTCAGAGGATTGGTGCCAACTTGACAGGCCAAATGGCCTCTTTCTGCACTGTGTAGGGATTCTATGATTCTAACAAGCTTTGTTTTTTAGAATTTGTGTTGCATTTAAGTTGATGGATGCAGATATACTTTTGAAGTGCAATGGTGCAGAAGGCAGACTCATACCAAATGAACACTTCTTGCAATCATTAGACTTAATATGGAAGACTTCATATTACATAGCTTTTCTTATCATAATGTTGTCGTCAAAAATTGAAGGGAATTGATATCACGACAGTTAGCTTGTAATAACGTTCAGCTTGTCACCTGCCAATGCTCTCCTCAGACTCCTTGGTACCCTCAATAGACCTGAAGAATATTAACCCCTTTAATAATCGAGGAAAGGCCAGAACTGCTACAGAGAATGGAAAGGTTAACGAGATTGGCTTTCAGCAAATTATTTGTCGTGGGTAGGTTAGTAGAGCCATCTGCAACTTAGACTGTCCGCAGCCATCATTTTTAAATGTTTGACCTTGGGTTCATGCATTCCAGTTGTAAGAAACAGTAGGAGGTGGTGGATCCCGAGAACCTTCAGTCACTCTTCAGTTGTGGACTTGTTCTGAGTTTGATGTATATGAGCCTGCTTACTATTGTTGCCCACTGTGTTTGTTTGGCCAAGGTCCTAGAAAAGTCAGCAAAGCTGTGACAAGAGCTGGGAGCCAAGATTGCATTATGGAACAGGCCTTTTAAAACTTTGGGAATGAAATCTGCTACACACGCAGGAAGTAGTGTCATCTCTATAGAGAGCTGTGATGCAAAACTTACAACGTCTTTGAGACAGTGGCCAGTGACACCCCTCAATGTGAGTGGCGTTTTCTGAAGTGTGGACAGGCTGACACAGTTCAAAATACTGAGTACACACTAGTAGCTGACACTTTTATCCCAGTATTCTCACACATTTGACTAAAATGGAAGCAATTCTCATTTGTCATGGAATTTATTTTTTTCAACATCCCATCTTTGTCGAACATAAAAACAGCCAGTGAAGTATTTCTCATTGAAGAAGACATATTTTTCAGAGGAACAGATGTGGCTTCCAATCTTAGAATCATACAGCACAGAAGGGAGGGCATTTGGCCCATCTGTCTCTGTTGTCACTTCCAATGAGACATTCAGTTAGTACCATTACCCTGCTCTTCCCAATAGCTCTTCTCATTTTATATGTGTATTGCTGTATCCTCCTCAATCTTCATCACTCCTAATCCCCAAGGCCAGTTTACAAAAACTCGTTTGTGTTTAAAAGACAATTATTTGAAACAATTAGATTAGGGTGCAGTAGCATATAGATATTGGGAAAGTTCCTACTTCTATTGAAAAACATTGTTTGACACAAAGTTCCTGTTTAGAATTGATTTTAAAAAATAATGACTTGACGCTATGAATATAAATACCAGGCATTTTCCCAGCGTAACCCGCCCTCAGGCAGGCTTTCCAGAGAATACTTTAACGTGTAACTCATTTAAAATTATTGTCAACATTGTGCTCTGCAGAATGGCTGCTGATGGCAAAGTCAATAAAAAAACAAGCTGGAATATGAAGCTGACCTATTGGTGACTGTGTAACTGCATGAAAAGACCGTTCTAATGTTTTTTAGGGAGGGAAATCTGCCTTTCCTACCTGGTCTGACCTACAGCAACGTGGTTGACTCCTAACGGCCCTGTGGGCAATCAGGGATGGATATGAAATGTTGCCCAGCAAATGATAAAAACATACTGGAGGCACAGGTTTGGTTGGAAACCTTTTGCAACCTCATTTTGAAACTACAAATGGAGGCGATGTAATTTCTTGGAAAATGGAAAGTGGAAGTGAAAAGCTGGTGTAGAGGGACATTCCATGAAATCTTAATTGTTTGCAGCAGCTGCTGCGTTTTCTGTTACTTCTCTGTTTGTTGGTCTGTCTTCATTTCTCTTCACTTCTTTTAAAGTTTCTTTCATTTCTGTCTCTTCTGATTGCTCCCTTTCAACAGAGCTTTCGTTCACCTAACGCTCTCTTCTTTCTATACAGTGCTGTTGTCTCCTCTTTATTAAACTAATTTAACAAAAGTGTTTAATAAATTTTTTAAGAACAGAGATACTGCTTACAATTACATTGATGTTTGCAGTGATCAGGTGCTTCCCTTCCCGGTGAATCCTAGACATTGCTGGCATGCTGCTAACCCTAACTAACAGAGCAGCTGGAATGGTCTTTCTAAAATCCCAATTTTGATTTAAATGGTGAGGAAGCATAATGTTGGAGATGGGATGCTTTCAGGGCAATGGAGTAGGATTTGATTGAATAGAGGATGAGGATTGGGCCATCAGGCAGTCAGTTTCACATAGAGGAACAGACAAAGTGAGCAGCGCAAGACGAGCAGTCACCATCACCAAGAGGAAGGGGTGAGGTCGGGACTCTGAGACAGGCAGTCAGCATCGTGGAGAGATATATAGTTGTACGTGTGTGTGTGTGTACACGTGGGCGTGCGCGCATGTGTGTATGTGTGCGCGTGTGCGTGAGCGTGGCTATGCCGCACTATAGGTTGCTTCATACACTGCAGTTTACACTGAAATCTGTCTGTTGGCCTCAGCTATACCTTGTGGCTGCAGATATGAAGTAAGCTCAAGGGGCCAAATGACCCACTCGTGCTCTTGTCTCTTGCTTACTTCCCACTTTCTTTGACCCAATATTGTCGATCTGATGGAGAGGTTTGGATGTGGGGCTCAGAGAAAGAAAGAGGCTGCTTTAGGAAGAAATGTCGATGAGATTTATCGTAGCTGAGTTGTCCCGACCCTAGCTGACCAGCAGCCTGAGCCCCTTGTAGTTGTGACAAATCTGCAGGGTTGATCTGGTGCAGAATTGCAGTAAGAGGGCTTGACAACCATAATTAAGCATGACGACAGCTCGGAGGACGTTCTCTGTGTAGTTGTCACCGATGTTTGGATTTCTGTCTTGCACATTATTGCTAATGTGGCTTAAATGAGTGAAGAAAAAGACCATGGAAGTTTGTTGTGTGAGGTTTAATTGCTGTTTCCCTCTGTGAAAAATGAAATGACAAACACTTGAATGAATCCTGTATTTACATTAGAAGCAACTGCAAATGTGCTGACCATTTGTAAGCCACTTTCACAGACTTTTGCTAATTGAGTAAAATTGTATTCCCACTCCTCCCCCCACCCCAACTACACGCGCACACATACGTGCACATGCATGTGCATGCACACATACACGCACATTTGTACACACAGGTGTACATGCACACGTATACACACAAATACACATGCTCACATAAACACACACACACATGTACGCATGCACGCGTGCACACACGAAATAATCATTGGGTTGTTACTGGTTGCCTTAGCAAACCTAAGTAGGTTGCAATGTTTTGCAGTTTCCTTGCCTTTTTTTTCAAGCCTCTCTCAGCCCGTGTCCCCCTGTGACCCACCCAGCTGATTATTCCTCCTTCCTCTTCTGTTTTTACCCTCAGTTCCTCCTCCTTCAGTTGTTGCTGCGATGAAGCTGTCGTGTGGTTCCGGTCACGTAGATAGTCATAATGGACTCGAAACGTTAACTCTGTTTCTGTCTCCACAAATGCTGCCAGACCTGCTGAGTGCTCCCAGTGCTTTTTCATTGAGTTTCAGATCTGCTAGAATCTGCAGTCATTTTGCTCATTTTAGGGTCTTCCTTTGCAAGTTTTGTCTGTCTGTCTCTCTCTGTCTCTAGGAACCCTTTGATTCCTTAATTCAACTCTTTGATCGAACCCACTCATTTTTCTTAAAAACCAAAAGAAGTGCGGATGCTGCAAATCAGGAGCAAAGTTCTGAGGAAGGGTCACCGGACCCGAAACGTTAACTCTGTTTTCTCCTTCACAAATGCTGCCGGACCTGCTGAGCTTTTCCAGCAACTTTGTTTTGTTTTCTCATTTTTCTTTTCATCCATTCTGTTGATTTTAAGGAGTTATCCTCTCTTCACTGACTTTGTTCACATTTAACCTTCACATTTGGGGTGGCATGGTGGCTCATTGGTTAGCACTGCTGCCTCACAGCACCAGGGACCTGGGTTCGATTCGGCCTCGGGTGACTGTCTGTGTGGAGTTTGCACATTCTCCTCGTGTCTGCGTGGGTTTCCTCCGGGTGCTCCGGTTTCCTCCCACTGTCCAAAGATGTGCAGGCTCGGTGGATTGGCCATGCTAAATTGACCATAGTGCCCAGGGATGTTTAGATTAGGTGGGTTAGACATGGGAAATTAGGGGAATGGGTCTGGGTGGGATGCTCTTTGGAGGGGCAGTGTGGACTTGTTGGGCTGAATGGCCTGTTTCCCCACTGTAGGGATTCTATGATCACACTTCTAACTGGACGAGGTGTTCACTTGGGCTTTGCACTGATGCTGCTGGACTCCAGAAGCTGCTTACCCCTGAATTTAAGAAAACCAGGAGTAACTCAGCTGTTTGAAGGACTGCACACAATTTATAGAGGACTCTTGTATATGGATTAATGTCCCTACCTCTGAAGCAGGAGGCCCTGCCTGCTCCAGAGTTGTGTAATAACATTGTCAAACAGGTTGGTTAGAATTTATCTACAATTTACAGCACAAGACACCAGCCATTTGGCCCATTTTGCCTGTGCTCGTATTTATCCTCCCTCTCACCCGATGAGATTGGTGAGCACTCTGTAAGGGAGAGAGTTTGAGAATATTGCAGATGCATTTGAGCGGAGCCTTGAGGTGCATGTGAGGGAGAAAGGCATTGCTGTTAGGTGGGAGGAAAAGAGGTGGGGTGGAGCATGAACATTGGCCAGATGGGCAGAATGGCCTATTTCTGCTATGTAAAAGTGTTGTCATTTTTGCTAAGCCACCATGCACTTGCATTAAACCTTGCATAGAATTAGTGTGGAAGCAGGCCATTCGGCCTGTTTGAATCGACACCAGCCACCCGAAGAGCATCCCACCCAGACCCATCCCATCCCTGTAACCCTGCATCCCCATTGGCTAACCCACCTAGCCTGCACATCCCTGAACACTACGGACAATTTAGCATGGCCAGTTGACAGAACCTGCATATCTTTGGACTGTGGGAGGAAACTGGAGCACCCAGAGGAAACCCACGCAGACACAGGGAAAAGGTGCAAACTCCACACAGACGGTCACCCGAGGGTGGAATTGAACCCGGGTCCCTGGTGCTGTGAGGCAGCAGGGCTAACCACTGAGCCACTGCCATGCATGGTAGGGAGTTGGAAATCTGTTTGTAGCAGGGGGATACTACATCCTATGTAACTGAAGTTAGGCTGGGAGGATTTATACATTTGATTTAATAAAGAATTAGTGGGATTTGTGATTTTCTGAAATTTTTGAATGTGAAGCTTCAGTTTTCCTTCTATCTGTTTAAGTTGGATGTGAAGTGCTTGTGCTTGTGCTGTGGTCAGACAGCACCAAAACAATGGGCATTCTGTCGGGAGCTCTGCTCTAATAGTGGGCTTGACCTGGTGTTCTGAATGATCTCTGTTCTCACAAGGTTGGCCAAACAGGAGCTAAGAAATACTTCCCATCCATGATTCATGAAGGTATATCATTCGACTGCATTGACAAATGGCTATGATAGTGAAAGCAGGATTCAGAACCACAAAGCTCAAATCATTTCTGAGCCATCTCCAGTTCCTTGGAGTAACCGACATGTAGATGAAATATCCTTTTATGGAACTATTTAGGCACAAATGGAGTCAACATGGGATTAATATTGATTGCCATGAAATATGCAACTTAGTTCAAATGAGTCTCCACCTAACCTTTGTCTAACCCTATTGGCATAATCCTCTGTCAGTTTACGTAGTCCATTGGGCTTCTCAATTTAACCCCCAGGCAATAGACAGCCCCCACCCCACAAGCTACAAATGCTGTAGAGCCCCAGACGCCCTGTTATTTAGGCCCTGATCCCACACAATAATAAAAAAAAACATACAGTGCAGTTGATCAGCTTTTAGCACTGACTTTCATTTTTGTTGCAATGCCAACGATTCCTCCTCAAGAAATCCACAAGCCCTATTTACTGCCTATGGCAGCTCATTGTGCCAATTGTTCAGTGTGTCTCCTACAATACAGCAAGGATGGCTATTCAAATGCACTTGATTGGCAGTAAACCATTTTCTGACATCCTTACACTGTGGAAGAAATTGTACAAATGTAAACCCTGGAGAACCCGCACTCTGACATTTTGTAGTTGAATGTGTAAGGCATGGCGTTTCTTTGCCTGAGGATATTATGATGACAGAGACAGCATAGAATCATAGAATCCCGACAGTTTGGAAACAGGCCATTTGGCCCAACTAGTCCACGCTGCCCCTCCGAAGAGCATCCCACCCAGAACCATTTTCTCACCCCTGATTTTCCATGTCTAACCCAAACATCCCTGGGCACTATGGACAATTTAGCATGGCCAATCCACCTACTCTGCACATCTTTGGACTCTGGGAGGAAACTGGAGCACCCGGAGGAAACACACGCAGATACGGGGAGGATGTGCAAACTCCGCACAGACAGTCGCCCAAGGCTGGAATCGAACCTGGGTTCCTGGTGCTGTGAGGCAGCAGTGCTAACCACTGTGCCACTTAACACCAAGAACTTACAGAGGGGTGGTGTACACTCTCGCAAAGCCGACTTTGACAGTTGGAGATGACAGCATGGCAGTGAGGCAGGTCCCTGGTATCTGCGAGAGCAGGCAGCCTGTGGCCTCCCGGAGAGTGAGCACAAGCAGAGGAGATTGAGCCCTTGTAGGGAGTGCAAGCCTAGCATGACCACGCACTTAAGACAGACTGTTCAACTTTTAGCAGAAGTTGCTGGAAAAGCACAGCAGGTATGGCAGCATCTGTGAAGAAAAGGTCAGAGTTAATGTTTCAGGTCCAGTGACCCTTCCTCAGAACTCAAAGCTCCTTTGGGTCTGGTGACCCTCCCTCAAACTCAGTTCTGAGGAAGGGTCACTGAACCCAAAATGTTAACTCTGATTTTTTTCTTCACAGATGCTGCCAGACCTGCTGAGCTTTTCCAGCAACTTCTGTTTTTGTTCCTGATTGACAGCATCCGCAGTTCTTTCAGTTTTTGTTCAACTTTTGTTTCTTTATTTTTTTGTCTTAATATGAAGAAGGACTGCAGTGTTCAACCTTTAACTTTCTTTCTTTATTCTTCTACTTTATAGAAAGGTTTTGTATCTGGTACCTTTGTACCTAAGATGGCGTTGGGGATAGCGACATTGTAAACTTTTCGCTGTGCTGTTGTACTCGAGTACATGTGACAATAAAACCGAATTCCAATTCTTAAAAAAAAAAATGTCAGATGAGGATAGGAACAGCCCACTTGAACATTGAGTCTGAACCAAACTTTAACTCCCCTCCTGCTCATTTCCTGTGGTCCCGAACAGTGACCTGCATCATCTTGATTAGAATTTATGGATCTGGCTCTAACACCAGCTTTAATATTTTATTTTTAATCATCCTATTTGGACGTGTTAAGTCAAACCTCCCTGAAAAGGGATCTGAAGCTGGACGAGAGGTCATAGGTCAACGCAGATTCAATGGGCCAATGGGTGCTGTGAGACTCCTTGACTCGATCTACACGAATCCCAATTTCCAGCTTTTGGCTCACAGCTGTAACTGTTATGATGTTTTGAGCGCTCACTCATGTACTTTATAAAGATAGTCAGGTTTCCTGCCTCTACAACACTCCCAGGCAGTGCATTCCAGACCGTGTCATGACCCCTGTGCCACGAGACCCCTTGGATTTGATAGCAATGTCATGTTGGCACAGTGGCTCAGTGGTTAGCACTGCTGCCTCACAGCGCTAGGGACCTGGGTTCGATTCCACCCTCAGGGGACTGTCTGTGTGGAGTTTGCATATTCTCCCTGTGTCTGTGTGGGTTTCCTCTGGGTGCTCTGGTTTCCTCCCACAGTCCAAAGATTTGCAGGTTAGGGTAGATTGGCCATGCTAAATTGCTCGCAGTGTTCAGGGGTGTGTAGATTAGGTGGGTTATAGGGGGATGGGGATGGATCTGGGTGGGATGCTCCAAGGGTTGGTGTGGACCTGTTGGGCTGAATGGCCTGTTTCCACACTGTAGGGATTCTATGATTGTCCTGCATCCAAAGATGTGCAGGTTAGGTGAATTGGCCATGCTAAATAATAGTGTTAGGAATGTGTAGGTAGGTGCATTAGCTGTGGGAAATGCAGGGTTAGCGGGATGGGTTGGCGTGGACTTGTTGAGGAAAATGCCCTGCTTCCTCACTGTCGGTATTCTAAGCATTTGTCCCAAATCATCCATTATAGCTGTGATCCATGACAGAGCCAAAATAATACACATTTTCAAATCCAAAACTGACAGGATCCTGCCTGAACCTATGTTGTTGATAGCTTGGACATTAGCTGTCAGTGCTTTGTGGTATGTTCAGTTGAGTAAAACCATTTGTACTTTTACCCAAGACTGGGACAGCACTCAGCGAGAATGAATGGCAGCAACTGATTTTTTTTGACTTTGTCTGTGCGGGCTGCCTGGGATTTTGTTGGAATGCTGTTTACAGTAAGTTATGAGGATGTTGCCTTGTTTGAGAAGGTGGAGGAAAGATTAACATCGATGTGAGATTTATTGTAAACACAGTATTGCTCTCTGTTCCACTTCACTCGTGAACAAAACCCTGAACCTGTTCTCGTACCTTGTTGCTATTTGGAAGGGACTAGGTTATGTTTGACCAGCCGTCCTTCCCTCTCTCCCCCACTTTCTCGCTGTCTCTCTCCCCTGCTCTCCCTCACTCCCCCTCTCTCACTGTGTCTCTCCACCCCACCTCGCTCGCTCTCTCTTGCGCTCTCTCCCTCCATCTCTCTATCTCCCCCTCTCCGCCACCCCCGTCCTCTCTCTCCCTCTCTCCCCGTCCATCCCCCCACCTCTCTCTCCCCACCTCTCTCTCCCCCACCCCGTCCTCTCCCCCTCCCCCTCCCTCTCCTTCTGTCTCTCTCTCTCTCTCCCGCTCCTCCCTCTCTCTCTCCCCCCCTCCTCACGCTCTCTGTCTCCCCCCCACCTTGCTGTCTGTCTCCTCCCCTCCTTGCTCTCTGTCTCCCCCCCACCTTGCTGTCTGTCTCCTCCCCTCCTTGCTCTCTGTCTCCCCCCCACCTTGCTGTCTGTCTCCTCCCCTCCTTGCTCTCTCTCTCTCGCACCCCCCTGCTCGCGCTGTCTCT